>QXTE01000157.1:2151643-2279558 GCA_003942145.1 Platysternon megacephalum
CCCTTCCCCCCCCCCCCCCCCCCCGGTCACCCACCATATGTGTGCTCTTGCAAATCTGGCTTGTGAACTAAAATATCAGCACAGGCAGAAATAAGTCTGTCCTCGTTCATGATGCTGGAGATGTGCTGTGACAGGACATCCCGCCCTGGCTAATGGCGGCAGAGCGTTGATTACGGACATCAGAGCAGCAGGACAAAATGCCTGTTGATGTTTAAAACCTGGGTTTATCCAGATGTCTTCTGTTGGTTTCAGCCTGCAGATTTTTGACAGGGCCTTTCCAGGTCCAGGCTAGCTTGGCTGATCAAAGACAAGCCAAAACCCTGGGAGAAATACCGGAGCTGAACGTTACATGGAATTTGTTGCATATCAAGAGATCAGTATGGGAAACACATCGGGTTTGGAAGTGTTGCTGCAATATCTTTTTTTTTTTTTTTTTTTTATTGCAGTGTTTCACACGGTTTATTGTAGCAGCAAATCATGGACACTGTGAGCATCTGGCAATTAAAACCCTTTGAGCCAGGTCACAGATTCATTAGCCCCATTTTACAGACTTCCTCAGGAAAAACTGAGGCACAGAGGAATTAAGCCCTTTGCCCAAGGCCACATAGTGAATCAGTGGAAAAGGCAGGGTTATGACTCCACAGTTTCTGCTGTCATGCACAAAGCCACATGCATTCCTAGGGTTTTTCAGCCTCCCTCCTCTGAAGCATTAGGACTGGCCACTGCTGGAGACAGGACACATGGTAGGCTGACTCAGTGCTCTGAGGTGGCACCAAGCATGCTCTCTCTCAGGTGTGTGGCTGGCTGGTTCATGCTCAGGGTCTAACTGATGGCCATATGCAGGGTCAGGAGGGAATCTTCCCCAGGTCAGATTGGCAGTGACGGTGGTGGTTTATTCACCTTCTTCTGCAGCATGAAGTGCGGGTCACTTTCTGGGATTATCTGGGCATTTCTCACTTAATACCCCTGAATTTTTGATTTCTGCTTTCTGAAAACCAAAGTTTTTTTCCCAAGAAAGCATGAAAAAATTCAATGAAAAGGGACATTTCCCCATGCAAATGTTCATTTTGCAGGAAAAACTACTTTTCTGGGTTAACCCTCCCCGCCCCCCCCCCCCCAAAAAAAACCAAAAAACAGCACAATGTTTAGACAGTAGAGCTGCCTGAAAACTGAGTCCCCTCAGAACTTTGGAAGGGGTTTGGTTCTGCTCGGAATCCAGACCCCAAATTGCTAGGTAGATGCCCTGCCTCTAGGGTCTAGTCTGAAGGGGACATTCCATGAGGCGTCTCACCTTCAAGGTCCAAAAACCCAGGAGCTCTGGGATAGTCCGGAGCCCATAAAATTGGACAGCTGGCACTGTGCATTGAGTGCCCCAACGGATTTCCCAGCTACCTCACAGAAGGGAGGATCCCGGGAAAACCTGGACAGGTGGCCATGTTGTGGCGAATGTGTGCATATATAGCATAGCAATGTGGAAAGCACATTAGGGTGTCTAGATCTCCATGAGAATGACAGGGTAAAAAATGTGGCTGTAGGGAATGATGTCTCGCTGCTGGGAACAAGTGAGGGAGCGTGTGCTGACAATCCGTGAGACCTTTGATCCACCATCTCCTCTCTACCAGAGAGCTCTTTGCTTGCAGTTTCCCCATATCTCTTGATCCTCCCTTTGAGTGTTTTCCTGATGCAGCTGTTGACTAGCGGTAGGGATCTAACAAGATGCGAACTCCAGGCCAAAACAGCATATGCGTGTGTATCCTCCTCTGTGCCTGCTCCCCAGAAGATGCGAGTCTCTTACAGCAGCAGCTAGGTAGCCTTGGGTCTTCAGCATGGCTTTGGAGGTCCCTGGCTCAAGCCCTGAGGCATCAGTGAAGATAGCAGCTGACCCATTGGCACTGAATAGCTACTGCTCACAAGTCTACCATGTACCGAAGTGTGTTTCTGACATGTCCAGGTAAAATTGCAGCAAGGCTCAGACACGTGATTAGAACAAGCATTTCTTCTTCCACTCCCTTGCTTGTGGTCCAGTAGACTGTCTCTATAATAGATATCTTGCTATAACATATGCCTGTCCATTATGCCAAAGAACAGCTCTCTATAAACAAAGAGAGAGACTCTTAAATATGGTGGATCTATTCACCCACCTGCCAGACCTACTTTGAAAAATTTCTGTTGAGATATTTTTCCAACAAAATTAGATTCTTTGCAAACACTTTTTGTGAAAAATTCGATATATTTTAAAATCAGCTCAGCTGCCTGCCTACGTACCTACCTCTCTGCTTATCTTGGGGGGGGGGGGACGGGACCCTAGAAAGCTGTGTATAGATCTGTATTTCTAGATCGTGTTGCATTGGTGGGGTTTGTGGTAAGAGTCATAGTATTGTAAGTTAGGTCAATGATCTTTTCTGTCTCTATGGGGGAAGATCTCTTCCCAAGCATTTGTCATCCCCCATGTATCTTACCTCAGGCTGTGTCATTCCTACAGATTCTCCAATGAATTGGTTTGGGTCCAGGGGAGAAATGCGGTCAGAGCAAATTCGGGTGTAATTGTCTTCCTGGAATGAGAGAGAGAGAGAGTTTTCTTGGGTCCTCCACCCAAGCATGGCCTTCAGTCATTGGTGGGTTCTTCTCACGTCACTGCCAGGCTTTCTTTGCTTAAAAGGAAGGAGCTTTGTTTGGTGGCTTCATGTTCATGCTGGTTTCAAGTTACTGGAGAAAGTACGCGCCAACCCAAGCCTGCCGCTGCACAATGACCATTTTTAAACCACCAGCTGCACGTTTGCCGTCACGTCGCCCATTATGGTCTCATCCGCCATGCCGGGACGTTAGGGTGGAAACCCTCTGGCAAGAGGAATGGATATCTGTTATAATCCCCAACCAGTCTCTTGTCACCGACCCCACAATTTGCCCGCCTGGTTTTGATCTGCCCCGTCGCCAATGGTCCCTGTTGAACAGGTTCCGGACCGGGCAAGGTCTCTGTGCGGCCAACCAGTGTCGCTGGGGCCTTTGTGACACCCCTTTGTGCAGCTGCGGCACCACACAGACGATGACTCTCATTGTCGAGGAATATCAGGGGGTAGCCGTGTTGGTCTGTATCCACAAAAACAACAAGGAGTCTGGTGGCACCTTAAAGACTAACATTTATTTAGGCATAAGCTTTCGTGGGTAAAAAACCTCACTTCTTCAGAGGTGCCACTGGACTCGTTGTTGTTGAGGAATGCCTGCTGACTAGGTTCAGCGATGACCTAGTAGAACTGCATCACGCCACTGAAGATGCCATCGCTTGGCTCGATGACTATGCATATGCTAAATAAAACGTTCATGCTACACTAAATTACATTGAAGCACTGCAATTTCCCATGCTGATCTCAGTGGAAGCAGAATTGCCAGAAGCAGATGTGAGTCCATGGTGCCGTGCTTCTCAGTCCAACCCTGAAACCATGAGAGCTTGCTATTCTAGATGCACTTGCATAACCACTGGGGAATGCATGTTGCAGGTTCCTATCCGTGCCTGATCAGCAGATGATAGAATCTGTTGGAGCTTCAGCTTAAGAGCCTTCTCTCAAGCGAGAGCAGCTCATGCTTTTAGCTCTTTTCAAGGGAAAGGATCGGCTTGGATGAATTTTTCAAAATGGTTGAAACACTTTTGGTTTCACTATTTAAAAACAAATCCAGTTTTCCACTTCAAAGTGACTTTCTGTTTTGACATTTAAGCTAGTTGTAGGCTGAAAAATAAATAAAAATGGTCAAAATGGAACCATAAATTGACCGATTTGTTTTTAACGTTTGGTGAAAACTTTGTCCTGATCCAGGACAGGAAAAAAATGTCACATTTTTGTGGGATGGGAATTTTTGTGTCTGCCCTAGTCACCAGTTCAAGCCTGGAGTGTCGGCTGTTGTGTTTGCACTTACTGGTAGTAGTTCTCTCTCCACGCCATACTGCCTGTATTATCCAAGGTTTCAGAACCTTTCAGTCAAACCCCTGGGCCAGATTTTGCCCTCACATGCTCTCCAACCCAGTGGCCTCAATGCAGAGTTGAAGGGAGAGGAGAATTTGGATGCTCAGGAGATTCCTACAGACAAACGCACCTTGCACTCCCTGAACAGGTCCTCCAGGGAACATGGGCCGTATCCTCAGCTGGTGCAAACTGACCGAATGCCGTTGCAGACAACAGAGCTAGTTTGGTGTCGACCAGGTGAGAATCGGGCGCTGCAGCAGTTGCAAGGCTGTTTCAGAGGATTACGCTTCTTGAGCTGGGGATGATGGAGTGGAATCCTTTGGGGGTTCTTGATATTAAGCAATTTCAGAGCAGACACAGACATTTCAACCAGCTCCTGTGGCAATTTAACCATCTCATTACAAGGGGAAATACTAGCTTAAACCTATTCTTGAATCTACTGAAATATCTTCCAAGCAATTTTACCAGGACTTTGCCCAGAAAGTCACTGGGGTAGCCCTCTGATACATATCACAATGGGTGCCCCACTTCCACTGGCTAGTGTGGTTTCTCATTAGCCCTCATCCCAGTTAGATCTGAGCACCTGATAGACTCTAGATGCACAACTCCCCCACCCCGATGGACTAGCCCCATTTTACAGATGGGTGACTGAGGCACAAGATCGATCTTGGGCAAGTTCCTTAATCTAAGAAGAACTAGGGAAGCAGAACTAGAACCCAGTTCTCTGGGGCACCAGTCCTTAGCTCTGCTCACTAGGCCATCCTTCCTCTTTGAGGCATTAGAGGAAAGTGAAACAAAATGTTCTTGGCGGTAATACCATCCACAGAGGAGGCAAGTGGCACTATGACAATTCTGGCAGCATTAAAGAACTGTAGGATGTGGTCTCCTCTCCTTCATTTGGAGTCTCCTGCTGCTGCTACCCATCCTCTTGGCCAACACACCAGGGACCTCCAGAAGGACCAGTATAAGACAAGGGAGCCTTGTAACACCTACTTACCAGTGACTTACACTACTATCTATATCTATATATACACAGTCGCAAATCCCTAGGACAAAGATCTGCACGCACATCCTGGCAGACTGTAGCAGCCTGGCTGGCCAATAGAGCGGAAAGTCCCAGTTCGGAGGGGTTTTAAAAAATAAATCAAGATTTATTTTGAAAGAGAAAAACAGCCACAAGGAATAACCTCCATAACTCTCATAGGCCCAAGCCCATCCTAATAGACCTCTTGTCCTGCAACTCTTGACTCCCGTCTGGAAGCCACTGTCTTTTATAGAGAGCTTCTCCACCCAGAACCCTTTGTGGGGAGGGGAAGTCCCACCCCGGTCTTGCTCTCTGATTGGCTGGATGGGCTACCAATCAGCTCTTTCTCCCTCACTCCTGGTTCTACAAGCGCTTTCTCCATCCCCCCTGTTGCCGATCGAATGAAGTTTCTCACTATATTGCCTGTACTTATGTAGCCCCACCAGCATAAGCTGCAGCTGTCTCATTGTCTTCCATGGTTATGTGGCCAACACTGGAGCACTGTTGTGATCTGGGTTGGGGAGGGTGGTATTTATTTAAAGCTCCAGGTAGCCGCTGGCTACTCTGCAAATGGAAAATCCATGCCTCCGAGTGTGAATTTTGTGTAATCCGTCTTTATTCTTCCATAGACCAATTTTCATTTATGAGGGAGCTGTCTAACCGCCAAGGAGATTAAACATTGCTCAAAACGACTTGATAATTATGGAGCCACTGGGACGTGTGCTCAAAGAAATGAAATGCACCCAGGGAACAAGGATCAAGCTATGGTGCAGTGAATTCTCAGTGGTGGTATTTGTGTGGATTCATGATGGGAAAAACCTTCAAACTCGAAGGCTAGTTATGGATTGGAATAGGCTACCAAGGGATGTTGTGAAGTCCCCATCACTGAAGGATCTTAAGAATCAGCGCCGTATTATTGCCTAGGCCGACAAGGCCTAGGCCTAGGGCGGCAAATTTGCAGGGGCGGCAAATTTGAGCACCCCCGGAGAAGTTCCCCTGCTCCAGCTGCCTCCTCCGCGAGCGCGCCGCCGCGTCCTGTTTCTCTCCCCTCCCTCCCAGCGCTTGTGCCGCGAAACAGCTGTTTCGCTGGGCAGGGAGGGAGGGGAGAGAAACAGGAAGCGGCGGCGGGAGGAGGCAGCTGGAGCAGGGGAACTTCTCCGCAGCTGTTTCGCTGGTCAGAGAGGGAGGGGGGAGGAGGGGGAACGCGGCGCGCTGGGGAAGAGGCGGGGCGGGGATTTGGGGAAGGGAACCAATAGGGGCAGGGAGGGGGCGGAGTTAGGGCGGGACTTTGGAGAAGGGGTGGAGTCGGGGCGGGGCCAGGGGCGGCAATTATTTCCGGGCCTAGGGGCGGCAAAATGATTAATCCGCCCCTGTTAAGAATGGGTTTAGACGTACACCTGTCAGGGATGGTCTGGTGTACGAGGTCCTGCCTCAGCATGGGACTATGGACTAGGTGACTTCTCGAGGTCCTTCCCAGCCCTACTTTTCTATGCAGCTTTGTTACTGTGGTAGCAGTGGGGGNGGGGGGGGGGGGGGGGGGGGGGGGGGGGGGGGGGGGGGGGGGGGGGGGGGGGGGATGCTGGAAATACAGACACAGATGTTTGCAACAGAGAACAGGGATCATGTCCTCTGCTTTCTTCTTGGGTTTCGAGATGGATGATAAACTAGCAATTAAGTGGCACAGAGGTTTTCAACCGGGGAGTCAGCAACCTAAGGGGAAGTTGCAGCAGGTTTTAGGGGAATTCATGAGCCCAGCTGTAAAGGCGAGAGGGGGAGAGAACGGACATGACAGATGTTGGTCACGTGGCTTAATGCATGACTGGAAGGTGCTCGGATACTATGGTGATGAGTGTGGTTAGGAGCCTATAGAGCAGTGGTTCCCAAACTGGGGGGGTGCAGAGGAATGTTTGGGGGGCCCGGGTGAGCCCCCATAGGGGGCGGGGAGGGAGTACCTCCCGGCCTGGCTGTGGCTACAGCCCTGCTCCCGACTACGTTCCGGCCCTGACCCTGGCTCCTGGATCCGAACTCCCATCCCTGGGCCCAGGCCCGGGTTGCAGCTATGGCTCCACCCCTAGCCCCAGCTCCTGACTCTGGCCCCGCTCCCGGCTGCTGACTGTAGCAACCGGGGGGTGGGGCGCAGACAGGTTCCATTATGAGTAATGGGGGGGGTGCCACAGAAAGTTTTGGGACCGCTGCTCTAGAGAATAGAATATTCCAGTCTAAAGTTAGCGTTTGGAACTTGCTCTGAGCAAGAGACCAATATGCTATTTGCAAATAGGATTCTGGTTTTGATCCAGCTCCATTAAAGCGAATGGGAGTCTGTCCATTGCCGGTAAAGTTGTATGTGACTATAATACAGAAGACCTTGCTGTGACAGGCCAGCATTGCTGTGTGCCCGTTTTACAGACGGGGAAACTGAAGCACCAGGTTGTGTCCTGATCTGTCCGGCCCACCCAAGCCCACAAGAAAAATCCTTGATAGAGCCAAGATGAGAACCCAGGAGTTCTGGGCTCCTTGCCTTATGCTCTAGTTTCTAGATTAGGACTGGTTGAGTGGGAAAGGGAAGCGGAATTTATTTTGAAATTCCCCTCCCTTTTTCCCTCTCCCATTAGAAATTTCAAATAATTTTGACACTTTGAAACTCTGACATTTCAGAAGAATTTTGACCAGCTCAATACAAGTGCTTTTGCTTGGGGAACCAGTATAAATTGTACCAGTATAAACAGCACTTTGCCCCTCCCCACCCCCGTATAAGCTGTGTATACTGGGATAGCTATATTGGCAAAACTTTTCTAGCATAGACCCGGCCTACATCTCAGATCACTAAGGATGAGTATACAAAGAAGGCGAACTGTAGGGCTAATGTAGTCACGTCACTGCCCCATGCCTCAGTTTCCCCATCTCTAAAATGGGGATAATGAAGTGGTTTGAGACTTACTGATGAAAGGTGCTAGCTTTGAGCTAAGTGGTGGTAATAATAATAAATAATTTATTATTATTAATGACTTTGGGCCCAGTTCTACAAACACGTTAAGCTGAGAATACGGCTTTGTACCCTGAGTAACCTCATTGGCTGACTCCAGTAGAACTAAGGAGGTTAATCAGGACTATGCCTGGTAGTAAGTGTTTACATTATCAGGATTCTGCTCTCGTTCACATCCAGGAGTAACTCCCTTGGAGCCAGGATTCGGCTCGGATTTTGTTCCACGTACCAAATAGTACAGACTGAAGCTAGGAAACCACGAAGGCCCAATGCCATGTGCCAGACACTCTGATGCTGAGCAAAGGGTCTTGGGAAAGCTTTTGGAACAAGCTCAGTGCAAACACTCGAGGGCCTGATTTTCCCTCTCTCTTCGCCCCACTGTAAATCAGGCTGAATTCCACCGCGTTCCTTGCCCTATGCTCCCGCCGTGCACCTGGGCAAAAGATCTCCCAGGGCTCAGCTGTGAGCTCTGCTGAATGGCCACGTGGGTGAGTTGAGAGGAATCCCCATGCTCCCCCTGAGTCTACCTGCATCACCAGACAGGGAGCAACGGAGGTTGGGCTGCTGCTCCCCTTCCCATACAGGTGCATGCATGCGGGGAAGGCTACTGAGTACTCAGACCTTTGTGTGGCCAGGCTGGGCCAGCTGAGCTGAGCCAACATGGTGCAGATTCCTTCCCCTCTGGAGCAAGAAGTGAATGTGTGACTCTGTCTATATTCTGCTTTTCTTCGTGCTGCCCCTTGCTTGGGCTGGCTGGCCTGGTGCCAATCCAGCCCTTGATTAAGACACCCGGGGCAAAAGTCTGCTCTCACACCCCCAGGCGCAGGTCCCACTGGCTTGCATCAGCCCCAGCGCAAGTCTGACCAAATTGTGCCAGTAGTTTTTTCCCTGCAAAGTCCTCTGGTGAGGAACGGCTGCAGCAGGTGTCAGAGGAACAGGCTGAGTTCTTGGCCTTGGGCAAGCCGTTTGACCTGCACAGACAGGCTGGGTAGCAGCAGCGAGGATCCCAAATTAGCTTGGCTATTAGTGCTCTGAGCAGGAGCTTAAAGAAAAGGAGTACGCGGCCGCGTAAAATGCATGGCCCTACAGCAAGGGAATGAGCACTGGGGATTGCCGGGATCCAGGCCTGAATGCAGCCGCGCAGGGCAGTGGGTGAGCTGGCTACTTCCCTCTCCCGTCTCTCTATGGCAGGGGTGGAAATCAGATGCCGCTGTCACCAGCTCTGCGCAGCACATTTCTCTGCTGACATAGACTCATAAGACTGGAAGGGACCTCGAGACCTCATCTAGTCCAGTCCCCTGCACTCACGGCAGGACTAAATATTATAGACCATCCCTGGTCAATTTTTGTCTCACCTGCTCTTAAAAATCCCCAATGATGGAGATTCCACAACCTCCCTAGGCAATTTATCCCAGTGCTTAACCACCTTGACAGGAAGCTTTTTCTAATGTCCAACCTAAACCGCCCTTTCTGCAATTTAAGCCCATTGCGTCTTGTCCTATCCTCAGAAGTTAAGAACAATTTTTCTCCCTCCTACTTGTGACTTATGTACTTGAAAACTGTTATCATGTCTCTTCTCAGTCTTCTCTTCTCCAGATTAAACAAACCCAATTTTTTCAATCTTCCTTCATAGGTCATGTTTTCTAGACCTTGAATCATTTTTGTTTCTCTTCTCTGGACTTTCTCCAATTTGTCCACGTCTTTCCTGAAATGTGTCAAACAGAACTGGAAACAATACTCCAGCTGAGGCCTAATCAGTGTGGAGTAGAGCAGAATAATTACTTTTTGTGTCTGTATTACAGCACTCCTACTAATACACCCCAGAATGATGTTTGCTTTTTTTGCAACAGTGTTACACTGATTCATATTTAGCTTGTGATCCACTATGACTCCCAGATCCCTTTCTGCAGTACTCCTTCCTAGGGAGTAATTTCCCAGTTTGTATGTGTGCAACTGATTGTTCCTTCCTAAGTGGGGTACTTTGCATTTGTCCTTGTTGAATTTCATCCTATTTACTTCAGACCATTTCTCCAGTTTGTCCAGATCCTCTTGAATTTTTAATCCTCTTCTCCAGAGCAATTGCAACCCCTCCCAGTTTTGTATCATCCGCAAACTTTATAAGTGCACTCTCTATGCCATTATCTAAATCATTGATGAAGATGTTGAATAGAATTGGACTCCGAACTGATCCCTGTGGGACCCCGTTCGATATGTCTTTCCAGCTTGACTGTGAACCACTGATAACTGGTTGGAAAACTGTTCCCAGAGAGTAGTTATGCATCCACCTTATAGTGGCTCCATCTAGGTTGTATTCCTCTAGTTTGTTTAGTAACAGCTGCGGCTCTATGTATTTTGCCGCCCCAAGCATGGCAGTCAGGCGGCTTTTGGCGGCGCGCCTGCGGGAGGTCCGCTGGTCCCGCGCCTTTGGCGTACCCGCCGCGGGACCGGCAGACCTCCCGCAGGCATGCTGCTGAAGGCAGCCTGACTGCCGCCCTCACGGTGACTGGCAGCCCGCCCCCTGCGGCTGGCCGCCCCAGGCACACGCTTGGTGCGCTGGTGCCTGGAGCCGCTCCTGAGTAAGGCCTTTGATACTGTCTCAAATGACCTTCTCATAAAGTTAAGATATACCACATCTACCACCCCCTCACCCCCCATCCACAAGGCTTGTTACCCTGTCAAAGAAAGCTAGTAGGCTGGTTTGACATAAGTTCTTGACAAATCCATGCTGACGGTTACTTATCACTTTATTATCTTCTAGGTGTCTGCAAATTGATTAATTATTTTGTTCCATGTACTGGGACATCTATGCTCCCCTGGGTGCTCCACTCTTTCTGTACCCGTAGGCTCTGGCCACGGTCCAACAGGAGTGATTTAAAACCCCATTGCATGGCAAATGAATGCCATGGCATACCTTCCTTCATCCTCCCCCGGAGAGCCACTGAGGTCAATGGGACTGTCAGTATGGGGCGTGGCTACTCCCATGGGAAAGGGTGGCAGGTTCGGGTCCCCAGAATTGGGTCTGAAAGTACCACAAAGAGGACAAGTGAGAGAGAGCAGGATGCAGGTACGGGGCTGGGAGGCAGGAGATGGTGGCACGGGCAGAGTGCGGGGAGGAATGTTGCACCTGGACTGGATTTGTGCCACCTGTAACGCCCATCATGTTTCAGTTTTTACTGAAACTTCTTAAGCCTTCCCAGGTCTTGGTTGTATAATGTTAAAGAGGAAGACACACACACATGGAGTCAATATACAGTGGAAGTAGCACTAAGGACCATCATGTCCAGAAAGCAAGTCCCCTGTCTTAAGTGTCCACTCTACGGTCTCGTTAAGCTTTTCTGCCTGTCTTTCTGTCAAGCCTGGTCCTTGGAGACCAGTTTGCCTGCGTCTCTCTGCAGAACAGAAGCAAGATGAACACCGCTGGAGATGGAACCATTCAGTCCCTTGACAAGTTGATCTCTCTAGAAGGCATGTCTGACCTAGCAAAGAAACCCATGATGGTGCCAGGGCCCTCCAGGATCCCGTAAAGAGAGGGAGAAAAAGGGAGGCCCCTGAAATCTGGGTCCCAAAACACGTTTTTCCAGTGAGGAGATGACCCAGCTTCCTTGAGGCTTCTCTGCTGGTTCCTCTATGCTGTCCCATCCCCGGATGGAATTATGCCTGATGATGGGTCTCCTTCACCCCCGGGAGGGGCACCCATGCAGAGCACTCCATGCTACCGAAGCCCCATGGGACCCCTCGGGCAGTGTGCCACCTGCTGATTCTGCAGGTGTCTTGGGCAGCTCTGCTGGGGGGGACGGAGAGTGGCAGTTCTCACCCTGGGGTGAAGCCTCCTCCGAGGAACAGGGAGGCACAACCTTTTGTGGACAGTGAATCAATCTACTTCTGGAGGGTGGGGGACAGATCCTCAGCTGGCGTCAGTGGTGGCAGCTCTAGTAAAGCCAATGGCGTTCTGACAATTCACTGCAGCTGAGGATCTTGATTATAAGTAGCTAGAGTGTGGCTAAAGAGCATCCCTTCTTTCCCCACTAGGAAATGAAGAGCAGGCTGCTAGCCTGGGCACCTGGGATCAGTAGTGGCGCCAGCTTTGCCGGCGCCCTAGGCGGCGGAAGGTCCCGCCCCCGAAATCCCGCCCCCAACAGCGGCGGTTGAAGGTCCCGCCCCCAAATTTCTACAGGCGGCGGGGGCGCAGGCGCCCCCAAAATAGCAGCACCCTAGGCGACCGCCTAGGTCACCTAATGGGAGCGCCGGCCCTGCCTGGGATGCTTGCTTAGGGAAAACCTCTAATCTCCAGGCTGCATCAGCGGTTCCCAGCCAGCTGCCTGCTTTGCTTTGGCCGGCCCAGCAGGAAGACAGCAGCAGCCTGTAGGTGGCATTGCTGACAAATGAGGAGCTCCCTTCAAGCTGGAACATGTCAAGCAGCTTCTTGCTTTGCAACCAGCCCCCTCTCCCCACTTTCATTCTACGTCTTCTCCTCCCGTCAGGATGACGCACAAATGCAGCTAGGTCTGGGGCCGGGTTCGGGACTCCAGGGTAAAAACCAGAACCCATGAGGTTACTCCGGATTGACACTAGTGGAGCTATGATAAGAATTTGGCTCTAACTTTGTCTGTCGTGGTACCAGCAACAGGCATGTGTGAACAGCTTTACGGTCAACCCCAGGTGTTCAAAAATCATAAATCTACCCGCCTCCCAAATCACGAGTGGCTTAAAATCATGAGACTTTAAAATAAATAGACTTTGAGTTTTTTAAAGAAAGAGAACCCAAACACAAATGAAAAGAGTCTCACCTAGTCACGTGGCTCCAGGTGCTGAGGCTTTAAGGCAAACATGGAATATTATGAAGCTTGGGACAGTCCTACTGAATGTGCATGTCATGCTTTATCTGGCTTTTGGCCTGGAAATAACACAAGATTGGACAATATTGCAAGTTCTCCAGTGTTTCCTAGTTTGGCCATTCCAGAACCATATTCCCTTGTGGCCTTTTAGTGCTGTGTGTATATGTATGTGTGTGTATATGTATGTGTGTGTATATGTGTAGAGAGAGAGCCCAATTGAATAGCAACCAAAAAAAGAGTGAAACCAACCTTTTTGGCCCTGGTAACTTCTCAAGTTTGCTGCAGTCCCAGATGTTCCCACGTTGACTTCTTGGTAGAAATTTGAGGCAGGCCTAAGTTGGATCACAAATCTGAGCCACCTAGATTTTCAGAAGGGAGGCTGAGTTTCAAAATCTGGAGTTGGAAACGCATGTGGCTTTTGGATGAAATTCACCCCAGGTCCTTCACATGGGGCTGAAGCCAGGCCTGAGTCGTCTGGAGCCCACTGGTACTGCAATGAGTTAATCTTTTGCAATGGGGCAACTGGTTTAGGTTGGCTATTAGGAAAAACTTTTTTTCACTAGGAGGGTGGTGAAGCACTGGAATGGGTTACCTAGGGAGGTGGTGGAATCTCCATCCTTAGAGGTTTTTACGGTCAGGCTTGACAAAGCCCTGGCTGGGATGATTTAGTTGGTGATTGGTCCTGTTTTGAGCAGGGGGGTGGACTAGATGACCTCATGAGGTCCCTTCCAACCCTGATATTCTATGAACTGCTGCTCAGTTACGCCAGTGTAAATATAGAGGCGTGCCAATGATTTCAGTGGAGCTATTCCGGATTTACACAAGCTATCAGAGCAGAATTTGGCCCTGGCTCTAGAATGTGTTGAACCAGGACCCAAATTTATACAGCCACCATCTCTTTAATGTTGGTTACTGGAGTTTGAAATCCTGACCTAAACTTAGATTCATATTTTTGCCGCTTAGCCGCCTTTCTAGGTTAATGGCTTGATTCCACCATTACTTTGCATCTTGAGTTGTCACTGATGCTTCTGCAAAGATTGCAGATCTGTTTAGAATTCTTTTCATCGAAAAGATTTTTTTTGGCAAAAAATGCCACTTTCATGAAAATCAAAATGTTTTGAATATCAGTCAATTAAGACTAAGGCCGTGGCTACAGTCGAAACTTCAAAGCGCTGCCGCGGGAGCGCCCCCCCCCGGCAGCGCTTTGACGTGCGAGTGAGGAGCTCTCTCCCAGCGCTGCACAAGGAGATTAGCTGGGGCACTGGCTACACTGGCGCTTTACAGCGCTGTAACTTGCTGCGCTCAGGGGGGTGTTTTTTCACACCCCTGAGCGAGAAAGTTGCAGCGCTGAAAAGCGCCAGTGTAGCCATAGCCTAACTTGTATTGGGGGGGGAACCTAAAAGAAACATTTTGCCATTAGCAAAAGTGTCCTGTTTCGACACTTTGGGAACAGAACTTTTTTTTATTTTGCAGTGGCACGGCAGAATAAAACTCGTTGATGTAATTTGATGATCTACCTTTAAAAGTTTTGTAAAAGGTTAAAATCGGAACAAAATGTTTTGATTTGCTTGAAACGAGATGTTTTGATCGAGCCGAAGTGAATTTTGGTTCACAGGCTATTTCAAAACTCTTTACGTTTTGTTCTATTTCACAGTGGAAAAAATTTAAAAACTGCGACATTTCCCATGAAATGGAAAATCCGGTTCCTGCCCAGCTGTGAAAGTGTAAAGTGCTGCCATGCTGATTGGACAGAGCAGTATGATTGGATGTGCAGAAGATCAGAGAAAGGGCTTGTCTACATGGAGCAGTAATGCACACTACTAGGGGTGTGATTTCTAAAGGGCACCTACGTGTTGCGCATTAATTGGTCCCTGTAGACCTTCCTGGTATGCACAAAAAGTTCCCTAATATACTTTAATGTAGTACAGTTTCAAACAGCATAGGCTGCAGGAGGGTCTACATGGACCAATCAATGCGCAGCACATTCGTTTTAGACACCACACCCCCATCGCGTGCATTACTGCTCCTCCTAGACGAGCCCTAGGTGGGAGTGGTCACTTCTGGCTTTCAAAGCTATGAATAAACGATGCTGCAAAATGCAAAGCAGAAGAGAAACTGGCCTTAAATCTTCTAGAGGAATAGAGATGCTGATTTCCTCTAGTAGTAGGAAAATACTAGACACGTAGGGAGGTTAATGCTAATGCACAATTGGGCAAAGGTGTATAATTTATTATTATTATTTTTAAAGTATTAATAGAGGGCCACATGAGTGACACCAGTTCCCACGGGGAAGGTGTTGCCTGTAAGCTACATGTTAACAAAGTAGTTTAGTGCATTAAGAAAAACCTTCATTGCAAGCCCAGGGGTTCCTTTGTTCTCTGGAAGCTGTAACAATGACCGGCCTAGGTGTGCCTGCAATTTTCTTTAATAGTCTTCTTTCATCACTGCTTAGGCTCCACCTTCCTATTTCTGCCTCATGGTTATTAACTCTTGTCCCAACCCTGCAATTTGCCATTTTAGTAAATTGCAGCTTCGTGGCTCCTGCCTTGATGGGACAGTGTTCTACTTTTCTTCGAAAATAGCTTCTTGGTTTCTCCTCTTTGTGACTCTAGCCTGGCAGTATTTCTATTAGTGTACTGGGCAGTGCAGGCTTGCTCTGACCCATTTTATTTTAGAGGTATTACACTAGTCTCTGAGGACCCCCAAAATGTTCATAAATTAGCCAGGGATTTTCAGAGGTACCTAACTACGATAACACTCGGATTCAGGTGCCTACATTTTTTGAAAAGCCTAGTGCTAATTGTCACGACGATGCTCCCCGCTTGCCGAGAGGCTTGGTCCTTGCCCCAAAGGCCAACAAATCTATCTTTTTATTCTGTGTTTGCACAGAGCCTAGCTTCACTTTCCAGATGGGGGAACTGAGGCACTAAGCAGTGACGGGACTTGCCCAAAATCTTACAGGGGACGGTAGACAAAACCCAGATCTCTCCGAACATAAGAACGGCCATATTGGGTCAGGCCAAAGGTCCATCTAGTCCAGTATCCTGTCTTCCGACAATGGCCAATGCCAGGTGCCCCGGAGGGAATGAACAGAACAGGTAATCATCAAGTGATCCATCCTCTGTCACCCATTCCCAGCTTCTGGCAAACAGAGACTAGGGACACCATTCCTGCCCATCCTGGCTAATAGCCATTGATGGACCTATCCTCCATGAATGTATCTAGTTCTTTTTGGAACCCTGTTATAGTCTTCTGGCCTTCACAACATCCTCTGGCAAGGAGTTCCACAGGTTGACTATGGGTTATGTGAAGAAATACTTCCTTTTATTTGTTTTAAACCAGCTGCCTATTAATTTCATTTGGTGACCCCTAGTTCTTATGTTATGAGAAGGAGTAAATAACACTTCGCTGTTCACTTTCTCCACATCAGTCATGATTTTATAGACCTCTATAATATCCCTCCTTAATTGTCTCTTTTCCAAGCTGAAAAGGCCAGGTCTTTAATCTCTCTCCATATGGAAGCTGGTCCATGCCCCTAATAATTTTTGTTGCCCTTTTTCTGAACCTTTTCCAATTCCAGTAAATCTTTTTTGAGCTGGGGCGACCACATCTGCACGCAGTATTCAAGATGTGGGCGTACCATGGATTTATATAGAGGCAATATATTCTCTGTTTTATTATCTATCCCTTTCTTAATGATTCCCAACATTGTCTGCTTTTTTGACTGCCGCTGCACATTGGGTGGATGTTTTCAGAGAACTCTCCACAGTGACTCCAAGATCTCTTCCTTGAGTGGTAACAGCTAATTTAGATCCCATAATTTTATATGTATAGTTGGGATTATGTTTTCCAATGTGCATTACTTTGTATTTATCAACACTGAATTTCATCTGTCATTTTGTTGCCCAGTCACCCAGATTTGTGAGATCCCTTTGTAACTCTTTGCAGTCTGCTTTGGACTTAACTATCTTGAGTAGTTTTGTATCATCTGCAAATTTTGCCACCTCGCTGTTTACCCCTTTCTCCAGATCATAGAATCATAGAATCATAGAATCTCAGGGTTGGAAGGGACCTCAGGAGGTCATCTAGTCCAACCCCCTGCTCAAAGCAGGACCAAACCCAACTAAATCAGCCCAGCCAGGGCTTTGTCAAGCCTGACCTTAAAAACCTCTAAGGAAGGAGATTCCACTACCTCCCTAGGTAACCCATTCCAGTTCTTCACCACCCTACTAGTGAAAAAGTTTTTCCTAATGTCCAACCTAAACCTCCCCCTCTGCAACTTGAGACCATTACTCCTTGTTCTGTCATCTTCTATCACTGAGAACAGTCTAGATCCATCCTCTTTGGAACCCCCTTTCAGGTAGTTGAAAGCAGCTATCAAATCGCCCCTCATTCTTCTCTTCTGCAGACTAAACAATCCCAGTTCCCTCAGCCTCTCCTCGTAAGTCATGTGCTCCAGCCCCCTAATCATTTTTGTTGCCCTCCGCTGGACTCTCTCCAATTTATCCACATCCTTCTTGTAGTGTGGGGCCCAAAACTGGACACAGTACTCCAAATGAGGCCTCACCAGTGCTGAGTAGAGGGGAATGATCACATCCCTCGATCTGCTGGAAATGCCCCTACTTATACAACCCAAAATGCCATTAGCCTTCTTGGCAACAAGGGCACACTGTTGACTCATATCCATTTATGAATAAGTGGAACAGCAGTGGTGCCAGTACAGACCCCTGTGGGATACCACTATTTACCTCTCTCCATTCTGAAAACTGACTATTTATTCCTACCCTTTGTTTCCTATCTTTTAACCCAGTGGTGGGCAACCTGGGGGGGGCGTGTCAGCGGACAATCAACATCAGCAAAATGTCTTGCAGCCCGCAATCGGATTACCCTGATGGGCCACAGGTTGCCCACTACTGTTTTAACCAGTTACCAATCCATGAGAGGACCTTTCCTCTTATCCCATGACAGCTTACTTTGTTTAAGAGCCTTTGGTGAGGGAACTTGTCAAAGGCTTTCTGAAAATCTAAGTACGCTATATCCACTGGATCACTACCCTTGTCCACATGCTTGTTGACCCCTTAAAGGATTCTAATAGATGGGTGAGGCATGATTTTCCTTTGCAAAAATCTTGACTCTCAAGTCTGAGCCCTGTCCTTCCTGTGCTTAAAAGACTCAGTGTTGGGAGTTAAAACATGCTAGCTATTAAAATATGCTTTTGTGTATTGAAAGGTGTTTTTAAAATTGTAAACTGTCACTTTAAATTTCAGGGTTTTTTTTCTGGTCCTGCTTGCAGGCCAGGGGACTCTATAGGGAAGTGTGCAATCTGGGCCTACCAGCAGTCAGTCTGTAGCTAGCCAGTCTAGAGTAAGGTGGGGTGAGTTGTACCTCTCTGCTTTTGGGAGCAGCCTGCTTTGTCTCTCCCTGTTTCTGGGTTCTTGCGGTGGTGGCCTGAATTTTAAGTAATAAAGGAATGTTATGTTGCAACCTTCCAGCAAGAGTATTTGTTTGTACCTAACTTCTCTGGGAGTATGCTTTGAAACATAATGGCTTTCTAAAGATCTCATCTTAAATTCTGTCCTAAATCTAGAATCCACCCTTTTCAAATGGGTTCTAAATTCGGCCCAAGTGGGTTCTCCGTCTGCCTCTTTCTAGGTTTTTAGATCGTGCCTATCACCACGGTATTCGAGGGCTTTCTGGATTCTCCTGCCCGTGGAGGAAGAATAATGTCTATTGGGCTAATTTACAGTCCGGTGTTGAAACAGGCACATTATGTAGCTACCAAGGGGATATTGAGGAGCATCACTGAAAAGTTCAGTCCCTGTAGAAGTCTGACAGGCGTCTCTAACTCCTGCAGAGAGTCCACCTTGAGATGGAGGGCTAGATCCACAGAGGACTTAGGTGCTGCAGCGTTGCAGCGCTTAATGGAATTCACAACCCTGAGTTAGAGGCCCGGGCTCCCTATGGGATGCATGGGGAGAGTTAGGTGCCTGAGAATAGGATTCACCAAATGGGGGTGGGCGGGGAGGGCTGCCTGAGCAAGCCAATAGGAAACGTTGAGGCAAGAGGTGGGGGCTAAATGCCAAAGGGAGTTAGGCGCCTAAATCTGGTTTGGAGGGAGACACCCATCTCCCCTTGGGATTCTCAGCTGTGAATCCTCTCCTGAAATTAGACATCTAAGCCCTTTCTCTCCTCCGCCCCCTTCCCCAAATGAGGGTCCCCTCCTCCTCAATTTCTAGCCTAGAGGTTAGGGCACTCAGCCAAGACGGGGGGGTGACCAGTGGCGGCTCCAGGCGCCGCGGGGGGTGCCCTGCCGGTCCCTGCGAGGGCGGCAGTCAGGCCGCCTTCGGCGGCGTGCCTGCGGGAGGTCCGCTGGTCCCGCGGCTTCGGCGGCAATTTGGCGGTGGGTACGCTGAAGCCGCGGGACCGGCGGACCTCCTGCAGGCATGCCGCCGAAGGCAGCCTGCCTGCCGTGCTTGGGGCGGCAAAAAAGCTAGAGCCGCCCCTGGGGGTGACTTTGGTTTGCGTCTGCCTGTTGTGGACCAGAGACTGGAATCCACATCTGCGGAGAGTGCCCTAACCTCTGTATGATGGGATGTTGTGGCCTGGGTCTCTCCCGCTGAAGCTGTTCCCCTTTGTATGAATAACCCAATAGTCTTTGGGCCACAGAACAAGTGAGACTGACTCTATCCCCCAGCGCTTCGGGCACTCACCTGGCCTGTAGGAAATCTTGCTTCAAGACCCTGCTCCACTTGAGAGAGAGGCCTGGATCCTCAGCGGGTGTAAATGGGCAAGGGTCCATTGAAATCAGTGGAGGTGTGCTGATTTGACACCAAGGATCTGTCCGAAAGGGCTTGATTCTCTGCTCCCTTGGGCGGTCATTTACACAGCGCAGCGTGCTCTTGCTTCAACCGCGAAGTGTTTTACACTTACGCTACACTGGTGTAAAGACCAACACAAGTCACAGGGCAGAGGAGATTCAGGCTCGAGGGGTTGAATCCTGCAGCCCTGTACTCATGAATAATCTATGCGCTGGTGCGTAAATACCTTTGAACCCAGTGATGCTTTCGGTGTTAATAAGCCCTTTTATATGCACAGAAGGGGTGCAGGAGACATGATGCAAAGTTGTTGGGTTTTTTTTGTTTTTCCCCCATTGGAAATTGCAAAGAAACTGAAATGTGTTTTTGTTTTTTTCTATTTAAATTTTCTACAGAGGGAAAACCTCCCATTTCTGGGACTAGCTCCATCTCTTTTTGCCAGAAGCTGGGAATGGGCGACAGGGGATGGATCACTTGCTGATTCCCTGTTCTGTTCATGTCCTCTGGGGCACCTGGCATTGGCCACTGTCAGAAGACAGGATACTCGGCTAGATGGACCTTTGGTCTGACCCAGTCTGCCGTTCTTATGTTCTTATTTTCCCCTGCCCTACGTGCTCGAGAACTGCTATGTCCCTGACTACACATCTGATGACAACCCATCAACTAAATCTCTGCAGGGCTGAGCCAGGTGGAGCCCGGTGAGTCAGCAGAGTGCTCTGTTGTCTTTCACTGATGTGCTTTGTAGTGTGAGAACCTTGCTGCCTATGGTACTTGCCAACAGGTGTTAAGTGGGTGTGGAATGCGAATGAGCAAGAGGCCAGGGTGCTGAATCAATCTACAGCAAAGGGAAGATGCAACAGACTCCCAGGCTAGTGGTCACGTCCTTCGATGTTACAGGAAGGATGGGATGGAGGAGGGCAGTTCTTTATACTTCCTCAAGCGTACTCCTAGGGCATGCTGGGTAAAGCTGGGTGAGCAGTAGCGGCGCCAGCTTTGCCGGCGCCCTAGGCAGCAGAAGGTCCCGCCCCCGAAACCCCGCCCCCAACAGCGGCGGCGGAAGGTCCCGCCCCCAAATTTCTACGGGCGGCGGGGGCGCAGGCGACCCCAAAATAGCAGTGCCCTAGGCGACCGCCTAGGTCGCCTAATGGGAGCGCCGGCCCTGTGGGTGAGAAGTATTCTGATTCTGGGTGGGAAGTATTCCGATTCTGATCTCTCACACTCGTTTTCCTGTGGTGTCAGACCATTGGTTTAACTGGTGTCACTGCGGATTTACACCCCTGTGTGTCAGATCAGAATCAGGCCCCAAAAGTCTAGCCGAGTCACCCTTTCTTACCTGCTCGCCTCTGCTGGCAGAAGGTTTTCAGGGGTAACTCTTCAAAGCTACTCTGCTGCCATAGGACCTGGCTGCATTGTACCGCCTACTAAGGCATCTTCCTGGTGGAACATGTATGGAGCCAAGACACAAGTGTGCATGGGATAGTCAAGGATATGTCTCGCTGAAATAAAGCCAGAGGTGGCAGGTTCAAGGTTATGTCCAAAGCTCCTTTGCTCCCAGAATATGGCCAGGGAGATTGAGAAGAGGAGGGCCATTGTCTCCTATTTTAGGACCTGATTCCCCTCTCATTTACATCAGTTTTACACTGGCTTGACTGCATGGGGTTACTCCTGATCCAACCGAGTATAATTCTACCCACTTTGTGGAGTTACGCCTGATCTACACACCTGCACGTGAACGGAGAATCAGGTCTCTGCGCTGTGGTATCTTCCACGTGCACCGAGTCAGATTTATCTGTTCAGTAATCTCCTTGCCAATTGCAACGGCAGAACAGCGGCTTGGGAGAGGTTTTGGGTGTAACAGGTGATTACAGGCCCGGTGTTCTGGTACAATCGGAGAGATGCCCAAAAGCAAGGCACAAGCCTATTGGCATGGGAGCCGTGCAACACGCGTTCAGGTAGGGCAGGTATGTTAATAATCACTTCGCTCTCATGAGATTACCTGCGACAGCTGGGAGTCATTGCACTGCAGGTCTGCATGAAGCATAGCATGACCCAAGCCGGCAGAAGCCCCTGGGTCTGTAATGCCTCAGTGGGAAAGGAGAAGAATCAGGAACTCTTGGGGGGAGGGATAGCTCAGTGGTTTGAGCATTGGCCTGCTAAACCCAGGGTTATGAGTTCAATCCTTGAGGGGGCCACTTAGGGATCTGGGGTAAAAAAATCAGTACTTGGTCCTGCTAGTGAAGGCAGGGGGCTGGACTTGATAACCTTTCAGGGTCCCTTCCAGTTCTATGAGATATACCCATCTCCATATATTATTAACGTTTGCTGGTCGCGTTAGGAATGGCTTGCGCTTGTCAGGAATTTTTCAACCCGTCAAAATGTTCCCAACTGGCTCTACCCACAACTCCCCTGGAAATCCAGGGGTAGTTTGGCCTGAGTAGAAAACTGAGTGAGGTCCTCAGCATATTTGGCCCTTTGACTTCATTGGGAGCTGAAGGCACTCAGGACTGAGGTGCCCAGGCTCTTCTGAAAATCCCACTAGTCATCTAGCGGCACCTCGAGGTGCCTAAATCCCTTTAGCAATCTAGCCATTGCCACCTCTGGGGATCGGGTCCAGATTGAAACAGGAACGGCACCAAATGTTAACATTCCAAGGAGCTGAGAGGCGACCGAGTTTGCTGGAATAGTTTGACGGGTAAGGGACTGATCCAAAGCCCTAAGCAAGTCTCATAGAAACGAATGAAAAGTAACGCCGCACTGCAGAGCGCAGAAGTCTTGTCGGCTACAAAGAACTACATTGAATGCAAATTGTTTTTAAATCAGCTATTTCTCTCTTTCTGGGAGTGTCTGATTTTTTTTTTTTTTCCACTTCACTTAATGCATTTAGGCCCTGCTCTAGCAAAGGGCTTCAGTGTGTGCTTAATATAAAGCATATGGTTACTCACATGCTTTAAATTAAACTTGCGTGTAAGTGCTTTGCTGTGCAGCATAAGCCCCATAAACCACCAAAATCCCAATTAATCCCTAAAGGGCAGAACTCTCAGGTGGCATAAATTGTCACCGCTCCATCGCCTTACAGCGGCTAAGGATCTGCTTCTAAAGCCTTAAATGGGACTTAAGTCTTGCGTGGGTCGGGGGTTGGCTTTTGGTAGGGGAAGGAATTCCCTCCTGCCGTTGTGGGATCTTCAAGCCAGGGACTCGATGCGTCACTCGGTGCTTGCACCTTCTGGGTGCTGCTGCAATTTTAATATAATAACAATCATCACTGATAATCATAGAGAGGAGGTGCTGTAACTTGAACCTTTGCTCCAGCCTGCAATGAGACCGGCACGAGAGATTAGGTAGGTGGAATGAGTTCGCAGGCAATCTCCTCTGGGGCCATGTTGTTCCCTCAGGTTTTTCAACGCTACGCCCCGTTGATTTCAAAGGGCAGCTCTGCTCAGCTAATGGCGGTGTGTTCCCACCCCATGAATCCTTGGCGCGAGATCTCTTTTGCAACTGGCGTGACAATCCCGCCAGAGGTTTTGGGGCCTGTTGATTGGGGTGCCCCTGGTCTCCTTTGGGGATGGGTGGTCTTTTCGTCCCACATCTGGTTGATAATGTTGCCTAGCACTGAGTGACAGAAGGTGGCGCAGAGAGAGAGAGAAATATGGAGGGCAAAAAGGTCTCAAGATGTTGCTCCAAACAGGGTAATCTGTACGGCTTGTTACGTGCATCTAGCCAAGAAGACACAGGCTTTGTCTACACGGCAATCCGAGGTGGAGATACACCTTAGCTAGCTCAAATAATACTAGCAGTGAGGCCCCAGCAGCACGGATTTCAGCCAGGGGGAGCTATCTGAGCAAGTACCCAGGGTCCCATGCGGGTGTGTGTAGCTAGATCAAAACTAGCTCTGGGATGTAGCCGCGTCCTGTTTTGAATACACCTCTGCCGGCAGTGTATACATGCCCAAGTGTGCCACTGATTTATTTAATTTTAAAATGAGCTAGAGGCCTAGCCCAAGGCTCTAGGCACCTTTAAAATAATTAATTATATAATGGGTACGATGTAAATTAAACATTAAAATCAGCAGTTCCCCAGGAACTCAGCCAGCCAACCACCTACCTCCTTCAGCTAGGGAACATACCCCAGCCCTTTCCATAAACAGGTGTCTTTTTGTAGCGTGCCTGGGAAGTAATCAAATCTGGGCTACTTCGGCCAAAGTTCTGGGGTCTCGGAGCTCTGCCAGTAGCATTCTCCTTTTTATCAACATGTCTTTTTCCAGTCAGGGAATATGATCTACGGTATATTCAGGGATTGGGCATAACAAAGCTGCTGGGGAACGAATGGAACATCCAAGAGGGAAAAATATGGAGATGTGAAAAGAGAGGCTGGGGGGTGCGGGGAAGGCAATGGGAGGAAGGAGAAAATAAAAACAGGGGAGGAAAATCAAGGGGACAGGTAGGGAACATCTACCGGTGACTGACCAGTCACCTTATGTCCAGAAAACATCTACAAAAACCCATGCTCCCCCCCGGCTTTCCTATCCTGTTTCTTTTCCTCCTGGTGTTGGTCTGTTTTGCCAAAGGCTGGGTCAGAATTCAACCACAGAACTAGCCCTTTCATCCCCATTAGAAAGGCTTGCTTGTCAGCTCACGAAACCCTAGTCAAATATCCTCTCTCTCTGAGAAATGGGGCTTGAATATGTTTTCATTAAGATGGTTTTCCATAGCCACTCCATTTCCCTTTGAAAAGGCTTTAGATTTTGCTTTCTTCGGTGTATCCTCATCAATGCGTTTCCAAACGTTGGCGTGGATTTTCTAGCATGTTTGCCATGGCACTAAGTGGGCTGAGGTCTCTGGACTTGAAATCCCAAACCTTGTGCAATGGCAGGCGTGTGTTTTACTTTGTTGGTTCCACGGGCCCACTTATTCCATTGACATTAACACAACATTGCAAAGAGTGGGAGAAGCCAAGGAAGCGTTTCCAGGGATCGGCTTTACATCTGTTACCAACTGTCCTTGAATTATGACCGCTTGCCTCCTGGAACGTCTTTGCACCTACCTGTCATTATTACGGCACATGGCGCTATCCCCTTTTATATGTCTTAACAGCATGACGCTGCACCCCATCGACGTCAATGGCAACATTCCCTTTGTTTTAAATGGCTCCTTCACCAAGAAGTCCTGGCCTATATTCTCTAAAGCGACTAGCAATAATTTTTTGGGGTGTCCGGCCTGGCACACCTTAAAGGGATCTGAAAGCTCTGAGCACAGCCCCCCTGAGAAGCAGGCCCTCTATATGGGTTGGACACTGCAAATCGCTAGCAAAATCTAGGCTCCTGATCTTTTCAGGTTCTCTAATCATTCTCCTTGACTTTCTCCTTCTGCTCTGTTCTTGTGAGATGGGCGGCCAGAGCGCCCCATGTGCGGGCAGCCCATCGACTTCTATAACATGCTGCCATGCCTCACGCTCACAAGCGGGCAGGCCCACCATAGTACCCCATGGGCTGGGGACTCGGGGCATGTTGGCTATTGTCACGCCCAGAAGTTAAGGAGAATGGGATGCCCCACTGTAAAAGTGTAGGACATAAGGTAAAGTAGCTACTCTGGAAACTCCCGGTAGCAACTCTCCCTGTAATGGCCAACAAGACTCAAACAGGTTGATTCGGTTTTCTAGCAGACTTGTCAATTGCGCAAGACTGGAGAGAGACCGACTCCGCCTCCCTCCCATCCGTGAAGAGCTGAGTTCAGTCCCTTACCGATTCATTTCATTGCACGCCCTGGGGAGGTATGCGGAGAAGCCATGCAAAGAAGCTGTTCACGCCAGGCGAGCTAGAGACCTGGGGTATCCAGGAGTTCTGGCACGGAAAAGGTTTCCTGGGGCTGGACAGAGGGTTATGTATAGTAGGTGAAATTCAGCCCTGTGCAGAGAGCCAGGAAAAGGCCTATGCACCGCTTAAACTTTCAAACTAATGGCACATAGTGCAAGTTCTATTCTGCACAGTGTGAATTTTCACCCACTGTGCAAATTCATTGGCCAGTCCCCTCAGGTAGAAGATGTTGTGGCCTTAAGGCTGCATTTGCAGTGCAGGGAATGTCTCTCCTCCAAATAGGGTGACCAGACAGCAAATGCGAAAAATCGGGATGGGGGTGGGGGGTAATAGGAGCCTATATAAGATAAAGACCCAAAAATCGGGACTGTCCCTATAAAATCGGGACATCTGGTCACCCTACCTCCAAATCTATGGCCTCCTGGAGGGATTCCCCCATCCCCAGAAGTCCCGTTCATGGGTTTATTCACTAGACTCCATGTATGGTCTAGCTCGATGCAGAAAGAGCTGGGGCAAAACAAGTGGGATTTGAAGAATTGGTTCACTAAAAGATTACCCACAAGCCTTACAAGAAATGACTGTGACAGAGTGCACAGCACAAAATCTGGCTTCCTTGTCTCGGTTCAGGAACAGCCTGGGGTTGGGGCAAGGTGTGGGTTTTGTTCCAGGGGCATAGATGAGGATCTTGCATTTGTGTGACTAAGGACACCGGTGCTAATTACAATATAAATTAAGAGTTGAATGAAGCAATTTGATTTTTATTGCTTTGTTGTTTTTTTCCTTTCCTTTGCAGTGAAAGAGTCCATAGGTGACTAGTGCAGAAACAGCAGAATCTCACGAGGGCAGAGGAAAAAACCAGGGCATAGTTCCCAAAATGGTTTGCAAAATGTCAAGGAGAGCAGCTGGTCAGAAAATGGGTGGTTTTTTTTTTTTCCCCATGGAAAATTTTGCCCTTTTCATTGAAACACTGAAATTTTCAGGCTAAAACCTTTTTTTGTTTTTTTGGGGGTGAAAAGTCAAAATTTTCTACCCAAAGCCGACACTGTCCATGAAAAGAGCCTGTGCATTGAAATGCCAGTTTTCTATTGGAAGAACGGTGTAGACCTAATTTTTTCCCCACCAGCCATAGATCTGAAAAGCACTTCACAATGGCAGGTGGCCATTTCACAGCTAGGGAAACTGAGGTACAGAGTAAAGAAGCAACGTGCCCAGGGGTTTCACACAAAGTCAGTGGCAGATGTGGGAGCAGCACCCATGTCTCTTAATCCTATGCCCCATTCATGGGACTTTGCTACTTCTACCACAGAGCTGTCTTGCTAGCTGTACCTTGTACAAACTTGGTCAAGAGTTTCAGGGTGAGGTTAGCTACTGCGATTGCCGTCTATCGGAGATGGATGGTGAGCACAGGAAACGGGCAAAATCTTTTAGAGCCAGAGCCAGCAGCTTGATTCTCTGATCACACAATTTTACACTAGTGGAGCTGGTGTGATTTAACAGAATTACGTCTGCGGAGGGCTGGCTGGAAAGCCAGAATTCCATTTTGTGAAAAATGAGGGGGGTTGACAGTTGTTTTCACTCTTGGGAGGTGGGAGATGCAGGTGCAAATCTGTGCTGCGCTTGATTTTAACTAGGCGAGTGCCCTAACCACTCAGCTCTCGGCTACTCTATCCTAGGCTCCCCCCCCCCCCCAACCACCCCGGGAAATTCTACGCTGGACCTGAGAAAGTTTTGTTGAAGCCAAGATGCTTCTGTGAAAAGTTTTTCCATTTTGAAGAATCAGCATTTGCTAAAAGAAAAACATTGTTCAAAAATTCCCCTCTCATAGAATCATAGAATCATAGCATATCAGGGTTGGAAGGGACCTCAGGAGGTCATCTAGTCCAACCCCCTGCTCAAAGCAGGACCTAATCCCAACTAAATCATCACAGCCAGGGCTTTGTCAAGCCTGACCTTAAAAACCTCTAAGGAAGGAGATTCCACCACCTTCCTAGGTAACCCATTCCAGTGCTTCACCACCCTCCTAGTGAAAAAGTTTTTCCTAATATCCAACCTAAACCTCCCCCACTGCAACTTGAGACCATTACTCCTTGTTCTGTCATCTGGTACCACTGAGAACAGTCTAGATCCTTTAGCTCAGGTCTCTCTTGTCTGACACGTGACGGAGATGGACCCGAATCTAGAGCAGTGGATATTGTACGTCACTCGAATAGGCCCAACGCAGAACACCAAATCTGAGCCCCCCCTCCCTGTTCAGGAATCCGAGCTGGCAGCTGGAGTTGAAGTCTGCTGCGGAGGTTCCTCCCTTGCCCATAAACTATTTGGGTGAAGTACCGTGAAGTCTTATGGAAAAGCCTTGTCGAATCTCATAAGAGCACCACCAAGAAGATTCTGTAGAAATTAAAGGGTGTTCACTAGGAACTCCTTATAAAGTTTGCTAGAGAATTTTATCCTTGCTGTAGAATTCGGCAGGTTGGTCGACAGGAAGTCTGTAGAAAGGTGATATTCTCCATTAAATTCTATTGGACTCTTCTATATCTATATTTATCTATTCTGTGTCTCTAATTCTATACAGCCAGGAGCTACCCAAAAAAAGTATGTAGGAGCATATTGAAATTCCAATATAACAGACGCAAAGAACCCTGTATAAGTATATGCACAGTGATTCCTGTTTTAAGTGGCCAATGTGAAACCAGTTTACACGAGTGGCCAGTGGTCTAGGGGGTCGTGTATTGGACGGAGACTCAGCAGACCTGGCTTCTAGTCTTAGTCAGGTCATTGGCCTTCTGGGTGACCTAGAGCAAATCATATGACCTGTTTTGGCTTAGTTTTCCCATGTGTAAAATGGGGATAATCATACTGGCCTGTAAAGAATGTTGAGATCTACTGATGCGAAGTACTAGGTGCTGTTATTTACATGTATTACCGTTGGCCTGCACCCAAGGGCTTGTTTACATGATGAGTTACTACATGGCGCGCTGTAGATTCACACCCAGGCTTGCTGCGCAGTAACTTGACGTGCAGACAAGCTCTACGATCAGGGCTCCATTGTGCTAGGCGCTTTGCAGATACAGAGTTAGAGACGGTCCCTGCTTTGAAGATCAAAATAGACAAAACACAGGAGGGGAAAAAGTGGCATGTTTTACTTAAGGTCGTGCAGCAGATCTGTGGTAGAGTGTGCCCCGGTCACTAGATCACGATGGACTTCTAAGAAAAGGAGGGTCCGCATTCATCTCACTCCAGACATGTATGGGATATTTTGGGTGGGCTCTTAAGACACGAGGTTGTGTCACAAAGCAGTCTTACGTTCAGGTTTCAGTGTGTTTAGTGAAACAGAATAAAGGCATGTAACACTAGCCGATGTGACCATTGCAACGCTGGTATGCTCATTTGCCCACAACAGTTTTCTTGCCGAAGTCAAATAGCCTGGGATCAGTTCACCCAAAGCTTCCTGATTTCATGTCAAAAGGTCACTTGACCTGTTGAAACCCCGTGAGACAGACCAACAACCTATTGATGGGCTGTGATGTACAGGGTAACGCTGGGATCTTTCCTGTCCTCACCAACCCAGAAGGAATGGCTTTTCTAACCTGCAAGACTCCAGCATGGTAGGCTCCCCAGATACCTCAGTGGGTGGAGATCACTAGAACTATTCTGATGTAGTTTGGATGCAGGGCCCAGTGAGTGACTCGTACTAAAAACAGAATACCCCTCGCCATGAGCACACACAGCATCATTAACTGAATGTAATATCCTGACAAAAATATGTGAGGGCCGGTTCCCTGTGCAACCCACTAATGGGTCCGTGTTGGAGATGGGGCACCGGATGGGGTGGATCAGTGCTCCGAGGTGGGCCAGAGAATCCTCTTCCTAGATGCCTGGCTGGTGAGTTTGGCTCACATGCTCAGGGGCATATTGATACACACATTTGGGGTTGGGAAGGCATTTTCCCCCAGGCCAACCTGACCTGGGATGTTGGGGGGGTTTGACCTTCCTCTGCAGCATGGGGCGTGGATTGATTGCTAGGCTCATCAATGCATATCTCACCTAATCAATTCCCTGCCATTGCAGGGGTCTTGGGCAGTGGTGTCACATCAGTCTCTCTTGTTCTCTGCTTGCCATATAGTGAATGACCTTGTCTTTTCTAGCTTGCATGCCGAGGCTGAAAGGGGGAAGCTAGATTGCAGACACTAAACATTTGATTAGAACGGTTGGTAATGAAACACCTCACATCTCTGCAAAGCTATGTATGTTCTCCCACTAGCATGCATCAGTCCTCTTAAATAGGACCGAGAAATGAAGATGGAGATTAATGTTTTAACTAAGTAAACCCACAATCTCTTTTCATTGCTATAGTTCAGACAGCTTCCCTTTCTTCCCCCTGGATTACGAAACTGATTTTGGAGAATGCAAATCAACATTTTTGCCAAGCAGAAAGTTGATTTAAGGGGCAGTCCTGGGGTGTGTTGTGTTGTTTTTTTGTTTTGTTTTGTTTTGTCTTCTGAATTATGAAAGGCAGGGTATTTCTTCTAAATTCACTAAACCAACACTTGCCAACAGGCTTTAAAAAGTCAGTGATCTGGATATAGGAAGGGTCTCGCCCTAGGGCAAAATATGTCAAGGAATTGAGAATGCCGTGTCATCGAAGTAAGACTCTGGATAATCTATTCTGGGTTGGTACAAGGAAAACACAAGTAATTTGAGGCAAACAAGAGTTCCCAAAGACAACAGTACTGCTGCAGGTTTTTTAGCTCTTTGGGGTGTGTTTCAGGGAAGGTCAGTTTTTTGGCAAAGGGAAGAGGCGATGGCTCATCTAAGCCCAGGAACACAAAAAACGACACCTTTCTCCACTCCCCTGTTACCTAGCCAACTCCCTGAACAGATAAAAAGGAAGAGATTTGCACTGTCTTTAGAGGGACTCAACGGCTTTTGCCCTGGGACTTTCCTCTGGTAGCTGCCCTGTCAAGGTCTCCTTCTCTCTTCTCTTCTGCTGCAGAGAAGCTGCTGCTATGTCTCGCCAGTTTTCTGGCCAAAGCCTGGGAGGCAGCATTAAGGGTTTCAGCTCCAGCTCTGCCTGTTTTGGTGGTGGGAATAAAGTCAGCACGGTGTCACGTGGAGGATGCGCAGGCTTAGCCTGGAGTCCCAGAGGCATTGGCAGTAGGAGCCTGCATAGCTTGGGAGGAAGTAAAAGGATTTCCATTGGTGGATTTGGTGGCACTTGTGGAGGGTTTGGGGCCGGCGGCCAAGCGGGTGGAGGGTTTGGCGGTGGTGCTGGGTCTGGGGGACAGTTCAGTGGTGGGCTCGGTGCTTGCTTTGGTGGTGGGGCTGGAGTAGGATTTGGTGGTGGATGGGAAGGCCCTGGATTTCCTGTTTGCCCACCTGGTGGCATCCAAGAAGTGACCATCAACCAGAACCTCCTGACTCCTCTCAACTTGAAGATCGACCCAGAGATCCAGAAAGTGCGGAAAGAGGAAAGGGAGCAGATGAAGACCCTGAACAACAAATTTGCCTCCTTCATCGACAAGGTGAGATGGGTGGGGGAAGGGACAATCTATTGCTCCTAGAGACCCCACGCAAGATCAGCCCCCCCCCCCCAACTGCCTGTGACTATACAAACGCTTTGCAAAAGAGAGCCCCTTCCCCCAAAGAGCTTACACTGTAAATAGATGAGACACAGAGTGGGAGGGGAAGTGACTTGCTCAAGGTCACAGAGAAGGTTATTGGTAGACTAGGGAATTGAACCATGGGTTTCTGCTCTACCTACTGGACCATTTGCATTGGTTACCAAGGCAACAAATTGTACAATGTATTCCCTGCTAAATGTCATCTCCCATCTGGTCAACACCATCCATTTACGTAGTTAGCCCTATTGGCGTGGATTCTTCTAATCCATTGGTGTCTCTGTGATGAGAAAGCTCAAGTTTCTTTTGCCTATGACTGAGAATTTTGTCTGGAAAAAAATCCCTGCACAAATATTTGATTCTGCTGTTCAAGGAGCATTTTTTCCTGTTGATTCTGGAGCAGGGTTACTGAGTCATTGCTCTCAGGATAGGTGTACAGGGCAAAGGTTAAACTCACTAGACCTGGTCAACAACAATAAGCAAACAAACAAAAAAGAAGGGTGAAAATTTTAACTAATCTTTTTTTTTTTTCCCCAACCACTCTCTTTTGGCTTTCAGGTCCAATTTCTAGAACAGCAGAATAAAGTTCTGGAGACGAAATGGAAACTCTTGCAGGAACAGGGCCAAGGCCCCATTAAAAAGAACCTTGACCAGTTCTTTGAGGCTTATATCAATGGCTTGAGAAAGCAGCTAGATGGCCTGTTAAATGAGAGGAGACAGCTGGATACCGAGCGGAAGAACTTCCAAGATCTGGTGGAGGATTTCAAGAACAAGTAAGGAAATAATAACGAAGTATAATCATTGCAGTCAGACTCCAGTCAGAAAGCTGGGAAGCCAATTGGAAATTTGCCAAAGTTAAGATTATTGGGTTCTGGGGTTTGGTCTAGGTCAATTTCTAATAATAATTAGTTGGTGGAAATTTTTCTGAAAATTTTCTGAAATTTGATTTTTCAAAAAAGTCAAAATTTGAAATATTGGTGAAATTTTTACTGAAATTTCAAATTTTGACCAAAAAAATGGACAAAATGTTCACAGAAATTGAATCACGTGTTTCAACCAGCTGTAGAGATGGTAAAAAAAAAAAAACAACCTTCAAAATTTGAAATGTGGATGAAATGTCCATAAAAATTTCAAATGGTGAGAAAAGAAATTGTCAAAATGTTCATGAAAATTTCACCCTGTCTTTCAATCAGCTGTAGAGAGAGTCAATTTTTTTTTTCAAAGTTTGATGAAATTTGTCATCAAAATTTTGAATTTTGACAAGGAAGGATACAATTTTAATGAATTGTCTCAACTCATTTTTCTACTGGCACTAATAATGTGAATATGAATTATGGTTCTGATTGAAAGAGAATAATCTGGTAGAGATTTATTATAGTTGACCTTTTCCCTAATTAGGAATGGATTATTAAGATTTAATTGTATTATATTAGTGGACAGATCCCACTCTAACTTGCTCTTGGGTAATTTGAAATCAGTCGGGTTTTACCTTTGTGTCAAGGCAGAAATGGAAGAAAATGGATTTCTTTGTGGGTAGGACTTTTGAAACCAATTCGCCAAACTGGAGATTTAACAAAATCCCCTGCTCTTGGATGTGAATAATGTGGGATGTAGTCTCATTGATAGGGCCCTATCAATTTCATGGTCCATTTTGGTCCATTTCACGGTCATTGGTTTTTAAAAATAGTAAATTTCATGATTTCAGCTATTTAAATCTGAAATTTCACGGTGTTGTAATTGTAGGGGACCTGACCCAAAAAGGAGTTGTTGGGGATTGCAAGGTTATTGTAGGGGAGGGTTGTGGTGCTGCTACCCTTACTTCTGTGCTGCTGCTGGCAGTGGCGCTGCCTTCAGAGCTGGGCAGCTGGAGAGCAGTGGCTGCTGGCCAGGAACCCAGCTCTGAAGGCAGAGCCGCCGCCAGCAGCAGCAGCACAGAAGTAAGGATGGCACGGTATGGTATTGTCACCCTTACTGCTGTGCTGCTGCCTGCAGAGCTGGGCCCTCAGTCAGCAGCTGCCACTCTCTGGCCACCCAGCTCTGAAGACAGTGCAGAAGTAAGTGTGGCACGGTACGGTATTGCTACCCTTACTTCTGCACTGCTGCTGGCGGGGCGCCGCCTTCAGATCTGGGCGCCTGGCTAACGACTACCACTCTCCAGCCACCCAGTTCTGAAGGCAGTGCTGAAGTAAGGGTGACAATACTGTGACCCCCCTAAAAATAACCTTGTGACCCCCCCCTGCAATTCCTTTTTGAGTCAGGACCCCCAATTTGAGAAATGCTGGTCTCCCCTGTGAAATCTTTATAGTATATGGTAAAAGCACATAGGGGTAGACCAGATTTCATGGTCCGTGATGCATTTTTCATGGCTGTGAATTTGGTAGAGAGAGAACAGCAGAGAACGATCAGTTTGACTGGATGGGTTCCATGATTCTTGTTCCAAAGCTATGAGAAATCCACAAACATTCCTAGGGTATAAACTCATGCAGGGCCGGCGCAACCCATTAGGCGACCTAGGCGGTCGCCTAGGGTGCTGCTATTTTGGGGGCGCCTGCGCCCCGGCCGCCCGTTGAAATTTGGGGGCGGGACCTTCCGCCGCCCCTGTTGGTGGCCGCATTTCGGGGGCGGGACCTTCCGCCGCCTAGGGCGCCGGAAGAGCTGGCGCCGCTACTGAATTCATGGGCTCACAGAAGTCAACAAAATCCTTTGATCCTTCACTGAACCTGTTCTCTCAGCTCACACGCATCCCTCACGCAAGCACATGGACAGTGAGAAGAGTTTTCACCTCTACAATCCCGCCCTATTGGAGGTTTTTAAGTACAGGTTAGACAAACATCTGTCAGAGATGGTTTAGATATACTTAATCCTACCTCAGCATGGGGAGATGGACTTGTCTAGATGACCACTGGAGGTCCCTTCTAGCCCTATATTTCCATGATATTGTTACATCCCCCTTGAATATAGACAGTCCTTTTTTTTTAAAAAAAAAAAAGCTGCACAAAACACTAGAAAATGTACAATTTGCTAAGCCATTTTAGGGGTGGCCCAGATGACCTGATAGGTGTTTGCACTGCTCAGTCCCTGAGAGATCATGATTCAATACTTGAGTGCAGTTATATCACAATAAGTTGGGCTATCAGACGTAGTATGGAAGTACCACTTTGTGTGCCTAATTTTGCAAACACTTGCTATTGGGTGCAAAGTTTGCTACCATGAGTAGCCCCACTGAAGTGAATGAAGCTCCTCATGGAGGTCACATGATACTCTCGGTAGTAAGTATTTGCATCATTGGACTCTTTGTTGGGTTGGGTGTTTTAGAAAGATGGCAGCAATCAGTGGTTCATCTGGGAAGGCAAAATGTTGCTGTTTGTCCATAAATCCTCAAACATGGTGGTAGATTTTTGCCAAAGGGGTCCGACCCATTTCCATTAGCCTCTTTGTCTTGTTGCCAATGACTTAGGCAAGAATAAAAATAAGCAACCGGACCCTGTTTTCTCTCTTTACACTCAACAGGTATGAAGAGGAAATAAACAAGAGGATAGCTGTAGAGAATGACTTTGTGGTCCTGAAAAAGGTGAGCCAACCAGCCGGGTAAAAATCCACAGGAAGCTTTAAGCGATGAACAGAAAATAGTTGGGATTATTAGGAACTGTTTGTTTAAAATTGCCCCCCAAAAGAACAAAGGGAGAGTTGATCATTCATAATTTGCTGATCATCAACAACCAATGAATTGATAAGCAATGACTGCTACAATTTTAAACTGTGATTATATGTTTAGGGAGAGCGGTTCTCTCGAGTCGGAATTAGTTCAGTAACAAACCCCCAGTAAGTCAGCTTTGATTGGATTTATGGAAGTAACAGTTAGTAAAAACAGCACATACACAGAGAGACAAACAGTTACTGATGAAGACCTCCCCGGAGTTTGCAGATGGCCTGCATCCAGTCTGCAGAGGGTAATAATAATAATAATATATGGAGATATACCTATCTCCTAGAGCTGGAAGGGACCCTGTAAGGTCATTGAGTCCAGCCCCCTGACTTCACTAGCAGGACCAAGTACTGATTTTGTCCCAGACCCCTAAGTGGCCCCCTCAAGGATTGAACTCTCAACCCTGGGTTTAGCAGACCAATGCTCAAACCACTGAGCTATCCCTCCCCCAATAGTCTGTCTTCTCCTATGATTTAGGAGCCACTATACCCTTGTTACCCATATTGTGTATCTTCTGGTTCTTATCCATTTTCCTTTTTTTGGTACTCACTTCTTATCTTAGGCTATTTTCAAAGTTCTTTGTTCCACTGCATATCCTGTGGCTAGGACACTGCTAAGATAGCTCCTAAAACAGTCTTCAGAATATGCTAAGAGTTGCTGCTCAGTAAAATTCCACTCTTTAAAGTTAGCTTCATCTTAACGGAGTCAGGCTGATATAATAGCAAAATAGATCAGGAAAAAGGTTGTTCGGTACCAGTGTTTCTACTGCTGAAGTCGAAGTACACGAACTGTGTAGACAAATACACAACTTACACAGATGCATGCCTCTTTCTTTTTTCTACATGATTAGCCTTAATTCAATAGGTGTTTTACTCCATTTATATTGCAATAGAACCTAGGAGCTCTAGTCCTGGCCCAGAACCTCATTGTGCAAGGTGCTGTACAAACACAGGACAAAAAAATGGTCCCTGCCTCAAAGAGCTTATAATCAAAGTATAGTGAGACAAAAGGGTAGAGGCAGAGACACAGATAGAGAGCACAAGAAAACAACGAGACAATATTGTATGGGTATGCATAGAAATACCCTTCCTCAATACACAATTCAGCTTGTCCCAGCTTCAGGTTTACTGTAGGCAGACTAACATTAGAGACCATTTTTTGGAAGCATCACTAATAAAAGTGATTAGAAGTTTTTTTGCCCCAAAATGCAGTTTTCGTCAAAACTGAAAAGTTTAGAAAAATGTGTCAATGTTGAGGAAATTTCGTTTTGAGCAAAAAAATGAAAGGAAGTGTTTTGAATGTCCAAATGTGCCAGTTTGATATTTTTGGAAAGGAGCATTTCACTTTTTTTTCATTTTAAAAGTTTTTTTTTAAGTTAAAAAAAAGATCAAAATCGGAAGAAAATGTTTCACTTTTATTGAAAAAAAACCACACAGCTCAATTGACCCCAAATTATTATTCCCTCGCCCAAACTGAGCCGTGCAGGAAATTTCAAAATGTTCTGGTTTCAGAACAGGAAAAAATATCTTAATCATGGATTTTCCTGCCAAATGGAAAATCTGGTTTCTGTCCAGCTCTAATTAGAAGCCTGATTTTATTAGCCTCAGGAGATGGAAAGATTCACTCTATTACCGATCTTTCCTTTAGGACATGGATGCTGCCTATATGAGCAAGGTGGAGCTGCAAGCGAAACAAGGCTCCCTGGCTGATGAGATCAACTTCCTGAGATGTCTGTATGAGGCGGTAAGAAGGTTTGCCATTCTCCTGGTCAGCTGCGGAATACACCCCTGGAGAGCTAATTCTAAACAGCTGGATGGTGCCATTAGATAGCTGGGGGTTGGGATTTTTGGCTTTCTGAGGATGAATATTCCTCTTTAAAATACATCCGTGTTGACTGTGTAGGATAGGGTTTGTGTCTTAGCAGCCTCTCTCCAATTTAAACTGAAGCAGCACCAGGGTCTAAATAGATTCTTAGTGTTTAAGGCCAGAAGGGACCATTGTGATCATCTAGTCTGGCCTCCTGTATAATACGGCCAAGAAATTTCTGTATCAACCCCATAACTTCTTTGTAAGCAAGAGCATCTCATATAGAAATATGTCCAGTCTTGATTTAAAGACGTCATGTGATGGAGACTCCATCCCTAGGCAAGTTGTTCCAGTTGGTTAAATCATCCTCACTGCAATTAAAAATGTGCACCCTATCTCTAGTCTGAATGTGTCTAGTTTCACCTTCCAACCACTAGATCCCGTTATGCCTTTTGCTGTTACATTAAAGAACTGTCTACTATCAGAAATCTCTTCCCTGTGAAGATACTTGTAGATGGAGATCAAGTCATCTCTTAAACCTCTCTTGGATAAACTCTACTGACTTGGGAGGACCCAACTTGTGATACATTTAAAGGGGGGCTGATTTTCAGGAAGTGCTTCTGAAATCAGGCCTCTTGAAGGCGTCTCATGCTGGGCACTCCAAATCACTAGGCACTTCAGAAAATTCAGGCCAACCTCTCTAGTCAGGGAGGATCTGAAATGGAGAAGGGCTGAGAAAGAGAGGAACATATACAATGAAAAACACGGGGGCTAAAGCCCATGTTTATGGGACTTTCAGGAACTGTCTCAGATGCAGCAGATCGGTTCCGACACCTCCGTGGTCCTGTCTATGGACAACAACCGAAACCTAGACCTGAACAGCATCATCCGGGAGGTCAAAGCACAGTACGAGGAGATTGCTCAGAGGAGCCGAGCGGAGGCAGAGTCTTGCTACCAGTGCAAGGTGAGTCCTCCAGCATCTAGGGTCCTGATCATGCCTCGCATGGGAGCTTTGCCATTGGCTTCAGTGGATGCAGGGAGTTTGGATGCAAAACGCCATGTGTCACTGGGCAAATATAAACCCAATGCTATCCTGTACAGCTGAGTAGCGACTGCCATCCACAGGTAGGATGCTCTGTCTTTTCACACGCAGCTTTGGCCAAGGCAAAGAGGCTGTCACCTCCCTGGTGCTGCAGACCAAGATGATTGAGGAGGTCTAAGCTGTGATGGGGGTGGTGTGTGTGTAGGGACGGGGCTCCAGAAGGTTATTTGCTCTCCGTCCTTTACTCATCTAAACACTGTGTCTCTGCTGCTATAACACTTGCTCACAACCATGCACATAAGACGCAAGCGACCCCAGTTGGTGCTGCAGTGCAGCTCCACAGCGGGTCCGTAGATGGTTAGAACCCAAAGTGCCCAGGAACGTGAAGTAACGCCCCACTATTGCTGGCAGCCACAGGTGTGCAAATCCCACGTGCATTTCCACAATGCAAGCTTCCTCAGTAGTAGCAATTCCCCCAAGTGAGTGGCAAAAGGAGAGGGCATGGAAAAACAGCCGGTCCCATGAGTTACGAACCTCTGCTACAAATGCAACCCACCGGTGAGTGTATCCCACTGGGCTGATGCACAAAGGGTATGAATTGCCAGCTTCCTCACCCTGCAACTTCTGCAGCTTTAGCTCAAGTAGCAGCTCATATTTTTTAGCTTTGGGGGTCCCCGGTTCAATCCCTGGTATGTTGACCAAGAGGGTGGCCGTCTCCCCACTTGGAATACTCGACTGGATTCTTCTGAACAGTGTCCTCTTTGGGAGATAACTCACTAGGTGGTGATGGTTTGCTGCAAAGAGTATACGCACTAGCCTTTGTCTGACACCACCCGGTTATGTTGTTTCTGAACACCAGTTCGAAGAGCTGCAGATGACAGCTGGGAAACACGGAGACAGTCTACGAGACAGCAAGAGCGAGATCTCGGAGCTTAACCGGATGATCCAGAGGCTACGGGCTGAAATAGAAAATGTGAAGAAGCAGGTATGGCTTTTTTTCATGCACGTGAGTGTGAACCTGGGATGATTTCCTTTAGCGTTTCACTGCAGGCAATTCAAATCTGGTAGACGTAGAGCTCATGAGGAACTTTCCATTGCAATGATTTTTCTATTAGAAAAAGTCCTTTTCACAAAATTTCAATTTTCTTTTGGGAAAATCAAAATGGCAGCTTCCGAGGTTCCTGCTGGGAAAGCTCTTGTTAATTTCACTTCCTGCCTGGAGAAAACAAATTTGACTAGAGCCTTCTCCTAAAATGGAATTTTTCTGCAAATCCCTTCCTGTGAAAAATTTCACGTTTGGCTTTTTGCCCCAATTTGGGATTTTTTTAAACAAAAATGCACATTTCCATTTCCCAGCTAGCTCTGTTCATGTCAGGAAGCGCTCTGGCTAAAGGAAAGCATTGAGGTCTATCTGTCTCCCTATAGACTCAACAACAGCTAAGTGCTGATGAGTATTTAACATAATTTCTACCACAATACCCCTTGTTCTTCTAGTTTTGTCTAGTCTAGTTGCCTTTCTTGAGTGGTGACTACAATGTTGTCAATTCTTGTGATTTTTAATCACACATCGCATGGTATTTGGTGTTGTTTTTTTAAAGCCCCAGCTCCTGGAATCAGGTGATGACATGAGATTTTCGGCTTTCATTTAAGAAAGGGCCCCATGATTGAAGAGATGAAGCTTGAACACTACAGGCTCCAAAACCAGATGGCGGATAAAAAGAAGCCCCAACTTATTTAGTATGATCTCATGAATTTTGATCTCATGATTTTTTTTTTGGTGCCATGATTTCTGAACACCTGGGCAATACTGTGACTGCTGCTTTTATCAGATTGTACCGGGGGTTTCTGAAGTGTTTCATTTGTGACTGGTCTTGGGATTTGGACCACGGTTTCAAATGAAAACCATTGTGGTGATCTCACTATTGTTGCAAAATCTGGGGTAATGTAAAACTCCTGATTCTCCTTCGTTCAGTCATTTATACCAGTGCACACGGAATGTAAACCACTATCATACTAAAATGGCAGTGGGTTTACGCTCACTTTGCACCATTGTCAAAGACATACACTACAGGGCAAAGGAGAATCAGGCCTGGGTTTCTGTGCTACCCTCAGCAGAATCTGTCAGATATTTGTCTTGCCTTGCAGTGTGAAAAGCTGCAGACCTCCATTGCCGATGCCGAGCAGCAAGGCGAGCTGGTCCTCAAAGACGCCAAGGGCAAACTAGCTGAGCTGGAGGATGCCCTGCAGAAGGGCAAGGCAGACTTGGCCCGCCAGCTGCGGGAGTACCAGGAGCTGATGAACGTCAAGCTGGCGCTGGATATCGAGATCGCCACCTACAGGAAGCTGCTGGAAGGAGAAGAATGCAGGTTAGGGCAATATAATGAGGACCAGATCTTTTGAAGTCAATGGGGAAACTTAGTGCATGTCATACTCATCCTTTTAAAACAATGCCCCTAACTCCCTGGCAACTAATATTGCCCGAATAATATTGGTGTATTAGCATTTTAGGACATGTTGCTGCTTTAAGAGCAAGAGGTGCTCTGGTCTAGTGGATAGGGCTCTGGGTAGGCACTCAGGCGACATGGATTCTAGTCTGCCACGGATCTGCTGGGTGACCTTAAGGAAGACTGTGTGCCTTTGGCCTTGTCTACCCTAATGCTGTAAGTCAGTCTAAAGTTATGAGAGTTAAGTGATGTAACTTACATTGATTTGAAGTGGTTCTCCACTGCGCTATGTCAATGGGAGACGCTCTCCCATTGACTTAACTTCCTCCTCTCATTGAGGTGGATTAATTAATCACAGCGGCACTGATTTAGCCACGTAGTGAAGACCAGCCCCAAATTGTTTCACAGTTTAGCTTGCGAACTCTTTTGAGACAGGAACTGTCTACTACTCTGTGTCTGTGCAGGGCCCTGATCTTGGTCGGGGCTTTTTGCTGTTATGGCAAAATAAATAATAGTAATGAAGAGAATACAGATCATGTCTAATTGTACTGACTAGATCCATCAACACTCTTCCATTGAAAAATGCAGTTTTGTAGGAATTGAAATGTTTTGTGGAAGTGTGTTTGGTTTTGAGAATTTTTCAACAGGAAAAAGTGGGAATGTTCCCTTTTGATAGCATCATTCGGACTAATTTCATTTAGACTTTTTTAGATGATAGGAGAATATTAATTTTAACATTATATTACATTTAGTCGCATGTGTACATAATACATATATTATAGTTAATATTTTAATACAATACAAAAGTCAAAATGACACTCTTCCGAATAAGTTTGAAATGTTTCTTTCGTGGCAAATTTCGAAATTTCAGCTTTTCATTCTGAACCGGAATAATTTTTTTACTCCTAAAATGTCGGAATACCCTGCAGAATGGAAATTCCAGTTCCCGACCAGAAACTGACCCTGGCCTTCAGCCAATGAAATATCACTGATTGCAGGATTCCTAGCAGTATAACGGCTCTGTCGGATGTGTAACACATGCCACTTTCTTTCCCTTGCAGGATGTCTGGAGAATGCCAAAGTGCTGTGAGCATCTGTAAGTAGCTTGCACGTTCATCTTGTTCTGTTAGAGGTGGTGTCAGGTTGTGGGTTGTGCGCTAGGACTCCTGGGCTTGCTTCTGGCATAACCAACTGCCTTTGTTTTCCTCCACAGCCATGGTGGGTGGCAGCTTAACCTCTGGAGGTGGACTTGGAGGTGGGATTTGCCGAGGAGGAGGAGGAGGCAGCGGTGGTAGAATCGGTTTCAATTCCGGAAGTGGAAGAGGTGCATATGCCTTAGGCGGAGGATCCGTCTCTGGTGGAGGATACAGTGCAGGCAAGGGAGGGTACGGATCTGGAGGCGGGTCGAGTACCACTGCGAAAACAACCGTCCCCTCCACGTCGGTGAAATCGACAAGCAGGAGAGTCTAGAAGATGGTGCCTTCTCTTATCATCTAATGGCTGCAGCTCAGCCCCTCCACCCAACCCTGACATCCAAAAGAGAAATGAACGGTGTCCCTTACAGCTCAATAACCTGCTATGTTTTGCCTCAAAGAGACCAACTGTCATGGTGACAATTGTCACCCAACCAGTTGTCATGGTAGTGACACCTACTCTCCCTCTAGGTTTAAGCCAGGTACCATAATCTACTTAAAACCACACCATGAAATAAACTATGGCGGATAATGGCCAAGATTTTCAAAAGTGGCTTTCGATATGGGGTACCTCCAATTCTGAATGACCAGCTTGAAATACCATAAAGGGGCTGATTTTGAGAAAGAAGGGAGGACCCACCCTCTGGAAATCAGGCCCCTTTAAGGTGACTCCAGTGAAGCATCAAAAACTGCAGCACACAACATCTCTCATCACTTTTGAAAATCTTGGCCAATCAGACAAAACATACATGCCTAGCTTAACTCCATAGACTTCAGAAGGATCATACCAGAAACAGATTTGAGCCCAAAAGATTGATATTCCATCAGCAACCTGGAGGGAAAACATTCCTAGGCAGTAATATTCAGAAAATTAAACACTTGTGCATATGTCAAGAAAATGACTTTATCCCATAAAATAAATGAAATGGATTTACTATGTTAAAAATTTGGGCTGGATCCTGGTATAAATTGGTACAGCTTCACTGAAGTCAGTGATTTACACTAACTAAGGATTTAGCCCCTTTTTGAGTAAGGGCTTGTCTATACTTGCAGCTAAATCGGCGCTGCTGTGATCGATACAGCGGTGTCGATTTAGCAGGTCTGGTGAAGACAAGTTAAGTCGATGGCAGAGTGCTCTCCCGTCGACTTCTGTACTCCACCTCCCCGAGCAGCAGAAGGTAAGTCAGCAGGAGAGCACTGTAGACACCGCTGTAAGTTGACCTAAGTTACATCGACTTCAGTTATGTAACTTGCGTAACTGAAGTAGCATACTTTAGGTCGACTTACAGTTTTAGGTTAGACCAGCCCTAAGACAAGTATTCCCAGCAGCTGAGAAGTTCTACCCCATCTGATATTTTTCTCCAATGAGCTGACAAGCTTCACCAGCCTATAGTTCTTCAAAAGAAAATGTATAATATCTACAGCTAATTCTAGGTATGCTTTTATGTAATGGTCATGAAGCAACTTTTGCTTGTCTTTTTTCAGTTCCTTTTCTTGCTGGGTGATGCATTGTATCTCATTAAACTTTACAGTAAGAAATACAATGGGTTAGTTTGGTTTTTGCCCAAGGAATTTATTATTGTTATTTATTACATTGTAATAATTATAAACCCATTGAAAGATCTGAAAGCATTTGATCAACTCTGGTAGATGTAGGCGGGAAATATTCATTGTTTTCCCCGGACAAAATTTTTAAATTAAAACAAAAAGATAATTTTATTTAAAAAAAATTTCTACAAAGCTTTTCAAATTTTCGTAACAAAACCAAACAAAAACCACAACAAAAACAACAAAAACAAACACAGAACCTCCCCCGCACCAAAACCATAAAAAAAATTTTCAGCAATGGAAAATTGAAAACTTTCACCAGGTTGGACAACATTTTTTGGTTTTACAGAAAACTTTTGCCAGATTTAACAATATTTTTCAGTTTTTGGTTATATTTCAATTTGGTGGGTTTTTTTTTTGAGGACCTATCTCTGAGCCTGTTTTCTTTGCCAGCTTGAGGCTCCAGAACCCTGGCTTGTTGAGTCAGATACGCTCACCTGCTGCACCACAGACCCAGGGTCTGAACCATGCCCCCAAAGCTGCAGACTAAACTGAAAACAGCTCAGCAAGTATTCCTTTCTCCAGCACCCAGACACCCAGCTTTCAATGGTATCGAAACCCCAAAGAAATCCATTTTACTCTGTATAAAGCTTATACAGGGTAAACTAATAAATTGTCTGCCCTTTGTAACACTGATAGAGAGAGATGCACAGCTGTTTGCTCCCCCAAGTATTAATCACTTACTCTGGGTTAATTAATAAACAAAAGTGATTTTATTAAGTATAAAAAGTAGGATTTAAGTGGTTTCAAGTAATAACAGACCGAACAAAGTAAGTTACCAAGCAAAATAAAACAAAACATGCAAGTCTAAGCCTAATACATTAAGAAACTGAATACAGGTAAATCGCACCCTCAGGGATGTTCCAATAAGCTTCTTTCACAGCCTAGACTCCTTCCTAGTCTGGGCCCAATCCTTTCCCCTGGTACAGTCCTTGTTAGTTCCAGCTCAGATGGTAACTAGGGGATTTCTCATGACTGTCAGCCCCTTTTGTTCTGTTCCACCCCCTCTTGTAGCTTTGGCACAAGGCGGGAATCTTTTGTCTCTCTGGGTCCCCACCCCTCCTTCTAAATGGAAAAGCACCAGGTTTAAGATGGATTCCAGTACCAGGTGACATGGTCACATGTCCTGTGATACCCCAAGCCTACATTCTTCCCGGCCTGACTCACACGAACCCAGGAAGGCTTACAAGTAAACAGAACCATTTACAACCAATGGTCCTAGTCAATTTTGAGCCATCAAGATTCCAAACCACCATTAATGACCCACACTGTGCATAATTACAACAGGACTTCAGAGTTACACTTCATATTTCTAGCATTAGACACAAGAATGATACATACATACAAATAGGATGACCACACTCAGTAGATTATAAGCTTTGTAATGATACTTTACAAGAGACCTTTTTGCATGAAGCATATTCCAATTACATTATAGTCACACTTATTCGCGTATTTCCATAAAACATATTGAGTGCAACGTCACACTTCCCTCCCAGATTTAATCAAAAATGGACATTTCCTGTGGAAAGAAACATTTGGATGAAAATGCCCTTTTTTGTTATTGTTGAAAACATTGTTTCGAATGAAATATGTCAACCAGCTCAAACATTAAAGGATCACTTTGTCCATCACAGAAATGCATTGACCTCAGGGGTAATCAGTGCTCCCCAATACTTGATAGCAATTCAGGGTGGAGAGAAAAGGATACAGCATTCAATAGAAATAACTGGGGAACTGAATTTAGGCAGAATGGAATGACCCAATGGGAACTTGTGACAGGACACTGGCAATAACTTCCATACTTTTGTGGGGAAAGATAAAACCCTTGGGGAGTTCTAGGTGCTCCTAGACTGCAGGTGGTCAGGACTTTGGGATAACATCTCACCTGATGGTGACACCTTGATGTTCAGTGACCATGGTGATGAGCATGGTACAAATACAATAGGCGGATAAATCCCTAACCCGAGAGAGAGATTGAGATACCCAGATAGATGGTTTTCATTCATATCTATCTAGTTTCGGCCTAGCTGATGAAAATAAAATCCGTGCTCTGGGGTCTCATGATATGTCTGAAATCATGTCAATCCTGTGCGTAGGGTGGGCTGCAAGGAGTTTGCAGGTAAGCAGGGGTGTGATCTGCATCCCCTTTCATGATGACCACTCAGCCCTGGTGCTCAGAAGCATGGAGAGGTGTTTGAGGTCCAGAAAGGGAAGAGGCAGGAGCATTATCAGTGAGAGGAAAGCCATTGGCCCAAGACATTCCCATTTGGGGGCAGGCGAGGCTGCCTGATGGCTTCCGATAAGGCAACCAACTCGTTCTTCAAGCACAGTGGGGTCGGCTCCATTCCCATAAGGAGCACGCTTGGAGCCAGGATTGTTCCTTGGGAGATTACACGCCTGAGAGCAGTTGGAATGTACAGGTCTCCCGCATCTTACGCGGGGGTTCCGTTCCGCGGTCAGCGCGTAAAGTGAAAACCGCGTATAGCCAAAATCCCATTGACTTCAATGGTGGGCGGAATCGCCCGCACTACAGAAACAGTACATAAATTGCTTTTTTTCTCTCTCTTTTTTGTGTGTGTGTGTGGTTTTGCCGACCGCGCAAAGCCGAAATCGCGCATGTTAAATGCGCGTAAGATGAGAGAGACCTGTATAATGATCCCTTCTGGCCTTAAAATCTACAGGGCGAATCCACCACTGATGCAAACTGAAGCCAGTGGAGCTATAGCCATTTAGCTCAGCTGATGCCCGAGCCCCTGTGAACCTATGGATCTATCGCTCAAGAGAAGATTAAGGCCTGGTCCACACTAGGGGGGGGGGATCGATCTAAGATACGCAACTTCAGCTACAGGAATAGCGTAGCTGAAGTTGAAGTATCTTATTTCGACTTACCTCCCGTCCTCACGGCGCGGGATCGACAGCCGCGGCTGCCCCGTCGACTCCGGTACCGCCGCTCGCCCTGGTGGAGTTCCCGAATCGATGGGAGCGCGTTCGGGGATCGATCTATCGCGCCCAGATGAGACGCGATAGATCGATCCCCGATAATTCGATTGCTACCCGCCGATCCAGGCGGATAATGTAGACGTAGCCTAAGTGAATTCAGGGCCGGTGGAAGGAGCTGCATGACATTTAAGCGTGAATTTCTCTGGTTATTCTCGAAACAGATGGCAGCGGCACAAGCATCCCCACTGTGCTGCTTTCCTGACTCATAGAAACCACACTGGTTGGGTGGAGTGGGGTGAGACAGTGACTCTGTTTTCCCCATCAATCAGATGCTCAGCCTCTCTGCTGAGACTGCTAAAGGTGTGGATAATTGGTGCTGCTTTCCTAGTGGAAGTTTGATAGCAATGAAATAATTCACTCAAGGAAGTACTCCCATTCAGCTGGGTTTTCCAAGCAAACACATCATTTCTTTCAATTCGTCAGCTCACTTACTCGGCTCTGTTTGATCATATTGTGCAAGACGATGGATGCAGCAAAAATGTGACCCTCCCTGGACTTTCACTTTAAAACACCAATTGTAGATTAAAGCAAAACAACCTTCCCTTCGCCCCATTTAAAAGAAGGAGGAAGAGGACAGTGTGTGTGTCTCCTTTAAAACAGTCTTAGGTCATCGATTCCAAGGCCCGAAGGGACCACGGTGATCATGTAATGTGATCTCCTGTATAACGCAGGCCATAGAGTTTCTCTGAATTTATTCCTGTTTGAAATAGAGCAGCTCAGGGGTTTGAGCATTGGCCTGCTAAACCTAGGGTTGTGAGTTCAATCCCTGAGGGGCCATTTAGGGATCTGGGGCAAAAATCTGTCTGGGGATTGGTCCTGCTTTGAGCAGGGGGATGGATTAGATGACCTCCTGAGGTCCCTTCCAACCCTGATATTCTATGATTTCTTTCTGAAAAACATCCATCCTTGATTTAGAAATTTCCAAGGATGAATGATCCATCGTAACCTTTGGTAAGTTGTTCCAATGGTTAATTACCCTCACTGATAAATTTTTTTACCTTAGTTCCTAATCTGAATTTGTCTAGCTTCAACTTCCGGCCATTGGATCTTTGTTATACTTTTTGTCTTCTAGTTTGAAAAACCCTCTATCATCAAATTTCTGTTCCCCATTATAGACTGTTATTGACTCATCCCTTAACCTCCTCTTTGATAAACTAAATAGATTGAACTCCTTGAGGTTTTTCACTGAAAGGCATGTTTTCCAATCCCTTAATCATTCTTGTGGCTCTTCTCTGACCCCTCTCCAATTTTTTAACATTCTTCTTGAATTGTAGACACCAGTACTGGACATAGTATTTCTTTAGAAGTCACACTAGTGCCAAGTACAGAGGTCAAATAACCTTTACTCCTACTTGAGATTCACCTGTTTATATATCCAAGGCTCACATTACCTCTTTTGGCCACAGCGTTGCACTCGGAACTCATGTTCAGCTGATTATCCACCGAGACGTCCAAGTCTTTTTCATAGTCACTGCTTCCAGGATAAGTCCTCTCTCCCATAGATATAACTTGCCTGACCTTAAAAACCCCTAAGGAAGGAGATTCCACCACCTCCCTAGGTAACCCATTCCAGTGCTTCATCACCCTCCTAGTGAAAAAGTTTTTCCTAATATCCAACCTAAATCTCCCCCACTGCAACTTGAGACCATTACTCCTTGTTCTGTCATCTGGTACCACTGAGAACAGTCTAGATCCATCCTCTTTGGAACCCCCTTTCAGGTAGTTGAAAGCAGCTATCAAATCCCCCCTCATTCTTCTCTTCTGCAGACTAAACAATCCCAGTTCCCTCAGCCTCTCCTCATAACTCATGTGCTCCAGCCCCCTAATCATTTTTGTTGCCCTCCGCTGGACTCTTTCCAATTTTTCCACATCCTTCTTGTAGTGTGGGGCCCAAAACTGGACACAGTACTCCAGGTGAGGCCTCACCAATGTCGAATAGAGGGGAACGATCACGTCCCTCGATCTGCTGGCAATGCCCCTACTTATACAGCCCAAAATGCCGTTAGCCTTCTTGGCAACAAGGGCACACTGTTGACTCATATCCAGCTTCTCGTCCACCGTAACCCCTAGGTCCTTTTCTGCAGAACTGCTGCCTAGCCACTCGGTCCCTAGTCTGTAACAGTGCATGGGATTCTTCCGTCCTAAGTGCAGGACTCTGCACTTGTCCTTGTTGAACCTCATCAGGTTTCTTTTGGCCCAATCCTCTAATTTGTCTAGGTCCCTCTGTATCCTATCCCTACCCTCCAGCGTATCTACCACTCCTCCCAGTTTAGTGTCATCTGCAAATTTGCTGAGAGTGCAGTCCACGCCATCCTCCAGATCATTAATGAAGATATTGAACAAAACCGGCCCCAGGACCGACCCTTGGGGCACTCCACTTGAAACCGGCTGCCAACTAGACATGGAGCCGTTGATCACTACCCGTTGAGCCCGACGATCTAGCCAGCTTTCTATCCACCTTATAGTCCATTCATCCAGCCCATACTTCTTTAACTTGCCGGCAAGAATACTGTGGGAGACCGTATCAAAAGCTTTGCTAAAGTCAAGGAATAACACATCCACTGCTTTCCCCTCATCCACAGACCCAGTTATCTCCTCATAGAAGGCAATTAGGTTAGTCAGGCATGACTTGCCCTTGGTGAATCCATGCTGACTGTTCCTGATCACTTTCCTCTCCTCTAAGTGCTTCAGAATTGATTCCTTGAGGACCTGCTCCATGATTTTTCCAGGGACTGAGGTGAGGCTGACTGGCCTGTAGTTCCCCGGATCCTCCTTCTTCCCTTTTTTAAAGATGGGCACTACATTAGCCTTTTTCCAGTCATCCGGGACCTCCCCCGATCGCCATGAGTTTTCAAAGATAATGGCCAATGGCTCTGCAATCACATCCGCCAACTCCTTTAGCACCCTCGGATGCAGCGCATCCGGCCCCATGGACTTGTGCTCGTCCAGTTTTTCTAAATAGTCCCGAACCACTTCTTTCTCCACAGAGGGCTGGTCACCTTCTCCCCATACTGTGCTGCCCAGTGCAGCAGTCTGGGAGCTGACCTTGTTCGTGAAGACAGAGGCAAAAAAAGCATTGAGTACATTAGCTTTTTCCACATCCTCGGTCACTAGGTTGCCTCCCTCATTCAGTAAGGGGCCCACACTTTCCTTGACTTTCTTCTTGTTGCTAACATACCTGAAGAAACCCTTCTTGTTACTCTTAACATCTCTTGCTAGCTGCAACTCCAAGTGTGATTTGGCCTTCCTGATTTCACTCCTGCATGCCTGAGCAATATTTTTATATTCCTCCCTGGTCATTTGTCCAATCTTCCACTTCTTGTAAGCTTCTTTTTTGCGTTTAAGATCAGCAAGGATTTCACTGTTAAGCCAAGCTGGTCGCCTGCCATATTTACTATTCTTTCTACACATCAGGATGTTTTTTTCCTGCAATCTCAATAAGGATTCTTTAAAATACGGCCAGTTCTCCTGGACTCCTTTCCCCCTCATGTTATTGTCCCAGGGGATCCTGCCCAACAGTTCCCTGAGAGAGTCAAAGTCTGCTTTTCTGAAGTCCAGGGTCCGTATTCTGCTGCTCTCCTTTCTTCCTTGTGTCAGGATCCTGAACTCGACCATCTCATGATCACTGCCTCCCAGGTTCCCATCCACTTTTGCTCCCCCTACTAATTCTTCCCGGTTTGTGAGCAGCAGGTCTAGAATGTAAGGATTTTATGTTTTCTTCCATGTCATTAATAAAAATAATTTGCAGTGTTGTTGCTCATGTTTAGGGTGACCCAGATGTTCTGATTTTATAGGGACAGTCCCGATATTTGGGGCTTTTTCTTATATAGGCTCCTATTACCCCCCCACCCTCTGTCCTGATTTTTCACACTTGCTGTCTGGTCACCCTACTCATGTTGGTCCCGGGATATGAGAGACAAGGTTGGCGAGGTGTAATATCTTTTATTGGACTAACTTCTGTTGGTGAAAGAGGCAAGCTTTTAAGGTACACAGACCTGAAGAAGACCTCTATGTAGCTCGAAAGCGTGCCTCTTTCGTCAACAGAACTTGGAACAATAAAAGATATTGCCTCACCCACCTTGTGTGTCTCATTGATAAAAATGTTCTGTAGTGTAGGGCCCAAAACCAATCCCTGTATGATCCTACTAGAAACACACACATTTCATGATGATTCCCCATTGCCAGTTACATTTTGAGACCTACCGCTAGCCAGTTTTTAATCCATTTAACATGGGCCGTGTTAATTTTGTATTGTTCAAGTGTCTTCATCAAAACGTTGTGCGGTACCATCTAAGTATATTACATCGACACGATTCTCGTTAGCACCGAACTTATGATCTTGTGAAAAACGAAGTAACTTACTTCACTTGAACTGGACCCAAAATGGCAGCTGCCTCCGCCAGACTCCTGTACATTTAAAGGTGCAGTACATTGCAACAAAACTGCAACTGGTATGCTGCTACCTAAATCTATATGTTGAGAACCCCAGAGGTGTAGTGGGGCAATTTTAGAAGGGTATGTAGCCAGGGAATAATTCACCTCTATTGTTGTTGGTTGTTGTTGCAGTAAGCGCCTTACAAACACGGAGCAAACTGATGGTCCCTGCCCTGAACAGCTTCCATTAAGTATCTTGGGGATGCAAGATAATCCTCAGTGGGTTCTCCTGTTTTATTTTCAAGAGACAGGCCATGAAAAGGACATGATGCCATTACATGGCCTGTTACTCTCTGAAACCGTAGTAGCTGCAGAATACAGGATGGAAGGTCTCAAAGCAGCCAGAAGTTGCGTCGGTGAATTTGACCGAGATAGGGACCATGATAAAGTAGATGAGCTCTTCAGTGGATTAAGTTTAATAACCCTACCGGCACTGATCTCCTTGCCAGCACTGGCTGCTTCAGCTTTCTTGGTTGTTTTTGTTGTGTCTGCCTAAGCAAACGGTAAGTCCGCCAGAGTAGGGGAGCCTGACCCTGCTTCCTGTTAAATCAATGGCAGTTTTTGCTCTGGGTTCATGGAAGCAAGAGCAGGTAGGTTGGGTAGGTTGTAAAGCACCATGGGTAATATATATATAAAATTGGTGGCAGTGGGTGCACTGGGATTGTCTGAAATTAACAGTGGAACTCTGGTTGGCAATGAAAATTCTCCGTTCTGCAAAAGGCCTTTGAATATCCTCCAGTTAATGAGTAACAAATAATTGAATCCAAAGCATTTTGCATGATGCCATGCCACAGAATGATCTTCAGATGTTACCTCTGTTTTTGCTCTTGCTCTTGCATGTCAGTGACACTTCGCTGTGTAAGGAAATGCACGTCCTCACAAATGAGATGATGGTGGATTCTCGGTTACATTAAGGCCCATTTCTACTGCTTTGGCCATGCAAACGTAAATTGTGTGTCTAGTGGTAGGCAGAAAAATGAGAAGCCGGTTAAAGCCAGCTGAGGCTGGTCCTAAATGTTTGAGTTTGGGATTAGAGCTGTGGGACATGGAATTTTTGGTGTGCTGGCAATGCCAAAAAATTGGGGAATTTTTTGTGTGTGTTGACCCAGAACAAACTTTTTCTGAAATGTTTGGTTAATAGAAAACAAAAAATGACTTGGGCCTGAACGTAACCTTTTGCTTTACCCGACAGGAAATGTTTCCTTTTGATTTTGAGCATTTTATAATCTTGTTTTTAATTTTTAAAAATCACAGTGGAAGGAAATTTCCAAGCCGAAAGTCATTTCAAATCACAAGATCAAAGCGTCTTGTTTTGAAAAGGTTGAAATGTTTTTATTTTTTGTGTTTTTTTCCCCCCAGCTAAAACAATTTGGCGAATTTGGCACAAATAGGTGAAATGTTTCAGTTTCAGTGTGGCGGAATCTGCTTTTTCTTTTGCCACTGAAGATGATATTTCGTTACTTTCCAGGAGGGTTGTGAGGATTAAACCCATTCATGCTTGTGAGATGCTTGGCTGATTTGGTGGCCAGGGCTATGTAACTACTTAGATCAGGGGTCGGCAACCTTTCAGAAGTGCTGTGCTGAGTCTTCATTTATTCACTCTGATTTAAGGTTTCGCGTGCCAGTCATACATTTTAACGTTTTTAGAAGCTCTCTTTCTATAAGTCTATAATATAGAACTAAACTATTGTTGTATGTAAAGTAAATAAGGTTTTTAAAATGTTTAAGAAGCTTCATTTAAAATTAAATTAAAATGCAGAGCCCCCCCGACCGGTGGCCAGGACCCGGGCAGTGTGAGTGCCACTGAAAATCAGCTCGCGTGCCGCCTTCGGCACACGTGCCATAGGTTGCCTACCCCTGACTTAGATGGTTATGTAGTCCAATCAGCTGTGTTGCACAGCAAATGTGGGAATAAGTGAAACTCAGGGTGTCTGATTGAGACAGTGCTACTTACACACTATGAGACAATATAAGTTTTCCCTCACAGTTAACTCAAACAAACCTTGGTTACATCCATGCAGATTTGTCTTTGTTTCGCCTCTTTATCATAAAAGATGAAGAAGAAGCAAGTGGCTTTCCCTGCACTTCTGCCTGGGCATTTCTCCATACTCAGCGCAGCTGATACAATGATGTTGTTTTGGTTTGCGAAGTTGGAGCTTAGACTCTCTATCAAGTTTGAACTGGATGAGGAGGATTGATGATAAAATCATGCTTTAATTGCCTGACTTTGGCTGGAGACAGTGCTGTGACTCAATTCGTGTGTTATCTGAGTGCATGCAGTGACTGAAATTAGGACAGCGGCATTCAGCTGACTTAACAACTCCCCTCCTGTTGTGGGCCGTGAGATTTTATGATTGTGTATTTGGCAATCGTCTGAGAAGCCAGAGAAAAAGCATCCTGGTTGTATCTGCAAGAGCACAGCACCTCCATGCACCCTGCACTACTGTGCACTACAGCGGAGTGAATTAGATTGATCAATAAAATTGGAGTGCTTTAGTATGTGTATTGTATGGAAAGTGCATTGGTTGTGGCTTGTTGTGTGTTTGCTGCACCTTTAAAGGGGGAGCAGGCCCACTCCCCACTGCAGGGATGTTTTGTGTTTAGATGGAGCCTGTTACAAAGGAGTGAGACACACTGCGCTCTCTCTCCCGTGGAGACCTGGGCTAAAATTTTCAAAAGGGTCAAATTTTCCAAAACTTGACCCAGGAGATCCATTTTCTGAAGGACTTAAGCCTTTAGGAGCCTAATTCACACGCTGTGAAAGTCAGTGAGAGGCTCCTGAGTGCGTCAGTGACTTTTGAAAATGGGACTTAAGGCCAGATTTTCAAAGGTATTTAGGTGCCTAAGGATAAGTGCCTAGTGGGGATTTTCAAAAGCCCACGTGCCTGACTCCAATGGTGGTTTAAAAAAATTCTGCCCTATGACCTGTATTATTTGTTAGTGCAGGTTAACTATCAGAAAGAAATTCATTGAATAAATTGCTGAATAAAAATTGGCAAAACTAGTCAACAGGTGTATTTGATAAATAGTATTCAGCCAGTTAAAATGATGTTTGTGTGACGCTTTATATATGTTTATAAGTCTCTCTCTCTCTCTCTCTCTCTCTCTCTCTCTCTCATGAGCTAGCCAGCTGCTTTACAATACTCAACAGCTGTATTGTTTATTATCTAAACAGCACCATAGCCATGCATGGCACTTTTTAAACAAGGCCTACACTAGCTATCATTTGTGACTTATTTATCTATCTCTTTGTCTCACTATCTAGTTCTCTATCTAGTTGTATGTCCGCACTCGTCACCCTAGCATCTGAATACGTCTACACAGCAATTAAACACTTGCGGCTGGCCCCGGTCAGCAGACGCGGGCTTGCGGCGCTTGGGCTGAGGGGCTGCAAAATTGCTGTATAGTCACAAGGTGGGGGAAGGTGCCAGAGCCTGGGCTCCTGCCCGAGCGTCTACACAGCAATTTTTAGCCCTGCAGCCCAGGCCCCATGAGTCCAAGTCAGCTGACTTGGGCCAGCTGCAGCCATGCATTGGGGCTTTTATTTCAGTGTAGATGGATCCTGAGTGTCCATTGATGCTTCTCAGTGTTGCTTATTTGCTTTTAGTCTTCAGAATAACACAGAGGACAAGGGGATTTGCACCCCCCTGTTGATTATTGCATTTCTCATCCATTTTGCTGCCCATGTTATTCATGATACCAGATAATCGGGAGATTCTAGGATTACAGATTCTAGGATTCACCTCTGCAGGAATTAAGGTCACCGGTAACAGAAGCTCCCATTATGAGAGATTTTTTAGGAAGCTTCAGGGGTGAAAAGCCCAAATTTGTCCTCTCTGGTAAAAGTCTTATTTTAATGAGACAGTGCAGAGCCTCCTCCAATTGCAATATGCTCAGCTCCCACTTTGGATTGGGCAACTGGTTCTCAGAAGCCAAAGGCAATTTTCCATGGAGAAAGCAGATTTAGGGTGTAATCATAGGGGTGTGTGTGTGTGTGTGGAATTGTGAAAGCTGTGCTATTATTTGGCATCCCCTAAAATGTTTGCCTGCCATGGGGCTTTACGAGGCAAGTTCCAGATAAAGATACAGATAAATGGTACCCATCCAGAATAAGGGGGAAATTAATGATTCACTGCGTCATTTAAAGAGAGATCATTTCAGACACCCTAAAAAAGTGCAAGGCGTCTTAGTCAGAGAGAGTTACCAGGAGGCGTATGTGACATTGTTCTTGTTTTGTTTTTTTCCCTTCTGCATTGCAGGGGTGTGTGACTGGGCAGGGTCATTGGCCAATTGAAGATCAAAATCTGTCAACCACACCAAGCTCAAGAACACAATAAGATCATATCCTCTGTCACGCCCATGCAAGCCCAGCCCATCTCCCGAAGCAGCTAAAAGGGAGCATCCCCAGCACTGGATTCAGAGGGACTCACTTCCCTTCACTCTGCACTCATCTTCTTGCACCACAGCTACGGTGATTCTTCTCCTCTTCGTCTTCCACTCTGTTTAGAAGGAGCAGCCATGTATCTCCAGCCGTGCACTCCGTCCACTGGAGGCAGCAGAAGGAGCTACAGCTCATGCTCTGCCATTGGTGCAGGTGGAGGAGGAGGGGGCAGAGTCAGGAGTAGCTTCAGCTCCTATTCCTCCTCCAGGGGCTATGGAGGTGGCGGACGCTGTGCAGGGTTTGGCAGCAGGAGTTTGCATAATCTAGGGGGAGGTCCAAGGATTTCTTACGGTGGAGGATATGGGTGCAGAGGTGGTGGCTTTGGTGGTGGATCTGGTGGTGGGTTTGGCGGCTATGGAGGTGGAGCGGGTGGCTATGGAGGTGGAGCGGGTGGCTATGGAGGTGGACCGTGTGGCTTTGGAGGAGGAGCGGGTGGCTTTGGAGGAGGAGCGGGCGGCTTTGGAGGAGGAGCGGGCGGCTTTGGCCCAATTGGCTTTGGCCCTTGCAGACCTGGGCAGCCTGGAGGCATCCAGCCCGTTCACGTTGACCCAAGCCTCCTGCAGCCGGTCAATGTGGAGATTGATCCCCATATCCAACAAGTGAAAAATCATGAGAAGGAGCAGATCAAGGTCCTCAACAACCAGTTTGCCGGCTTCATCGACAAGGTGAGAAGTCAGGGCAGTAGGGGGGCCACGTTGAACGGCTTTGTGCACTGCAGAAAGGGTGGTTTCTGTATTTCCATCTCAGTTTTGGTCAGAAAGGAAAATTGAGCAGTGATCAGAAATAGGCTAGAATTTCTCATCCAGAGACAGAGAGAGAGATCAAAAGCTTCTCCTGCATGGGCCTTGCCATGGATTCAGCTACCCCAAGCTACTCTTTGGCTTCGAGCTGTAGGATGCTCCAGAAAGTCACGTTCAAGTCATCACAACATCTTTAGCATTCACTAGCTGGTCTTACTATTGTGAATTTCTCTTTCCATGTGGCCTCCTGTCAAATGCTACCTATTTATTAATATAATTTGATTATCAAATGACTCATTTACAGTGGAAAACTAGGATTTCTAATTTGGCAGATCCTCAGCTTCAATGCAACTAGGACAGTTTACACTAGCTCAAGATCTGCCCCAGAATGTTTGCCGTGATGGAGCTCACTATTTCAGATTCTTTTTGGTTGCCATTCTGAGTTTTGATGGAATAGTCCTAAGTTATATTGCAAAGTGCTGGTTGGAGGGCAGTGAGTGGAAAGGGTCAAAAATGTTTTTGCAAAAATCTGTTCTCCTAACATTTTCAAAAAGTTGAAACATTTCAATGAGCTCAAAGCTTTTGCAAAACAGGGTGAAAATGCCATGAAAATGCAACTGAAAATGTTCTGCTATTTGGGTTCAAATCCCCAAATGCCATCCATATCTTGAAATTTCATCAACATTTCAAACTTTGATGACTTTGACCACCTTCGATATTACCATTCAACTGAGAGAGAACTCTCCTGTTTGCACAATGCAGCAGGATCTTTTAGTAGTGCCGCTCTTCCAAGTATTATAGGGAATACTTAATCCATCTGCTTTTTGGGTTTCAGGTCCGGTTCTTGGAACAACAAAATAAAGTTCTGGTCACTAAGTGGGAACTCTTACAACAGCAAGGCGGAACAGTTATTAAGAAGGACTTATCGCCCTTGTTTGAGAATTTTATCCAAACCTTGAGGAGGAGGTTAGATGGACTCCAAAATCAGAAGGGACAATTGGAGTCAGAACTGGAGAACATGCAGCAGTATGTCGAGGAGTACAAGCACAAGTAAGTGCATTAAAAGAATAAGAAACGAAACATTAAATTAAATTAAAACATATTACAGCTATAGCAAACTCAATCGATCAATTTACTGTGCCTTCAGTGGTGAAGGGCAGGGGCTAGTTTTCCCCATGCATAAACTCTTTGATACCAATTATGGCTGAAAATCCTAACATGGCCTAATTTCAAAGGCACAAATGGCAGAGAGGCACCTGACCCTGGGTAGTCAATGGGAATTGGACTGCTAATTCACTACTTAAGTGAGAAACATTTTTATTCACTACTTAAGAAAAAACCCCACTCCATTCCGTTTATAGATATATAATAAGCCCTGAGTTCTAATGTTCTTTCTTATCCTGGTGTAAATCAGTTGTGTTACAGCAGTTCTTTTCTTAAGAGGGTGGCTGATGGGCTGTGGACCTCGAGGAAGAAGTGTGTTTTGAGGAGGAATCCGAAGGTGGAAAGGATGTAGGAGTGATGAATTGGATCCCATCTGGATGCTAGCAAGAAGGAGTTAGTGGCAATATAACATGAAGGGTCATTTAGATGCACACCTTTGGTGTAGTAAAATGGGGAAGAGAAGGAGATGAGAACAGAGATTTAGACAGGTGCTCTGATTTAAATATCAAGATTATTTGATATTAGACTTGATTTGAACCTTAGTTGAGTCTAGCCTTTCTTTACTGGTGACTGAAGCAGCAAAACTCAAAAAACCCCAGCTTGTCTCTTTCCTTGAAACAGGTACGAAGACGAAATCAACAAGCGCACAGCTGCTGAGAATGAATTTGTGCTGCTCAAGAAGGTAAGCGGCGATGCTAACTAAAGAATGCGGTGGGAAGCTTTAAACAGGGGTTCAGCGGGATTCTGTCTTCAATGAAAATATAACCATTGAAAATCATAATTAGAAGGAAAAAAATGCCAGTTAGACACAGGCCTGCACCAAAATACCCGAGTTGCTACCACCTGTGTGTTACAACCCAATATCCACTTGTGATTGGGTAACTGAATTTGTCAGATGCCCAGAAAAATATATGTCCACCTATGCAGGTATTTCTATGGTGCCCATCACAGTGCTATCTGAGTGCCTGACAAAAATTAACACATTTTTGTGCCTTACAAGTCAGGTTTTCAGCTTCTCCACTTAATGTCCACAAAATCTTCCAAAGGGATATTTGGTAAAGGGACAGCAGTAGAGGAAAGAAAGGACATTCTAACCTTAATAGTGGTGCAAAGGAATGACTTTATGCTATGTCCCCTTGGTCTTATTGTAATGGTTAATAAAATAACTAATCCCGAAGGTCCTGTTTTCCCCACACCTTTCTGAGCTCTACATTTGAAGCCCCAACAGCAGAACAGCTGTTTCTTGACAGGAAACACAGGATGCTATTTCTGCCATGCTCAACCATACCCAATGGAAGATTAAACAATGTATGGTATCTCTGCTCTTTCCTTCAGGATGTGGATAATGCCTACATAGTTAAAGTAGAATTGGAAACAAGGGTGAATGGTCTGACTGATGAAATCAACTTCCTGAGATATGTATTTGAGCAGGTAAGGGGTCTTCGATGTCCCTTGAGCAGCTGGTAATTGGGTGATGTAGGTCCCTTCCAAAGAGGCTTGACTTTGATTAGCTACCAGGGTTGGGTTTCTTTTGGGTGATGGCTAGAGCTGTTGGAAACTGACAATGATTTTTTTTCCTTCTGCAAACATTTGTGCCAGAAAGTCTGACTCCATACAGATAGAGACGGACTCATTTCTAACCTGGAACCAAATGCCAGGCACCTTCAATCACCTTTAGGATGCCAGATTTTCAGAGCTGCTCAGCACCCACAGCTTCTGCTGAAGTCAATAGGGGCTCCTTGCTTTTGAAAATCAGCCCATTTATTTGGAGCGTAAATATGGATCTAGAGGCCTAACTTTAAGCAACCGTGTTTGATCACTGTAGCCGCAGACAAATGGACTGAACTCAAGGCTGGGGACCAGTTCTAGTCTCTGCTTTGCCACTGAAGGGCCTCAAGAATTCTTGGCACTTATCGTACAGCACTTCACAGACATTGGGTTTAACCGTGGCCCTAATGAATCAATGGGACTTTTGCCATTGAGTTTAATTAGGTCAAGTTTTCACCCTTTGGCTTCAACTTCCTGAAATAAGTAGCCCAGTACTCCTGTAGTTCAGAAATGCTGACATGCTGTCTAATGACCAGGGCTGGTGGGGAAACGGGGAAATATTTGTTAACCAATTTCCAAAATGCTTCTGTTTGGGAGATCTTGAAAAAGGGCTGATTTCTCATATTTCCATCTATTTTTGTAGAATATGCCACATTCTCCCCACCCCTTCCTTTCTATTTTTGTATAATGGGGGAAAAAAGGCAAAATTTTTCATTTTCCAGTTTCAACTGAAGAATGGAATTTAGCCACAAAAAGTTTTCTTTTTGAGACAAGGCTTTTTGTTTTCCTTTAAGAATTTTGATCAGCTCTCATAATTGCTGTGACTTTGGAAACAAGCCAAGGACCTTTTTGTAACACCCTCATTTCTGAAAGATCTCCTCCTCCTCAGCTGTGTTTATTCTATGACAGACTATGTCTGTTCTAAATTGAAGTAAACAGATCTCTATAGGTAGACTGGAGAATAGGAAAAGGGGCAGAGATGGGAAATAACATGAATGAAAGATACAGGAGAGAGATGACTGATGTTTTGGTGCTTTGCAGGAAATAGCTCAGTTGCAGACGATCAGTAATGACTTGTCAGTGGTTGTATCCATCGATAACAACAGACATCTAAATTTGGACGGCATAGTTGAAGAAGTCCGAAAGCAATATGAGGAGATTGCTCAGAGAAGTAGAGCTGAGGCGGAGGCTTGGTACCAGTCTAAAGTAAGTAATCAAGCAGCTAAAGATATGTGGATGGTAAATATATCTATCTCATAGAACTGGAAGGGACCCTGAGAGGTCATTGAGTCCAGCCCCCTGCCTTCACTAGCAGGACCAAGTACTGATTTTGCTCTAGATCCCTAAGTGGTCCCCTCAAGGATTGAACTCACAACCCTGGGTTTAGTAGGCCAGTGCTCAAACCACTGAGCTATCCCCCCATTGCTTACAGCTGATTCATAAATACAGCTCAGTTGCAATGGAAGAACTACACATAGTAAGCAAATATTTACAGCTATAGGTTTCCAGGCAGGAGCTCCCTTCTTACACACAACCCAAGAGGATCCAGGGTTCATGTTTGTGCGGGAATTCTGAATAGGACCAAAGATGTGGAATGGGGTCATGGGGCCTTCACACTGCAGAGAACCATACTGTATTTCCCAAAGATCTCTGCATCTATATAGGCACCTAAAGGAGACACTATAGACCAGTATGATGGGCAGCAGACACAGCACAGCAGCTGCCTAACAATTACCAAGTGTTCTGTAGGTATCAGCGATATGTGGTTCAGTGGTTGTTTTATTTCTGCCCATCAGTATGAAGAGCTGCAGAGCACAGCGGGAAGACATGGGGACAACTTGCGCAATACCAAGATAGAGATTCAAGAGCTAACGAGGTGTATCCAGAGATTGCGGGCTGAAATTGAAAATGTGAAGAAGCAGGTATGGCTCGGGAACTTTTTATATGTATCCGTGCGGGGCTGGATCAGGGATAATATTCCCTTGGAATTCCAGGAGCAGCAGTAGAGTTCTGGAAGCCCTTTTGCAGCCGGCAGGCATGGCACCTGCTGATTAAAAACACCAATGCTGGTCGAAGTTGGTGAAACTTGCAGATCTTTGAGAGTCAGCACTCGCTTGGAACGCATCTGCCTCCTTGACGGGCTCCATCTCTCAGCACTTTGTAATATGGGGTGGTGTGGGGAATGGAGAACCAAGATCTCCTGGGGGCTGTTGAGTCACACTAGGCTGCTAATGCATACACAACGTGGAGACAGCCTGGTGGGTGGTAACCGGGCTTGACACTGGCTTGAAAATACTTCCCCAGTAAAACCTCTGCAGTGAATTAGAAAATCATAGGCGTCGAATCACTGAGCCTAGTTTGGTGTCCCGGGTCAGATGACAGCATGCAAATGAGCTACAAGGATGGTGCAGTGGGTAGGGGACTGAACAGGAAACTGGGAGATACCTGACTCCGGGTGTTCTAGCAAGACTCCCTCGGTAATAGATTTCATAGTCTGTGCCGAATACATCAGGGTTGGTAGCTTTGCTGGGCCAGAGACTGAATTGTGACTCAGCCAAATGCAACGCTTCTCTCACTTTGGAGTGAGGAGTAAATTAGTCCATCCCTTTTCATGGAGTAATGTAATCTTCTTTGTGGGCACATTAAGCTATTCCAGCCCATGACTACTGGGGCAGGGTAGCTTGGGCTCTCTGGTCCTCCACCTGCTTGCCTGCAGCAAGGGGTATCAGATGAGGAGCCCCTGTAGCCAGAGTCATAATCTGAGCAGGAGAGTAAAGGGTAGGGGGCAGAGGTGTGTCAGTTCTCCTTAGTCTTTGCATGGCAACTGAGGTAATTGAGCCCTAGACATGGCCTTAGGCAAGTCACTGCCCTTTCTCTGCCGCTCAGCTTCCCTAGATATAAAGCAAGAACAGTGATACTCACCCTGCTGGCTGGTGGAAACTGGTAATTCCCCCCCCCCCCCCCCCCCCCCAAAAAAAAGTGTCCAGTTTTATTGGAAATTTTCAAGTTTTTGGTGAAAAAGTTTTGGCTGAACCCCCAAAACTTTGGATTTGGGGCAGTACTTTTTTTTGGGGGGGGGAATGAAAAATTGAAAATTTTGGCAATGCCCCAGGCCGTTTTCCAGCCACACATAGCTTTGGTGAATCCGATGACCAAGTAGGTCTAGAGTGGAATTTAGACATTGCCTTTCCTCTTTTGCAGATCGCACAGCTGCAGTCTGCCATCGCCGAGGCCGAGGAGAAGGGCGAGTTGGCCCTCAAGGATGCTAGGACAAAACTGAACGAGCTTGAACATGCCCTGCAGAAAGACAAGGGGGATCTGGCTCACTTATTGAAAGAGTACCAGGACCTGCTGAATGTCAAACTTGCCCTGGATATCGAGATCGCCATGTACAGGAAACTGCTGGAAGGAGAGGAGTGCAGGTAGGTGCATTGCCTGTTGGGATTTGTGTTTCAAATGGTTTCAAGTTCCCAGATTTGCTGGTAGGAGCTATTATAAGTGGGAAATAAATAAATACTTAGCAACATCCTTTGCACTAAGGATGGGAAGTTCTCAAATGAGCAGAGCTCTGTGGAAGCATGACCTGCTTTCCTGGATGAATGACCTATGTCCCTTTCCCTACACAGGATAGCCAGAGGTGACCACGTGAATGTCTGTAAGTAGCTTGTGGTCTTCACGTTGATATATGTTGTTTGTATTTCCCTGGGGTTTGTGGGCTGCCCTTACGCTGACGGGGTGACCCTGTGCTTTTCTTGCAGCTGTCATTGGTGGAGGTGGAGGAGCCATCGGGGGTGGATTTGGCGGTGGAAGTGGAGGCGGCATCTGTGGCGGCGGATACGGCGGTGGATACGGCGGCGGAAGCGGAGGAGTGATCTGTGGCGGTGGATTCGGTGGAGGCGGCGGATTCAGTGGCGGAAGCGGAGTCGTCGTCTGTGGTGGTGGATACGGCGGCAGAGCCGTTGGCGGTGGTGGCTTCTCTTCTGGAAGTGGAAGAGGCTACGGAGGTGGCGGCAGCGGCATCTGCTCCAGCGGCGGTTCCTCGGTCGTACGGCGATGCGCCACGTCTTTCTCCACCAAATCCGGTTCGGGAGGGTACTGAGCACTGGAGTCAGGCCCCAGAAAGAAAGAAGCATCTTTTTATCTTCAAATGGCAGCAGCACAGCCCACCTAACCCAACTCTGGTATCCAGAAAAGAAACGAACTGTATCTCTTACAGCCCACACCCTCGAAACACCACCTGATCCCGACCGCATCTTCCCCGAAGAGAGGGCAGGAGCGATGTGCCATCCTGGCAGTAACGCCTGCCGGGTTGAAACCAAACGTCCGTGTGAATTGAAATGCACCCACCGATTAAATGTCATAAGACCCTGTAAAGTAATGCATCACTTGAGGATATCAATAAGCAGCGAGCTGATTTAGAGGAGGGAGAGCTCTGCCCCTCTGGGTGTGCTGTAGATTTTTGGCTGTTGTGGCTGTCAAGGGGTAATGTGTATAAAACTCAACTTTCCTTCTCTTTTCCTAGCGCTTCTTCCGAAATGGCTATGTTTTCTTGGGTGCTATTGTATTTCCTGTGCCTTGCATCTCCCGTTTGCGTGCTTTACAAATAGGTCTGAGTTGCGGTAAATGTGGGGAGAAATTATAATCCACCTTCAGCTGAGTCGAGTTGTTAGAAATGTTTGTGTGGCTATCTAGACACGATAGGCTTCCCCTTAAGGAATGATTAGGCAGGTTTGTTATTTTGGGTATCCAAAGACAGGCTCTAACCAACATTCACCATAAACAAGTGGGTACCAATTCCACTCATCCCCCATCCTCCTTTAGTTGCACCTGATTCCACCGGATGTATTTGTGCCTTTATTGTAAAGATAACAGAGCAAACTATTCACTGCAAAGCATTCTGTGATGTAGAATATACTGTACTGTCACCATTTACCTACCTTTCCTACTCATGGGGCGTCCCATTTTCTTGGGGTGTGACCATTTTCAATAAACTGCAGACAAGTCAGATCATGTCTATGTGTCATTATTATTATACAAGATTGAATAGGTCTGTAGTCAGGATCCTGAATGAAAAGCAAGAGCTGTTCTTCTGGTTAAAAAATAGACATAAAACGATACTCTGGGCAAAATTCTCAGCTAATGCAAATCAGTGAAGGTCTGTTGAAGTCCATGGACCTAGGCCAGCTTACAGTCTGGCCGTGTGTGTTCTGAAATGTTGTTAAGATTATTGACATAGGGTTCATTTCCTAGAAGCAGGGCGGTTTGAATTTGCTGCAAGGTTTTTTTTTTTTTTTTGAGGTCACCGTGGAGCTGAAAAGAAATAATAACAACTGGGCCTGGTTTTCCATTTTGCTAGTATTATGCTAGTGTGACTCTACTGAAATCAAAGGAGTCACACTTCATGTTATGGAGTGGTGAATAAAACTTAGGTCTCTACATTACTGTGGTCACAGCAGACAAGACCCACATGCTACTGAATCTGAGACACATGTCCTTTGAGCAGAGAAAGAGAAGTGTCAGTGGAACAATTATCACCAGCACGTGTAAGGTGGGAGCTTGGTGCTCACTATGTCTAGCAAAGACATAACAACATTTAATGCCTGGAAACTGAAGCTAGATGCACAGGAACTCAGGTGCATGTTTTTAACAGAGAAGGTAATTAACCATTGGAACAGCTTGGGAAGAGGTGGATGCAGGGCCGGCGCAACCCATTAGGCGACCTAGGTGGTCGCCTAGGGCGCTGCTATTTCGGGGGCGCTGGCGCCCCGTCCGTCCGCAGATATTTGGGGGCGGGACCTTCCGCTGCCGCTGTTGGGGGCGGCATTTCGGGGGCGGGACCTTCCTTCCGCCGGAAAAGCTGGCGGCGCTCCTGGGTGGATGCTCCATCACATGGACACCAAGACTTGGTGTCTTTCTAAAATGTACCCTTTAGCTCAGCCAGAAGTTATGGGAATGATGCAGGAATCACAGGGTGAAATCCTACAGCCTGTGTCATGCAGGAGATTAGAAGAGGTCCCTTCTGAACTTAAACCTCTCTGGGCTCTGAAGGGCAATAAATAGGCAAATTTCCGAAGAAACCCGAGCTTAGTTGTAACTTGAACTGGTTGAACACTGGAATTTTCATCCAGTGGGAAATTCTGATATTTCAAAATTTATTTTAGTCCTGAATTGGTGCCAAAAGCTGAAAAATCAAAATTTTCTGGCAGAATGGGAAATTCCAAAAATTTTGGATTCATAACGTTTTGTTTTGACATTGCCAAATTGAGATGGTTTGTTTTGCCTCGGTTTGACATTATTGTGTGTCCCACTTGAGCTGCTGGTGGCAGTTGTCATATAAGTGCCTCATGTGTCCATTCTCCTCGATGGGCTGGGTGCCCATGATGCACTGTGGTCATGTAACTCCCATGATGCACCGCGTTGGTTGAGTCTGAGGACTCATCCAGTAGTCTGAGGGTATGAGGCTGCAGAGGATCAATCAGAGCTTCTGACAACCTACCTCTCAGCAGGATGGGGATGTTGGTAAATGTCACCGGTGAAGGGCTATAATGAATGGAAGTTTTGAGTACAGAATCACCCCAAGGGTAGAGTGCATCGTGGGAGATGTAGTCCAGTCAGTAAGCCTGGCTCTGAGAGAAAGATGGGGGCACGAAGCATCCGAACTGCAGCTCCCACGAGGCACAGCAGTAGCTTAAGTTAATGTCAAACTGACTTGAAACAAAAAATAATTTTGTTTTTTCAGTTTGACAGAGTGAAACATTTTGATTAGGCCCAAACCGACCTGCAACGAAGTGTTTCAGTTCGATTTTTTTTGTAATGGAAAATTGAAATATTTTGGCAAAAATACAAATTGTTTCTGTGGAAAATGTCAATGCTGAAGAACCCGTATTAGCTGTCAAAAAAAATAAATAAAAAAAATATGGGCTAGCCATTCGAGGATGTACTTAGGGGCTCAGCCAGGATTGTACTCAAGCAATTAACCTGAGTTGGCACAGCCATACTGCTATTTGTAGGTGCTAACTGAGGCAAAGCTAGCGGGGGTACATCTGCCCCTCCCAGATGTTGTGTGGACGTAACCTAACAGTGCAAATGCACCACCATACTGGCGTAACCAGCTAGTAAGGGAGTTCTCCTGCAGAGGGGAATCCTCAGGTGGCATAGAGCTGCTGAAGCACCTCTATACCCCAACCTCCCTTGTTCCTGGCATTATGGATGTGGCAAAGGTGTCTCTACTCCCCAGTAACCCGCAACTGCTGGATCAGTCCTTTGAGGCCTTAGGCAGCCGGATGCAAAATAGAGCAGCCCGAGGGCTTCTCTAACTTGCACGGATTTGGTCTCTGTCAAGCCACCGGATTAGTGTTGGGGATTCATAGATTGATAGCTTATAAGGCCAGAAGGGACCTCTGTGTGATTATCTGCTCTGACCTGCTCCGTAATACAGGCCATAGAACTTCCCTGAATTAATTCCTCTTTGAACTACAGCACAACTTTTAGAAAAACACATCCAACCTTGCTTTAAAATTTGCCAGTGGCTGGTGACTCCACCATAACCCTTGGTAAGTTGAGAGGGAGCACAAAGATGCTTTAAAGCGATCTTTGCTCATATTGCTTTTGTTTAGGAAGAAATAATGGGGAAAAATAAAACATTCTGAAAATGTCAAAATGCCCCGTTGTGACATTCTCAGACCAAAGACTTACAATTTTTCATGTCAAAACAATTTTTTGTTTCAAAATGTACTTTATGTAAGTGGGGGAATGATCCCGCTATTGTGGGGAACTTTCCTGGCTTATACACGACCCCGGTGAAATGGGCTAGTGAGAGGATCTGAGTCCTCGCTCCCACTCCCTTTACCCAGAGGCCTGCCTGACCTCGAGAGCTCCCCTTCCACTCTCCTGTGTGGCTGAGTCCTCGTAACCCCGACAAGGCTGGGCCCAGGATTCCTGGGGGGCTCCACCCCCAACCTTGTCGTGGTCACTCAGGGCAGGGGCTAGGGTGTCCCCACTCCGGGGTGCTCTCTCTGCACTGGATGCTTCCCTGACCCACTGATCATCACACACAGTTCAAAGCAAATACAATTTATTAAACAACAACCAATTAAAAAAAATAAGGAAAAAATGGGAAAGGTGAAAGGAAAACCCGTCACCCCGCTCTGTGGCACGGGGACATCACAAGTAGCGTCTCTGGGATGTCAGGGCAGTTCAGTCTGTTCCTCACGTCCCAGGCCCCTGCCCAGGCCCTGGCTGTGCTGCAGGGATGCTGCGGGCTGGATACCTGCTCTGGTGATGGCCACACGCTCTCAGGCTGTAGGTGGCAGGACCCTTCTTCCCAGCGTCGCCCCCGCCCCGTCAGGGTTATGATCCCCCTCCAAGTCTGGCCTGCCAGGCCTCTTGGCTGGGGGCGTCTCCCAGCGCTGGGCCCTCTGCCCAGGGTCCCCCCTCGCTCTCCCCAGCTGCTCACTGCACCCGGCTCCGGACGGCTCCAGCCCCGGCTCCAGCCCCACTCTGCCTCAGCACTGCTGCTGCTCTGCCTCCAGATCCCTGGGCTGCTTCTCTGGCCCCTCTGGCTCTGGTTGCTGCAGCTCTGCTCCCAGCACAGGTCTGCTCCCTGGGCTGCTTCTGTGACTCTGCTCCCAGCACTGACCTGCTCCCTGGGCTTCTTTTCTGGCCCCTCTGGCTGGCCTGGCTCTGCTCCCCAGCTCAGCTCAGGCCCCTGCTCTCTCCTTAGCTCTACCCCACGCTGGCAGACCCAGGCAATTCCGTCTTATATGGAGGACGGGATCCCCCCGGCCTCCCGACTCCCTGATTAGCCTGCCTGCCCTGTCAATCAGGCTGACCTAGAGCATAGTCCTCTCCCCATTGTTCCAGGGGACTGTCAGTCTCAGGGTCCTGATTTCCCATCGACCCTCCCCCTTTCTTTTGGGACTGGGAGCTAGCCAACCAAAACCCCCCCACTGAGTTTTAGTAAGCAGGGGCGGCTCTATGTATTTTGCCGCCCCAAGCACGGCAGTCAGGCGGCTTTCGGTGGTGCGCCTGTGGGCGGTCTGCTGGTAATGCGGATTCAGCGGCATACCTGCGGGAGGTCCACTGGTCCCGCGGATTTGGCGTACCCGCTGCCGAATTGCCGCTGAAGCCGCGGGACCGGCAGGCTGCCCCCCGCGGCTTGCCGCCCCAGGCACGTGCTTGGTGCGCTGGTGCCTGGAGCCGCCCCTGTTAGTAAGGGGACATTTAGTTTATATTCAAATTTCAAAGGACAATATCGAAACCAAACATTTTGAATTTGTTGAAACAAAACACTTCGCTTGACCTGAAGCAAATCTTTTTTCATAATGTTGTTTCACAAAACTTTTTCAAAATTTTGTCTGTTCACCCCAATTTAGGATGGTTTTTTTTTTTTTTTAATTCAGTTTTTTGCAGGACTAAAATCCGATTTTCTAACCGGTTCTGGTAGCAACATATACATATCTAGATAGGCTTTTATACTGGCATCCAGGACTAGTATCCTAGCAATGCAAAGACATCAGATGATAGTCTTGGATATTTACCAGGAAATGCTCCTAGGAAAGATAAACAATATTACATACACAGTCAGGAATGTACTGGTATAACTCCAGTCAGTTTGGCCCGGTGACTCATAATTATGTCACGGAGGGGAATCCCATTGCGTCAAAACTAATTTGACTGCAATGACATATAGCTGGGAGGATTCTTCATAACGGCTGGAATTAGAGATGCTATTAATTATCATCACCCTCACTGTGAGTTATATTGTATGCATTGCGCCTCAAAGCCAGGTGCTTTATAGACGTAAAACAAGACAGACCTGTGTTTCAAAGATCTGACCATTTACATGCGGACAAAAGAAATTGGAAAAGAAGAAAGAATCATTTCACCTCTTAGTATAATATTTACTCTGATTTTCCTTTTTTATTAAAAAAAAAAAATCCTCTCTTTTAACCCTTCAGTACTGGATTTATCAATGTCATTAGTCCAATGCTTATATCTACCACGATATGACTTACCTTGTGGTTTGCATTATCAGTAGAACGGGTGGAATTATTATTACGATTATTATTTCTGAAACTTTTTTTGATGAAAACTGGAAACTGAAAAAATGTTGGTAAAAATTCTGGTTTTGTCCAAACGTTTCAGATTTTGGTTCAGTTTTGGGGTTTTGTTTTTCGAAAACTGTCATGCACAAATAATTCGACAAGTTAGGCGAGGGTAATATCTTTTATTGGACCAAGAGACATGCTTTCGCGCTTACACAGAGCTCTTAAGACTTGAAGAATAGCTCCATGTAAGCTCAAACGCGTGTCTCTTTTGCCAAAAGTAGTTTGTCCAGTAAAAGATATTACCTAATGCACCTTGTGTCTCTCATATCCTGGGACCAACACTGCAAACAAAAACCTAGTTGGCATATTTGGATCAGCTTTAATTATCACTATTTTCTATTCCTTTTTAAAAAACTCATCCTAGATTTGTTTTTCATTCATTATTTGTTCACTCCCTTCCTCCTTCCTCTCCTCCCCCATCAGCGGTTTGAACCCCTTCCTGTGTTCATTTGCTGCTTCCCCCTAATTAAGTCTCTTCGCCGTCCATGGCTCAGTTAGGCCAATATGGAACCCTCTCTTCAGCAGTTGCACAGGTTGTTGAAGCAGCTGGACTCACATAAGCAAAGATCCAGTGATTTCTTCCCAAGCCCACCACTTGCCTTTCCCCTTCATGACCTTTTATTGGCATGCCCCATGCAGACAGCAGAGAGACCTTTCCCCTGGTGTGCATTCAATGCTGCACCCAGCACTACCTCTGGTGCTCTCATGCAGTCTCCCCAGAAAATGCCCCCCAAAATGTATATCCACCTCTCATGTACAGGTATTTCTGTGATGCCCATCGCTATGGCATCTGAGTGCCTCACAAAAATTACCACATTTTTGTGCTTTAAAGTCCTGTTTTCAGCTTCTGAACTTACTGTCCCCAAAAGTTGCCAAAGGGATATTTGGTAAAGGGAGAGATGGAGAGGAAAGAAAGAAAGAAAGAAAGAAAGAAAGAAAGGACATTCTAACCTTTATACTGGTGCAAATGAATGACTTTATGCCATGTCTCCCTTGGTTTTATTGCAATGGGTATTAAAATAACTAATCCTGAAGGTCCTGTTTTCCCCACACCTTTCTGAGCTCTACATTGTATGCCCCAACAGCAGAACAGCTGTTTCTCGACAGGAAACACAGGATGCTATTTCTGCCATGCTCCACCATACCTAATGGGAGATTAAACAATTCACGGTATCTCTGATCTTTCCTTCAGGATGTGGATTGTGCTACATGGCCAAAGTAGAGTTGGAAACAAGGGTGCAAGCTCTGACTGATGAAATCAACTTCCTGAGATATATATTTGAGCAGGTAAGGAGTCTTCCATGTCCCTTGAGCAGCTGGTAATTGGGTGATGTGGGTCCTTTCCAAAGGGGCTTGATTTTATTAGACACCTAAAGTCACATTTAGGCTGCTAGTTTTTCAGAGCTGTTGAGTACCCAGGCTTCTAATGAAGTCAAAAGCGGTTATGGGTGCTCCTCACATTTGAAAATCAGCCCGAGTCTAAATATGAGTTTAGATGCCTAACTATAAGCAACCATGTTTGATAATTTTAGCCACTGGAGAATGGACTTAACTCAATGCTGAGGGAGGTGTCAATTCTATTCCCTGTCTTGTCACAAGTGGCCTAAAGAATTCTTGGCACACTATAGCACTTCACAGACATTGGGTGAAATTCTGGCCCTAATGAAATAAATGGGACTTTTGCTATTGATTTTAATGGGGCCAGGATTTCACCCTTGGGTTCACCACTAAAAGTGCTTACTGAAGTAGCCTTGTTCAGAAATGCTGAAATTCTGTGTAAGAACATAAGAATGGCCCTACTGGGTCAGCCCAAAGGTCCATCTAGCCCAGTATCCTGTCGTCGGACAGTGGCCAGTGCCAGGTGCCCCAGAGGGAATGAACAGATAATCATCAAGTGATCCATCCCCTGTCACTCATTCCCAGCTTCTGGCAAACAGAGGCTAGGGACACCATTCCTGCCCATCCTGGCTAATAGCTATTGATGGACCTATCCTCCATGAACTTATCTAGTTCTTTTTTGAACCCTGTTATGGTCTTGGCCTTCACAACATCCTCTGGCAAGGAGTTCCACAGGTTGACTGTGTGTTGTGTGAAGAAATACTTCCTTTTATTTGTTTTAAACCTGCTGCCTATTAATTTCTTTTGGTGACCCCAAGTAATTTCATTTGGTAATTATTAGGGCTGGTCAAAAAAACAAGAGGAAATTTTGTTAAAATTTTTGCAAGATTTCAAAATTGCTTCTATTTTGAAGTTATTTGAAAAGGCTGATTTTTCATTTCCCCCCTCAATTTTTGCAGGAGATTCCTCCTTTATTTCCTACCCCCAGTTCTTCCCTCCCTTTTTCGTATAATAGGTGAAAATGAAAACATGTTTTCTGATTTCATCAAAGGAAAGGAAATTATGTCCTGAAAAGTTTAGATTTTGAAAAAAAGCAGTTTTTCAACCCCCAAAAATGTTGTTTGAAAAATTTTGACTAGGTCTTATAAACAGGGTGACTCTGGAAACAAGCAAAGGACTTTTTTGTGCAACTATGTAGTTCAATGATTGTTTTGTCTGTGATTTCTTCTTCTCATGTGCTTCTACCACAATCAAAGGTTTTTCCAGTGTTGGGCCCATGATATGACCCAGGCTGTAGCCTTCGTGAGATCTTCTATAGTGCACAGTTCCTCCGGGAGCTGGGAGACCAACAGATGTTCCATGGTTGGTCCCATGTGTCTGGGTAGTTGGAATAGCCCCTTGTTCAGGGATGATTTAAACATCCCCAGGTTGACCAATCCTTCTTCGCACCTCGGCAACGTCCGTATGCATTTTGACATCCTCGTCAAGTATTTCAAGCTCTGTGTGCCATACTTGCCGTCATGTAGCCCCTGGCAATTGTGACAATTGATGGTTGTTTGTGACAATCGGTATGAAGCGCTGCAGAACACAGCCGGGAGGAATGGGGACAGCCTGCACAACACCAAACGAGAGACCCAACAGCTTATCAGGTGTATCCAGAGCCTGCGAGCTGAAATTGAGAAGTTGAAGAAGCAGGTAAGGCCTGTGAACTTTTCATATGTACCGGGCATGGGCCTTGATTGGGGATAAGATTCCCTTGGAATTCCAGGAACAGCAGTAGAGCTTCAGAAGTTGTGTGCAACCTGCAGGCGCCATGCCTGCTGATAAAGACACAATACACATTGAGTTCAATGCAGTTTAGGAAAGATTACAGCACATGAATGAGCAGGCTTAGACTGTCTGTGTTAATCGTCCAGTGGGTTGGGCCTGGCGCTTGAACGCAAGCAACCCAGGTTCTGGCCCAGGTCCTGACAATGATTCCTTTGGTGATCGACTTTACGGTCTGCCCTGAATAAGGAGGGCCGTAGCCCTGTCCTCCATATTTGCTTGCACTTATTGGAAGGAGCGTACTCATCGGATGAGAAGCCCCAGTGGCCAGAGTCATAGTCTGAGAAGGGTAGTAAACTGGGGTGGGGGAGGTTTCATGTACCTGGGAAAGTCACTTTCTGTCTCTGCTGCTCAGCTTCCTTATCTGTAAAATAGGGACACTAAGTCTCATGCTGCTCTGATTAGGGCTGGTCGAAATCTAGCACCCAGCAACCAAATGCAGAGAGAGAGAGACACAGCAGGCTGCTACCTAGGGCACAACTCCACCCACCTTGCTCCAGACTCATTCTTTTGCAGGCTGACTGGTGAGGACCCAGATTGCAGGCTTCCCTCAGAGCCCCCTAGCCTGCAAGCAGGACCAGGAAACCCTTTAGAATTTAAAGGGACAGCTTGTAATTTTAAAGCCATTTTCAATACACCCCAGGAAAGAAGGGAAATTAATAGCCTGGCAAATGGAAAAGGCACGGACGGATACTTTAGGGGAGTCACAGACACTGCAGACATTTACGAGACACTATCACTATAATAACACAGGTCTGCAATCTTCTTTTACCACCATACACGCCTATACGCTATATATAATAGGGAAGAATGCAAGAGAATTCTGAACCAGCAATTCTGACTGAAGTGTTGATTCAGTGTTTAGAAGAGAAGGGCAAGATATTTTCGGAGAAAGGCTGTTGCCCCAAGAGGCACAGTGCTGTTGCTGCTCAATACTTTGCCTTTGATAGCGTGTCTCTGTAACCCGCTTGCGGCCGTGTGTTACAGGATGTGAGTTGTTACAGTCCCCAACTACAGCACTCAGCCAAGTTCTTTTCTCTTCTGGCTCCCGACACCTGTCCTGTGCGGGTGGAAACTAGCTAGGGGAGGCTGATATTAATTAAATTGATGCCTTCAGGGGTGGCAGACGTGCTCTCTGCAGTGACAGAAAATGACCAACTGGTTTTACCGAGGCAATTAAGGTCTTTTTTTGGATCACACGCACTGTGCAAACAACTTGATGGAATGAGCTGACACTCTGCCCACCCCACCGGCGATCTGAAGGCTCAAAGGGGAGCATCTGACGGGCTGGATGGAGTGTTTGGGGCTGTCAATCTTCGGTGGAAATTCATTCAGGTTAAAGTGACATGTTGCTAAGCAGGGCTGTGGGGATTAGAGCTGGGCGAGACCTTATGTGAGGTCTTTTGAAGGAGCCCAGAACCAAAACCCTGGATCCAAACACCTTGGACCCTTGGAGTGCTCAAACAGGGAACCAGATGCCTCTCTTTTGGCACTGCTGGAAGAGAAATTAATCTAATTATTCTTATTTTTGTAAATTCTTTGGGATTGGGACCTGTCACGGGGTCCACTCACCACAGGAGGCACCTTCTCCTGGTTGCTCAGGGGATTAGCTCTGCCCAGGCATTTCACTCTCCTCTGGCGGTGTCTCCCCCATTGTCCTTTCATCCTGCGGATTCCTCTCGATCCAGGAACCACAGCCTTCTCTTCGTGACTCGGCTCTCCGGCCAGGTCGCTACATGGTTCCCCCTTCCGGGGTATGTAACAAAGTCTTTCTGGAGCAAATCAGGGAGTCCACTGCCCTCTGCCTGGTCGGTGCCACATCCCCAGGGGCTGGTTGGGGAACCCGGGCCCACCCTCTACTTCGGGTTCCAGTTCAGGGGCCATCCGGTCAGCAGCCAAGGTCTACAATCCTCTTCCTCGCGGCTTTACCCCTGAGCCTGCTCCTACCTTCCTGGCTTCCGCCCTCTCTGGGTTTGCCAGCCTTCCAACTCCTCTTCCCAGGGAGTAACTGTGCACTACCCTCTCTAGATCTAACACACCTCTCTCCTCCCAGGGAGTGACCGCAGACTACCTCCCTGCAGTCCTTTCCGTTGCCAGCTTCCTGCCCAGCTGAGCCTGGTCTTCTTAAATCCCTGCTCCCTGTCTCCTTTTCCAGATGTAGGCTGGGCAGTTTACTGGCCCACTCAGCCATTTTAACCCTTCCAGGCCCTGTATGGGGTGAACAGCCCATCACAGGACTGTTTTGTTGTTCTGTGTTTGTACAGCACCTTGCACAATCAGGTCCTAGTTATGATAACTTTGGGAGTGGATACTATGGTAATGAGTGCTACAGAAAAGCATGTTGTAATAATAATCATAATTAATAAATCATACAGTGCCTTACATGTTCAAAGCACTCGTCAAACATTATTAAGGTGGGCGAGATAATATCTTCTGCTGGTGAGAGAGACAAGTTTTCGAGCATACACAGAGCTCTTCTTCAGGTCTGTCAATAAAAGATATTACCTCGTTCTCCTGGTCTCTCTAATATCCTGGGACCAACACAACGACAACAACACTAGTTACAAATTTGTTATGCTTTTGTTTAAATAACTTCAGTCAGCCAGTCAGGGAGGAGAGATGACACCATGTGACTCAGGCTGACCAGTCACATACCTTGAATTACAAATAAGTGTCTAGTTATAGGGCTCAATCCTACAAGATGCTGAATACACCGGGCAAAGCCCTTTAGAGTACGCTGAACTTTAAACCTGTGAGCTGTTAGAGTTGATATGAAGATCCCTTAGCACAGGGACAAGATAACCAGAACTGCCTCCTGAGCTTTCCCAGAATGAGAGCCACAAAGGCCATCTTTAACCCTTCCTCCTCACTCTACACGGGGCACAGCTCAGAATCAGAGTCATAAAGGCCAAGATTTTCTCCGGTGCTGAGGTCAGCTTGGCATGGAGGACAGGCCAGTCAGAGTGCTGGTTACAGCTTCCTGATTCTCAAGCTGCTCCAGGCCCATGCTAATTTAGAACAGCCTTGGGGCTGCTCTCACTTATACTGGTTGACTGTGGTTCCCCAGAGGTCAATTGAAAACTGGCAGAGCACTGGTTTGACCCCACACCGAACAGGTCCCCTCCCATTCTTGACATCCCCCCTCAGAAGATACCCCCTACATCAGGCTAGGGCAGGGGCAGTTCGTTCAGAGTCAGATATGCCATTTTACCCCAGCTAAGAGATTCCTGTTTTGGGGATTGTCACAGGGTAACTGGTCCCCGTGGATTGACTAGGCCCAACTCCCCTGGCCCAGAGCTGGTGAGTCTGATCCAGGACTGGACTACACCTGGGCCATATAAAGGGCTATGAGTGGGCAGGTGGAGGAGGGATTGATGGAGACAGGCTATGCCTGGGGAGGGAAAGTCACAGTTGAATGGTGCTAACTCCTGTGGTGGGTCCCCTGGAGCAAGGGGGGCCAGGTGGTCAGAGAGACAGCCCTGAGATTGCTGCCCCTGAGCGGGAGCCCAACTGGAAAGCTGCCGCGGAGCTGAAAACTGAAAGAAAGGACTGTTTTTCTCTTTGTTTGCTGGGCTTCTGTTAAGAAAATCAATCTCCTTGCAGAAGACTGAGCGTGGCAGTGTATATTTTGAAGCAGGGAAAAAGCCCAGCCAAGTGAGAGGGATATTCTCACGTGGCCAGTTAGATGCAGATTCTACCAGCTGAGTGGTGAAAAGTGGCCAGAACAGGAGGTAAGATTCTGGCCCAAATCTTTCACCTATTTTTGCAATCAATTAATTTTTTTACAAGACTATCATTGTCACCGACCTCTCAATCACTCTTTAGTGATAAATTGGAGAATTGCCAAACTGGGTTGTTAATAAGATTAGCAAACACAGCTGTGTTCCGTCACCAGTTCCTGATACTGATTTGATATGACTATAATTCCCATGCCTCTGGCAGAAAAAGATGATAATCTTTAAGACACGCAGGGTGACCGCAGTGCAGAGCATTCTGCACCCAGGTGAGATGATGAGATCAAAGACTGACAATTGCATGTAGAGAAAGTCACTAGAGCTGTACGTTTGTTCATGCTATGACAGCTCCTAAAATAGCTTCCTTACCAGGAGAATAAGGCAAAATAACTTCCATTGTTCACTTACAGTGATGAGGTGCATCAGATTCCATGCTATTAAAGAACAAATGTAAGTAAAGCGGCTCAGACATTTTCCAGGGTAAGGTTTTTCTGTTGGAAAATCTTGATTCATCTAAAGTGACACCTTTTGCAGAAAGTGGGAAATAAATGAAAGAAAGCATTTAAATGAGCTTGTTCCATTTCCACATTATTGGACTGCGACATTTCTATTTTTCATTTCAAATGTTCTTTTATATTATAAAACATTTATAAGGATTTAAAAAATGTTGACATTGGAACAAAACACCTTGATTTTATTGAAACAAAATGTGTTGATGAGGTATATTTTTCTGAATTTTGTTTCATGAGAAGTTTCAAATTTTTGTTCCATTTCAGTACTGAGAAAAAAAATTGGAAATCGAGGAATGTCCTAGTGAACAGAAAATCTGGTTCCCATCCAGCTCAAAACATAAGACGTATTAAACGTAAGATCTATTAAATAATAAAAAATCCAGCATTACTTAGACTGTAAACTCTTTGGGAAATTGACCATCATTTTGTTCTGTATTTATACAGTGCCTACCACACTGGGGTCCAGATCCGTGACTGGGGCTACGAGCTGCTGCCATAATAATAATAGTAACAACCTATGTTTACATAGAATATTTTCCAAAACTGACTGGAAAACCAACATTTTCCTTCAAAATTCCCCACCCCCCAGTTTCTGTAGGACCTATCAAAACAAAACATAAACTTTCATGTAATTTTAAAATGTTGATTTATAATTAAATGAAAAATTTCATTTTGTTCAAACTTAAAATGTCATTTCGGTTTGTGGAAACAACAATTTCAGATTTCTATTTGCAGTTTTGTACTTCCCCCTACCCCTTTTTCTCTCCATTTTTTTCACTAGAAAAAGTGAGAGACAGTGCAAAAAAATTCACACTCTCTCAGTGGTTTTGCGTTTTTCCAATTGGAAAATTTCCAGTGGAAAATGGCAATTTAGACGGAACCATATTTTCAGGTGGGAAAATATTCATACCGAATATCTTAGGAAAATATTCCCCAAACTTCTGACAACTGAGCCATCTTTCATGATAATGACACCAGTTGCGATTCCACCTGCAGCCCTTCCATGTGTCTTACCTGTCCTAACTGATACAATTTCCACACCCTGCTGGTTAATCACTTTGTGGAGAGCTGGGGTAGAGCTTCATAATCCGAGCTTTCCTCTCCTTTCCTATGTGCGTTGACGTTAACTTTGCAACATCATCACTGGCATCTGACACCAAAATATTAGATCTGCCCAACTACATGGGTTAGGGATGTGAAATATTTAGCTACATCCTGTTTGATGTAGCTAGGTTGACTGTAGATGTTGTAGATGCTGTAGAATTCTTCTGTCAACCAAGCTACCGTCTCTCGGAGAGGTGGCTTACCTACATCAATTGAAAAACCCCTTCTGTTGACGCAGGAAGTGTCTACGCTACAGTGACATGACACAACCGCAGTGCCATAGCTTTGCGCCTGTAGCCTAGACATAGCCTCTGTGTGAAGGCTGCCTTCTTGATCGACACATCAGGAATTGAACGGGGGACTTCCAGAGCTAAAAGCATGAGCTGCTCCAGCTCCTTAGACAGGGGTAGTAACAGACTCATATCCTCTGTGGATTGAGCTTTGAGCAGGAGGTTGGACTAGATGACCTCCTGAGGTCCCTTCCAACCCTGATATTCTATGATTGGACACAAAGGAGGGTCTAGAACATGCACTCATCAATGGGTTATTTTCTGGTACAAAGGAAGCATCAGAGGTTCACATCAGGTCTATCTTAGATAATTATGTAGCCCCCCCCTTACAGTAGTATGTGAGCACCTCACAATCTTTAATGTATCTATCCTCACACAGCCCTACAAGGTATGACATGTTATTATCTGCATTTCATAGGTGAGGCACAGAAAGAGGGTCAATGACTTGCCACAGTCACACAGGAATTCTGTGGTAGAGTTGGGACTTGAGCCCAGATCTCCCAAATGGCAGAATGCCCTAACCACTGGACCATCCTTCCTCAAATCCCGGAAAAGCTTCCACTTGTTTAATGCCCATCATTTAGCAAAAGACGCAGTCGCTCATGATTTTAGCTCTGGCAGTCGCTGGTCCAACCCCGGGTGTGTTGGCCGACCTGGGGACCGTCACACAGTGCTTATTTTACCATCAAAAAACCCATCCACCCTGGAACGAAAATCATTTTGGGGTGTGTTTAGCTGAAGTTAAGTGTTTAGCAGGTTGGAATAAAGAATGGGCTTCCTGCCAGGCAAACCAAGCCCATGAATAGCTGAGATTGTTTTCTTTACACCTGCTCTTCCAACCCCAGCTCAAAGACATATAAAGGAGGATGGAGCAGCTGTCATGTCAGAGGGGCTCCTACTCCTGTCCCAGCTCTGTTCTCACGCCGTAGCTTTGTCATAGTGCTCCGGAGTCCTCTTGGAACAAGCCACCATGAGTCGGCAGCTGAACGCCAGAGCGGGAGGTTGCAGCAGGGGCTTCGGCAGCATCTCTGCGATTGTTTCTAGTGGGGGCAGATCCAGCTGCACCTCTCTGAGCCGAGGAAGAAGTAGACACTGTGTCTTTGGCAGCAGAAGCCTCTACAATCTAGGCGGGATTAAAAGCATTTCCAATAGCTTGATTGGTGGAGGCTGGCGGCTCGGCGGTGGCTTTGGTGGTGGATTTGTCACCAGTGGTGGGGCTGGTGGCTTTGGTGGTGGATTTGTCACTAGTGGTGGGGCTGGTGGCTTTGGTGGTGGTGGGTTGTTCGGTGGAGGAGTTGGTGGTGGGAGGAGTAGCCCTGGGTTCTCCTTTTGCCCGCCTGGTGGCATCCAAGAAGTGACCATCAACCAGAACCTGCTTGTGCCACTCAACCTGGAGATCGACCCGGAGATCCAGAAAGTGAAAGTGCAGGAGAGGGAGCAGATTAAGACCCTCAACAACAAGTTTGCCTCCTTCATCGACAAGGTGGGCCCGGTTGTTTATTAACTATTTTAACTGTTGTCGTCATCGTCGCAGATTCAGCAAAGCCGCCATAGTCACGATAACACTTTAGCATAGGCCTAAATTTAAGCCTGTGCCCAAGTCCCGCTGAAATCATCATCATCATTATTCTGCTTCTAAGGACAGCTAGAGAGGTGTGTAGGGGGATACATAGATCCATCAATTGGTTGATCAGTAGTGGAATGTGTAGGGGGTAGATTGATAAATAAACAGAGGGTCAGACGCTACCGATCTTTCCATTGCATTGAGAATAGCAAATGACCAAATCCTGTTGAGGGCTAACCAAGATTTCCCTGATGCTGGAATGGGAGATGAGCAGGTTGCTAGGGTAACTGACCTGCCAGTGCTCTGGAGGATCGTCTCCAACGCCTGGCGCCTCTTTTCTCTGTTTGGATCTCAGGTCCGATTCCTGGAGCAACAGAATAAAATTCTGGAGACCAAATGGAACCTGCTGCAGCAGCAGCCCACGTCAAATGCTGGGAACAACCTGGAGCCCGCCTTTGAGGCCTACGTTGGCAGCCTAAGGAAGCAGCTTGATGGTCTGGTGGGGGAGAGGGGAAGGCAGGACTCAGAACTGAAGAACATGCAGGATCTGGTGGAGGATTTGAAGCACAAGTATGTGAAGAAAGCGCTGGGTCACGTTCATGTTCTCCATGGACTAAGGGCCAGGTTTTTAGAGGCATTTAGGCTCCTGAAGATGCAGAAAGGCACCTAATGGGATTTTCAAAAGCCCCTAGGAGCAGGAGCGGCGCCAGCTTTTTCGCCGCCCTAGGCGGCGGAAGGTCCCGCCCCCAAAATGCCGCCCCCGACAGGGGCGGCGGAAGGTCCCGCCCCCAAAATTACACCGACGACCGGGGCGCCGGCGCCCCCCAAATGTTTGTGCCCTAGGTGACCGCCTAGGTCGCCTAATGGGTTGCGCCGGCCCTGCCTAGGAGCCAGGGACGGCTCTAGCTTTTTTGCCACCCCAAGCACGGCAGGCAGGCTGCCTTCGGCAGCTTGCCTGCGGGAGGTCCCCGGTCCCACGGATTCGGCGGCATGCCTGCGGGAGGTCCCCGGTCCCACGGATTCGGCGGCATGCCTGCGGGAGGTCCCCGGTCCCACGGATTTGGTGTACCTGCCGCCGAATTGCCGCCGAATCCCCGGGACCAGTGGACCTCCTGCAGGCATGCCGCCGAAGGCTGCCTGACTGCTGCCCTCGCAGGGACTGGCAGGGCGCCCCCCGCGGCTTGCCGCCCCAGGCACGCGCTTGGAGCGCTGGTGCCTGGAGCCGCCGCTGCTAGGAGCCCAGCTCCCGACGTGCTTTTGAAAATCCCACTAGGAGTTTGTGACAGAGCTGCCACTTATTGAGCGCCTCCTCATGGCCAGAGGTCCCCCTGCAGTGCTGTCCCTCTATTCTCCCTCTTCGGGGCCCCTGATGAGCTCCACGCAGTCTCTCTTGTGAGTAGTGCCAACCTCTACTTGGGACTGGTTTAATGACCACAGACAGTTCCACATAGTCCTTAGTGTCTCAAAAATAAAATCCAGCATTGCAACCCCAGGGCTTCACTCCAGCCTCTGGCTTTTCTGCCCACCCCCGTGGAGTTCTTCTCCTGCCAGCATCTGTTCTATGCAGGGTTGCTACTCGTAGCCGTTTCTAGCTAGAGCTCGGCCTTCTGGATATAGCTTCCTTCTCCTACCTGCCTCTCCCCTGTTCTGAGGGAGAAGGCTGTCTATATACTGCTCTCCTCCAGAGAACTCCTCTTGATTGGCTGGAAGAGAGGAGAGCCCTAACTCATCCTAGACTACAGGGTTCCTGGTCCTGGGCCCTTAAAGGGACAGTGTCCAATTCCCCTTCTCCCACATCCAACTGCTAATTTCCTGGGACTGTTACTTCTTTTCCAGTACAAGTGTTTTTATTCCAGTGTTTTTATTCATTCCCGCTTTCTGGAATGGGGTCTTCTGGCCCCCTACATATTTACGGGCCAGTATACCCTGTTACAGTGTCTGTCTGCATCTTTAAGTGCCTAAATACCTTTAAAACTCTGGCCCTGTGATACTGCATAACAATTAGGCTAGGAAGGATTAGATTTTTGTCTGCCAATGTTGGGTACATGTTGATTTCACCGTATACACACGCAAACCAATGAACAAAATGTCAATAGTTGTTAATCGGAATGTACTGACAGGCAAAATAAGAAAACTGCTGCTTGAGAACTTATTAGAGTCCCCTCTTCATTTGTAAAAAATGTGTTGCAATACCTCTAATTATTGTCTGAAACTCCACCCCACGATTTCCTGCAATTGTGGCCATTTACATCAATAAAAATAATGTTCAAACATGCTTAAACCCCATAATTTTGTGCAACTATGGACATTTAAATGTATAACAAAATCTAAAAAAAGGTTAAAAATAAACATCGACGTTATCTGTCGAAATGATAGAAACAGAAATGTTGAATTCTGCCAAGCCTAAGAATAATTCTGGGCTGGTGCTTTGCAATAAGTCCCTGGACAGCGTGACGCATTTAACAATGCTGCAGATGCTGGATGAGCGATTTTTTTAACCTGAGCAAGTGCAAAAGGGTGCCGGGTGGGATTTTCAGAAGCACTGAGCATTGGCCTAACCCTACTCCCATTGACATTGCTGGGGAAACGGGAGCAGGGTTACGCCAGCAACAAATGCTTTCGAAAGTTCCACCCAGCGCATCTGCCAATGCAGGGATAGCGCAGGAATTGCAGGCAGCGCTGATTGGAAAACCCTCATCGAAACAGGAAAATTGACCAAACTAATTTTGTGTGTGTTGTGTATGTGAAATTGTATCAAATGTTGACGGAAATCCCTGCACAGGGGAAAATATTGAAACAAAAAGATTTGTTTCTGAAAGTTTTCGTTCTGAATTTTATTTTACATTGTAGTTTACATGGTTATGGTACATTATTTGGGACATGTCAGCAGTAGTACTGCATATTGTCTTCTGTCCTGACAGATACGAAGAGGAAATCAACAGACGCATGGCAACGGAGAATGAGTTTGTGCTGCTGAAGAAGGTGAGTAACACCTTATCAAAGATTAAGGGTTGATTGTCTCTGCTCCACTCTCCTGGATGCTAATTGGAGCATATGCCTTGGTCCAGTGGTTAGGGCTCTGGGCTAGGATTCAGAATACTTAGGTTCTTCTCCTGGCTGTGACCTTGGGCGAGTCATTTCCTGCCTCTGTTTCCTCTCCTATGTCTGTCTTGTCTATTTAGTTTGCAAGCTGTCAGGGGCAGGGACACTGTCTCACTACGTGTTTGTACAGAACCTAGCACGATGGGGTCCTGATTCAGCAGGATAATTTGTGATGTAATGAAAACTATGTTAAAATGACATGCTATCCCTTTAAGTGTGATGGGTTTCCTGGTCCTGCTTGCAGGCTGGGGGGCTTTGTAGGAAAGCGTGCAATCTGGGCTTTGAGCAGTCTGTTAGTCTTAAAGGTGCCACAGGACTCTCTGTTGCTTCCTACAGCAAGGTGACCCGAGCCTCTCCTTGCTAGGAAGCAGCCTGCTTTGTCTCTCTTTGTCTTTGGTTCTTGTGTGTTAGGATTCTGGATTCTAAGAAATAAAGTAGTGCAACCTTCCAGAAAAGGGGTTTTATGTTCTTTATCTAACTTCTCTGTGTGTATGCCATGAACATAACAATAATGTTGGCAGGGGGCATGCATGGGGAAGAGGAGATAGTACAAAAATAAAAACAAAGGAAACCTTGGACCGTTCATAAGAAGGGAAGTGGCTTTAAAGATATACTATTAGGAAAAGACTTGGCCACTGGCATAAGTTGAAGGCAATGCAGTATAGTGGTTAAAGCAAGAGACTGGGAGCCAGGGCATCGGAATGCCACTGGCATGCTGAGTAACTTTGGGCAAGTTGCTTTCCTGCGGTATGCCTCAGTTTCCCCATTTGCAAGAGGCAGACAATACTGACCTACCTAACTGGGACAAAAGGTCATGAAATGTATTTAATGAATGTTTATACATTTTGGGTGAGAGACTTTAGAAATATATAAAACATACAATAGAAGCCTGGTTTGATTTTATTTAAACTGTTTGTATTTCTAAGAGTGGGATTCACAGGCAAGTCTATAGCTAGGAATGTAGGTATATGTGCAAATAGATAGACAGGTGACTATTATATACAGATAGTTACACAGTTTGAAAGGACTGAGGTGTTAAATTTCAGCTGATGATGATGATGATGTTCGTCCATCGTTTTCGAAGAAGACCTTGACATCTAGCAGCTAGCGTACAACTGGAAGGCACGTTTGGAATACAACATTATATATCACAGCATTAGGGCCAGATGCATCTATACTAGAGCTGGTTAGAAACTAGGTATTTTTTTCCCATGGAAAATTGCTACTTTTTGGCAAAATATTGAAAACTGGAATCTTTTGGCTAAAAACCAAAATAATTTGATTCAAAATGGTGCTATGGTGCCACATTGGAGATGTCGTTCAGGTGCCTTATACTCACTTTCTCCTCTTCTGTGGGTAGGGCTGCCAACTTTCTAATTACAGAAAACCAAGCACCTTTGCTTTGCCCTGCCCTTCCCTTCCCCGAGCCCCCGCCCCCAATCACTCCATCTCCCCTCCCTCCATTGCTCGCTCTCCCTCACCCTCACTCACTTGCTCATTTTCACCAGGCTGGAGCAGGAGGTTGGGATGCGGGAGGGGGTGAAGGCTCTGGCTGGGTGTGCAGGCTCTGGGATGGGGATGAGGGGTTTGGGGTGCAGGAGGGGGCTTCAGGCTGAGGCTGAGGGGTTCAGAGTGCAGAGGGGGTGAGGACTCCGGCTGGGGGTGTGGGCTCTGGGGCGGGGCCAGGGATGAGGGGTTTGGGGTGCAGGAGAGGGTTCAGGGCAGGGGGTTAGGGCACGGGAGGGGGTGAGGGCTGTAGGCTCCAGGTGGCGCTTACCTCAGGTGACTCCTGGAAAGCGACCAGCATGTCCCTCCGGCTCCTAGGCGGAGGGGCCACGGGGTTCTGCTCACTGCCCCACAGCTCCCATTGGCCGCAGTTCCTGGCCAATGAGAGCTGTGGAGTCAGCGTTCGGGGGCGGGGGCAGCACGCGGAGCCCCTGTGGCCATCCCTACGCCTAGGAGCTGGAGGGACATGCCGGCCACTTCCCGGGAGACACACGGAGCTGGGTATGGAGCCTGCCAGCCCCACTGTGCCGGCAGTGCTGCCAACCGGACTTTTAATGGCCCAGTCAGCGGTCCTGACTGGAGCCGCCAGGGTCCCTTTTTGACCAGGTGTTCCAGTCGAAAACAGGATACCTGGCAAACCTATCTGTGGGCCAGGCTCTCTGGCTGGACTACATCTCCCATGATGCATTACTTTGTTGCCTCTTGGTGAGGAGATAGAGTGGTGCATCCTGGGTGATGTAGGCCGACCAGAGAGCCCAGCCCATAGAAGAAAATGGAAGGGTTCCTCTTGAGCTACAACTCCCTTAAGGCACAGTGTGAATTGAAATATTTTGGGTTTAGTCACAATTTTTTCAATTTTGAGCCATTCGGTGCTGAGACAAAATTATCAACATTTTCTGTGGAAAGCAGACACTTTTCATGAAAAATTTAGTTTAGTCAAAAACATGATGTTCAATCAAAACGCAGTTTGGGCAAAAAAGTTTTGGCCAGTCCTAATCTCAGGGCCGGCGCACCCATTAGGCGACCTAGGCGGTCGCCTAGGGCGCTGCCATTTTGGGGGTGCCGGCGCCCCGGCCGCCCGTTGAAATTTGGGGGCGGGACCTTCCGCCGCCGCTGTCGGGGGCGGCATTTCAGGCGCCGGAAGAGCTGGCGCCGCTACTGCCTAATCTCTATCCTCTGGCTGCTTTGCACATTACTCTGATAATGCAAAGTGCCATAAATCTGGATTAACTGGCTAAATGGAGCTGATAGCTGCTTTGCACTGGGCTATACCAATGCATCTGTCCCTGAAAGCACAGAGTTATTCAGTATTAGTTGACACACAAGCAACAGGTGTTTTGGATGCAGCAAAGTCAACCTAGCTAGAATATGGAATAAATTTCCCATTCTGAGAGACACTGGGGAAGATTCTCTCCACATGGCACTTTATATATATATTCTCTCCACATGGCACTTTATAACACCAGGGGATATGATTGCTCTCTATAAATGCATCAGAGACCTAAACACCAGGGAGATAGAAGAGCTATTTAAGCTAATGGACAATGTTGGCACAAGAAAAAATGGGTGTAAAGTGGCCAGGAATAAATTGAGCCTGGAAATTAGAAGATGTTTCTAACCATGAGAGGAGGGAGGTTCTGGAACAGCCTCCCAGTAGGAGTAACGGGGGAAAACAGTCTAACAAATTTTTAGATGGAGCTTCATATATTATAATGAATAGGGTGACCTGCAATCATAGGAGACTGTCCTCAATGACCCAGGAGATCCCTTCTAGTCCTGTGTCCCTATGTCTCAAAGCTGAGCCCGCAGGGGACCCAGCAGACTGTCACCTCGCTGTTCCCACTCGCTGTCTCCCTATGAGCCAACTGAGCAGGAGAGATGATGAAACCGGAAGTTACATCAGGGAGGGCTTCCCTGAGCCGGGTTGGAGGAACACCGTGCACTGTGATTGGTCAGGGCTTCCTATTTAAACCCAAAGAGAGGCGCAGGATGTTGTCTGCACAATTGGGCTCTGCCTGGCTGCTACATTGGATCCTGCCTTCTTGCCTGACTCCTTAACCATGCTTTCCTGACCTGTTCCTGGTTCCTGCCCTCCTGGTCTCTGGCTCCAGTGCTGACTCTTGGCTTGACGCTGTCTCCTGCTCCAACCACTAGACCTGGCTGCCTATGTCCTGGCCTCCTGTGCAAGACGCGTGTGAAACTCTGTTGTTCTGACCTGTTGGTGTTTTGCATTTACTTCGTACTAGTGGAAATTACCACCCCAGGAGCAAGGCAACGGGAAATCAGCCCTTCCTGTTCTCGAAACTGTCACCTGTTCCCCTGAGCTTGAAAGAATGATCTTCATTGCCATTTTTCAGGACTTGGATGCTGCCTACATGAAAAAGGTGGAGATGGAGGCCAAGGTGGCTGCCATGACAGATGAGATCAACTTTCTGAGAGCCCTGTATGAGGCGGTGAGGATGTTCTCATTTCTCCTAATCCACACAGAAATGCCCCACGTCATATTTAGCACTTTTCTAGAGCACCTTAAATGTTTACATACGTCTTATACCTGTCACCAGAAAAATTGCAGTGGTGGAATTTCTAAGCAAGCCCCTGACTGCTTCCAGAAAACGTACAAACATGGCAGGATGGCCCAACGCTAAGGAACAGGAAGGTGTAAATAGCAGGAGAAGTTGGAGGACAGTAGAATAGTTTCCCAAAAATCCAACACTCAATGCCACATTCTCCACTGACCTGCATCTTGTATATACACCAGTGCAAAAATGAGAGCAAACGATACTGAAGCTAAAAGGTAGAAATCGACATCCATTTTACCCTCCCTACGCTGGTGTGAATGACCATGCAAGGCAGAGGTGCTGGAACAATTTTTGTAGTGGGGCTGCTGAGAACCATGGAAGCAAACTGTAAACCCTGGATATGATGGAAACCACTTTAAGCCACGGGGTGTGGCAGCACCCCTAGTCATAGGCGCCGACTCCGTGGGTGCTCCAGGGCTGGAGCACCCACGGGGAAAAATTGGTGGGTGCTCAGTACCCACCGGCAGCTCCCCGCCCAGCTCACCTCCGCCTCCGCTCTGCCTCCTCCCCTGAGCGCGCCGCGTGCCCGCTTTCCCCCCCTAGCTCCCAGCGCTTGCGCTGCGAAACAGCTGTTTTGCGCGGCTGGGAGGGAGGGGGGCAGAGGGGGAACGTGGTGCGCTCGGGGAAGAGGCGGGGCCAGGGCAAGGATTTGGGGAAGGGGTCCAATAGGGGCAGGGCGGGGGCGGAGTTGGGGCAGGGACTTTGGGGCAGGGGGTGGAATGGGGGCGGGGCAGGGGCGGGGAAAGGGTGGGGGCGGGGATGGGAGGGTGCGAGCATCCATCGGCGCTGGGGAAAGTTGGCGCCTATGCCCCTAGTTCCAGCATCTGTGATGCAAAGTGCCAGGAAAAAACTGAGAATCTGATCCTGATGTCCTTAGCAGGAACACGACCCTGTTCCCACTGATGTCAATGACAAAACTCCAGTTGACTTCAGGGTTAGACTCTCGGTACGCACCCAGGCAAAACTCATCCAGAGTACAAAGAGAATTCCACTGGTGGAAGAACTTCAGGGTGGGGCCCCCTCAGGAAGAACATCATTGCAGAGGTTCTATAGTCATTTAGATAAGACATACAAGTTTTGGAAGGGCTAAAAATTCATGCTTCAGAGCAATCTCTATTAAAAATCAGGATGAGACCATCCCTTGCCTGCCTATTATAGTGTTCTTGCACTTTCCTCCAGGGCAGCTGGCGTTGGCCACTGTCAGAGACAGGATGCTGGATTAGATGGACCTTGCGTCTAGTCCAGTCTGGCAATTCCTATGTTCCCAATGTGAGTGTGTGTTACAAGTCCCAGAGAATATGAGCTGTTACAGCCCCTCCCCTACTCTGCAGCTTTAACTCAAGTTGTAGCTGTTCATCCTTAAAGCTCCGGAGGGCATCTATTCATTCCCTGGTGTTGGCCAAGAGGGTGCCTGTAACGGTAAGACATACCTGAGAACAGTACCCTGCAGGCTAGATGATATATGCAAGGAAATAGTGACAGATACAAGTGACCAACCTGATGGATGTTGGCTTTTGGAGACCAACTACTTATACAAAAATACACCCATGAACATTCTGCATAGAGTTAGTCTGATGGCTAAATTCTGGGCCAAATCTAGAAGTTCTTATTCAGGCAAAACCACCATTAACGTCAGTGGGTATTTGATAAGGGTGAGGGTGGTGAGGCCATTCCTTGTGGCTCAGTACAACATTTAACCATATGAGTCATGTCCTCTCATTTTTATTTTCAGTAGCTAGATAAATAAATATGTATGTATGGGTCAGCGAGCTAGCTAGAAAGACAGCAATAAGAGTTGCGGGAAGAAATACATAGAGAATGATAATAGATGAGAGCAACAGGTTTCTAGAGAGAATCATAGAATTGTAGGACTGGAAGGGACCTCGAGAGGTTATCTGGTCCAGTCCTCTGCACTCATGGCAGGACTAAATATTATCTAGGCCAGGGGTTCTCAAACTGGGGCTCGAGACCCCTCAGGGGGTCACAAGGTTATTACATCATGGGGGGGGGGTCACGAGCTGTCAGCCTCCACCCCAAACCCCGCTTTGCATCCAGCATTTATAATGATTTTAAATATATACATAAGTGTTTTTAATTTATAAGGGGGGGTCGCACTCAGAGGCTTGCTATGTGAAAGGGGTCACCAATATAAAAGTTTGAGAACCACTGATCTAGACCATCCCCGACTAACCTGCTCTTAAAAATCTCCAATGATGGAGATTCCACAACCTCCCTGGGCAATTGCTTAACCACCCTGACAATTAGGAAGTTTTTCCTAATGTCCAACCTAAACTGCCCTTACTGCAATTTAATCAGCATCTGCCATCTAGAGAGAAAGGGCCATTCACTGATGGGGACTTTGTATGATTTTCAGGAATTGGCACAAATGCAAAGACAGATCAGTGACACCAGTGTTATCTTGTCTATGGACAACAACCGAGCCCTGGACCTGGATGGGATCATTGCTGAGGTGAAGGCTCACTTTGAAGACATGGCCAACAGGAGCCGAGCTGAAGCCAACTCCATGTACCAAGGCAAGGTGAGTCATCATGTGGCTTCAAGGTATGGAGCCATACAATGCTCGTGGCTTTGCCACATGGAAAAGAGTCAACCAGATCTTCTGTGCACCTATTCTGTGAATAAAATAGTTTTCCAATTCAGCACCACTTATGTGAACTAAATATAATTAATACAATGTTTATAGTAGTGATATCTTGTCACATTGATTCTTCTGACTTCTTAATGACATCCGAAAATCTACTTATGGCCCCACCAGCATAGTATCTGAATGCCGCATGTATTTATCCTCACAACACCCCTGCACGGCAGGTATTATTCCCATTGTACAGATGGGGAAACTGAGGCACAGAGTGTCTTGCCCAAGGTCTCTCAATGTCTGTGGTAAACCATGGAATTGAGCTATGGTTTCTCAAGTCCCAGGATAGCATGCTAACCACCCTGCTAAGGAATACAGAACATAATGCACGAATCAGAGAGGTACCTGTCACTTTAATTAAGGATGCTGTGAAATATATCCATCTCCCATTGATTGGATAATCCCCCCAAATCATGATCAAGCAGGTGTGGAGCAGCTGTAGCTCCTGTTTGCTTCTCAGAATTAGCCCTGATCAGGTTAGATCTGCCTTTGGAAAATACAGTCTATTACAATTTTTTTTTTCTGGCTATCAGTTTCAGGAGCTTCAGGTCACTGCTGGGAAACACGACAATGATCTGAAAAACTCCAAGCTGGAGATCTCGGAGCTGACCCGGCTGATCCACAGAGTGCAAGCTGAACTTGAAAATGTGAAAAAACAGGTAGAGCATATCTGCTTAATATAAAATGAGCAGATGTGCTATGGACCCTGGACATGAGGGCAACTGTGACAGACTGCCAGATGTGCTTTTCTCGTCCTGAATACTGCCACGGTGCCTGTAATGATGCTAAAAACAAGGAGGTTGTTTCTGCTTACTGTAAAACAGTGCATCCTGAACTGAAGCTGGGGAAAAAATTTCATCCAAAACTTTTGTGTGTGTGAAAAATGCAGAAACAGCAACACCACAACGTTTTGGTTTCGCTGAATTGTTTTGGTGGGGAAAAAATTCCCCCAAAATCAAAACATTTTGTTTTGACATTTTCAAAATGTTTCCATTTTGGGGGGCTCAAAATGACTTTGCATTTCAAAATGTCAATACATTTTTTTTTAAATAAAAAAGATAGTCAAAATCGACACAAAATGTTTCAATTGTGTAGAACCAAAATGTGATCTAAAGTGAAGTTTTGTCTTTTACTTTTCGGATTTGCTGAAAATTTGGTACATTTTTTTTTTTGGTTCAACACAAAACAGTTTCTTTTCTATTTTTTGGAATTGCCAGTCAACCAAAAAATCCTTCATCCACACAGCTCTGCTATGAACCCTGGCCACTAGTACAGAGTGACAGATGTGCTCTTCTTGTCCTGAATATTGCCATGGTGCCCATAGTGATGCCAAAGATGACACAAGAGGCCCTACAATGTGAATGAAAGGAGTTAGTCCCAGGGCAAATCAAGTCTCATCCACATATTTCATGATTTCCCTGAAGAATAGTGAAAAAGTGCCTATGGAATTTAACATCTGTATATGATATTGTGAGGCATTATACACAATTGCCTTGATCTAATTCAGTTACAGTAAAGACCAAGAAGGAATGAAATAAATGGATTTCTTTCTTTCTTTCTTTCTTTCTTTCTTCCTTTCTTTCTTTCTTTCTTTCTTTCTTTCTTTCTTTCTTTCTTTCTTTCTTTCTTTCTTTCTTTCTTTCTTTCTTTCTTTCTTTCTTTCTTTCTTTCTTTCTTTCCACCTAGTTCATTTCTCTTTCCATCTAATGCCTCTTTCCTTCCATCTGTCTACCCACCTAATCATCTTTAAATACACCTAGATCATCTATCTATCTATCTATCTATCTATCTATCTATCTATCTATCTATCTATCTATCTATCTATCTATCACATTTATAGTGTATCATTCACCACAGTATCTAGGTACTGGTTCTGGTCTACATGGAGTAGAGATGATCCAAAGGTCTGATGATAAAGAGTTCATTTAAAAGTCTTAAGGCCTGTTTCAAAAGTCCACTGAAGTCAATGGGAAGATGCTCATTGACGGTCATGGGGCTCCAGATGAGGTGCTGAGAATGGATGACCACATAGAATCATAGAATATCAGGGTTGGAAGGGATCTCAGGAGGTCATCTAGTCCAACCCCCTGCTCAAAGCAGGACCTAATCCCAACTAAATCATCACAGCCACATGGTTGCTTTGCTTTCTTCTTTTCTTTGCAGTGCGCCAAACTGCAGTCAGCTGTTGCCGAGACAGAGGAACGTGGGGAGCTTACCCTCAAGGACGCTAGGGAAAAGCTGGTTGAATTGGAAATGGCCCTGCAGAAAGCTAAGGAGAAGATGGCTCGTTTGCTGCGTGATTACCAGGAGCTCTTGAATATCAAGCTGGCCCTGGATATTGAGATTGCCACGTACAAGACGCTGCTGGAGGGAGAAGAATGCAGGTGCAATATATATATAGATCCTGACTTTTGCAAAGCAGCCTCTGTTACGGTTGGTGTACACTTTTTTTGCCCACAAATCATCGTGCTCGCAGGTTTCTGCTGGCTGATTCCAGAAAACTGAAATATTTCACAGGATTCTATCAGTTTCATCAACATTTTCACGGGAAATAATCGCAACATTTTGTTTCAACTTTAATATATTTGAAATGATAAAGTCGAAACACGTTTCAATAGGTTCAACACTGTCTGCAGAACGTTTCATTTAACCAAAAATCCAGAGATTTTGACTTTTCGTCCCTTTTGGGATGAATCCAAATTTTGAAATCTTGGAATCTCTCACGGGATGGAAATTCTGAATTTTGACCTGCTCTAACCTACAGGTGATTAGATGGAGATCCAGTGACTGGGGAAACTCTGATCTTGGAGGACTGAATAACCCTGTTCCAATCACTGTTCTCCCATCGTGGTAGTCTCCAGTGAGCTGTGATTGCTAGTATATAAGAGGTGTCCAAACCTTGTGGGAGGCACCCAAAACTTGCCCCACACTAGCTTTAAGGACCGTATGACCTCATTGACATATAGCGCTAGGAGCTGCTCTGCACCCTTTTGAAAGCGCATGCCTGGTCTACTATTGGGAAGGAAATTCTGCAGCCACTTGGCTTCCCTTGACTTCAGGTTTCAGGGTGTGTCCTAACTTGTAGCCACTAGGCTAAATCAATGACCTAAATGGTGTTTCTTTCCTCCACAGGATGTCTGGAGAGTGTGCCAGTGCTGTGAACATCTGTAAGTAACTCGAGCATCTATTTACTAAAGATAGGAACAGGCAAACTGGAAGCCTCTATTCTTCTCCCCTCGACCACTACTCAGCACAAGACAGAGTAGGAACCAGTTTCCTGGTGATTATCACTGTCCGTGGCTCTAATGATGCTTAGAGCAGCCCAGTAGCTGCTCTAAGTTGCACCATTGGTGTAGGGTCCTTAATAAACCCAATGCCAGTGGAGGATTGGCAGCATGGAACTATACTCCACCATGCTCCCTTTTACAGCCAATATGCCGCCTTCCCTCCCCTGACATGCTTCTCATGCCATGCAGGGGATGAGCAGCAGTATCAATGCAAACACGAGACTTCTCAGTTGTGCATTTGTACCCTGATTATAGACCCTTTGCACTACCTGAGTGATGCATAGAGGCCCTAACTAGAACTGTTTGGAAAATGTTTTTTTTCCCCCACCATGGAAAATTTAATTTTTTTTTTTGGCAAAAATTCGAACCCCACTATACCTTGATTTGGCAATACAGCTGGGACACCTCATGGGAGTTGGAGTACATGTGCCTCATGGGCCGGGATCCCTGGTCAGACTACACATCCCAGGAAGCCACTAAAAAGGGGGTAGAATGCGGATCATAGAATCCTAGAATCCTAGACTATCAGGGTTGGAAGGGACCTCAGGAGGTCATCTAGTCCAACCCCCTGCTCAAAGCAGGACCAATCCCCAGACATGACCCAATAAGCTAGTTCATGACACTGGCTAAACAAATGTGTTTGGGTTTTGCTCTGCAATTCATGGGCTGCAGCTGGAATAACTTGAACATCTCGGTCTTTTGCAGCGGTAGTCAGCAGCAGCGCTGGAGGCGGGAGTGGGATAAGCTGGGGAGGAGGAGGAGGCGGGCTCAGTGTCGGAGGAGGCGGGCTCAGTGTCGGAGGAGGCGGCTCCAGCTCTGGAAGTGGAAGAGGCATTGGAGGATACAGCTATGGAGGCAGGGGAGGAAGTTCCTGTGTGAAAATCGTATCGACAACCTCTTCAAGCAAAAGAACCACCATATGCTAAAGCCTAGGAACTGTAGTCACTGTCACCTGAGCACCAGCCGATTTCCTTTATTGTGGCGTAGTGGGCAGAGCACTGGACTGGGACTCAGAAGTCCTGGGTTCTATTCCCAGCTCGCCCACTTCTTCCCTGGGTGACCTTGGACAGGGCTCTGTGCCTCAGTTTCCCCATCTGTAACATAGGGATAATGATACTGACCTCTTCTGTAAAGCGCTTTGAGATCCACTGATGAAAAACACTGTAAATGAGGTAGGTATTAGTATTGTTGAGACCAAATATCCACATGCTCACACCCAACACTATAACTGAAAAAGTGACTGGTAACATCACAGTAACGCAACTGATGTGACCAGAGATCTTGTTTCTTCTGAATTTCCCTCCCAGCAAAGTTTTACCAAAAAGATCTTGAGCCTGAAGATAATTCATTCCCCCTGCCCCCATCTCTACTGCACTTTGTATCCAACTTCCTGTACACTACCCTAGGAAAATCCCATACATTTCTGCAGTCTGGATGCTATCATGGATTGTAGCTTGCTCCCTGCATTGTGTGTTCCTACTGTACTTGTTGTAGCTGTGAAATAAACATTTTCTGTGTTGTTCTTCTAAGCCAGGGCCTTCAAATGGGGCTAAAGGACTCAGGCATCTGACTCCCATTGACTTTCTATGGCAGTGTGTACATCTTTAATATTCTTGTCACAGAGTTAGTCCCATAACCTCCACTGAGTTTCTTTCCATTGGATACATTAATCCCAATGGGCCAAGATTCTGGTGCAGGTCCATTGAAAATGAAGGAATAACTAGGGCTGGGCAAATAATCGATTTTTCGGTTTGGGGGTCAACTCAAAAATTTGGAAAAAAAATGGTTTCGTATTGAATAAAGTTTCATTCAATCTGAAACAAAAACATATTCCGTTTTGAGTTGCGTTTTGTTTCATTTCCATGGGGTTTTCAACATTTTTAAATGTTTTTTTTCCAAATTACATTTACGTTAGCCACTGAGCGAAACGTCGGTCCGAAACGAAAAGTCGAAACATTTCATTTCAGCAATTCCAATTGTTTTTCTTTCTCGGCTGAAGCTATTTGCTGAAATTGACCCAAATTCACAAATAGTTTTGATCAACCCAATTTTTCAGCAAAAAAAGGATTCACCTGAAATTTTTCACCCAGCTTTAGGTGTAACAAAGAGGAGAATTTGGCCCACTCTCTGGCTCAGCTGGGTAACCCCTTGTACTCCTTGCTCTGAGAGAGGTATGAAACATTGCAACTAATAAACAAGATGCATTCCTATCTTAGGGACAAATTTGGGGAGTTCCAACTCATCTCTTGGCCTTGATGCCCCACAAAAGTTGTATCACTTTAACTTCTCTGGTATAGTTAGTGCTATAGTGTGGATGCAGTTATACTATTAAAAAAAAACGGTTTGTGACAATATAGCTTATTCCTGTACAAGCAGAGCAATAAGCTATCTTGGTAGAAGCACTCTTATGTGACTGTCCACATTACGGGTTGTACCAGCATAACTATTTTGGCAAAAACACACACCCTAACTGAAATAGTTCTATTAGTACACAATCTGGGTGTAGACCAGGTCTTAAAACTCTCATGGAAGTCAATAGGAGTCTTGCTTGAATAAGGACTCGGGCCTTGTCTACACTATAGCCTTCCGCCAGCATAGCTGTGTTGGTCTCGAGGTGTGATCCCTGACCAATAGAACTGTGCCAGCAGGATCCCCAGTGTGGCTTGTTTTGCTTAGGGAGGGTGGAATAAATTATACAAATAAAAGCACAGCGTTGCTAGTATAATGTACTGACACTCCTATTCTGCTAGTGCACTCCTACTATAGACATGGCCTTTGCAACAGTTTTGGGCTCTTAATTTCTAGCAAGAGAACTTCTGTATGTTTATCTTCATATTCCACCCCCACAAAAGTGTCTTTGATTCAAAGGGAGCTCAAGAAAATCCTCTGGCTCCAGGAAAGGTCCTCATTGGACAAACTAGCCAGGAGGCTGCGCTCTGTATGTGGTTTCTGTGTGTTGCGTGCATACTGGGTGGCCAGGTTCACCTCCGTGCTGATATGTACTGTTAAACATTCCACGCTTCCTGGTGTATCTCCAATAAACTGCAGCTGTCATCCAGGGTTCAGAGAGTGAGAAAGCTTTAGTGGGAGGGTCATGTGAGGCCAAATCCTCAGCAGGTGTACACTGAGGATCTGACCCATATTGTGAGTGGTTTCATATCAGTTGTACACGGCTGTAAAAGCAATCAGCCCAATTATATGCTGGTGCTAATCGGCTTTTGATGGCAGTAGAGCTCTGCAAACTCCAGTCATTCAAAGATCATGAGATTTCAAAAAAAAAACCCAACACATTTTTTTTCCTTCCATGCCTTCCAGTTTTGGAAGCTACAGGTGGATCACATATTTTCAAGCTCTAACTTACTCTCTGGTTTCCAGGGATAATAACCATAGCACAGTGCGCTTTGGATAGTCAGTGGAAGATGAGAGCAGGAAAAGCTGTAGAGCTTAACGGGGTGGGGAGGCCCCTAGCAAGAGGGGGTTTTCAGCTGGGCTGGATCTGCCTGCTTTATGGCCACTTTACATGGCCGGAGAAGCATCACAGGGCCCAGTGGAGGAGGAATTGTATAAAACTGCTGACAATGAGAGGAGAATCAAACCTAAAACAGAGAGCTGTGTTAGAGGGCTTTCCCTTCACCTCCACCCCTGGTTCTTGTCACGCAGACAGAAAGCGGAAGACCAGAAGTCTGAAATGCAGGCAATGCGATGTTTATTGGGATTAGTTCCAAGCAAGCATAGACATAGCCCTACACGCCGGCAGAGTCTGTTTCCCAGTTTTTCATTCCCAGCTCTGACGCCGCAGAGCATTTACCCCGCGTCCCCCTTCCCAGCTCTGACGCTGCAGAGCCTTGCCTGTATCCCTATTCCCATTTCCCACCTCCTTCTCCTCAGCAGGCCCAAATATACCTGCAATGCACACCCTTGGTCCCACCCCTTACAACTTATGATCATGTTCTGTTTTGGAGGGTCATGGGTCTGGGGTCTTCGTTTCCCCCCCTTTTTTTGTATTTTATGGGAGGGGTGAGGTTGTGATCTGGCCAAAGCCAGGCCTTTCTTTGGCTTTTAGTGTGTCTTATGCCTTCCCCCCCAGCCTCTTTCCCCTTCTACTGGTTCCTTAATCTTGGCTTGAGAGAAGAGCCAGGCAGCCTTCCAGTGTATGCTCATATATAACACTCCCACCGTGCCCCAGAACACTTTACCTGCTCTATCCCTTATTTTTTCCCATTATACTAACAAACCCATTTGGCCCAGCAGAAGCAACACACACAGTGTCCTTGTTCTTTGTTCACACATATTAGTATAAAACAGGGGTCGGCAACCTTTCAGAAGTGGTGTGCCGAGTCTTCATTTATTCACTCTAATTTAAGGTTTCGCGTGCCAGTAGTACATTTTAATGTTTTTAGAAGGTCTCTTTCTATAAGTCTATAATATATAACTAAACTATTGTTGTATGTAAAGTAAAGGAGGTCTTTAAAATATTTAAGAACCTTCATTTAAAATTAAATTAAAATGCAGACCCCCCCGGACTGGTGGCCAGGACCTGGGCAGTGTGAGTGCCACTGAAAATCAGCTCACGTGCCACCTTCGGCACCCATGCCATAGGTTGCCTACCCCTGGTATAAGATATAAGAGTATCAAAAAGTCAAACCCAAAATTCTATCTCAGGCTGACAAACAAGCCTCTATACTAACAAGATGTTTCCCCCCCCCCCCTTTGATTAATGACTTTAATAATCTCCTGTTTGTTTATTACCTCTGGTCAGGAGAGAACATCAGCCAGCAAGACCTAAAACACTGCTCTCCAGGCTTGTAGCTAGCAGACTGCCATTTTTCAGGCCCTTATCAGCTATGACAGAACAAGTAATGGTCTCAAGTTGCAGTGGGGGAGGTCTAGGTTGGATATCAGGAAACACTATTTCACTCGGAGGGTGGTGAAGCACTGGAATGGGTTACCTAGGGAGGTGGTGGAATCTCCATCCTTAGAGGTTTTTAAGGTCAGGCTTGACAAAGCCCTGGCTGGGATGATTTAGTTGGGATTAGGTCCTGCTTTGAGCAGGGGGTTGGACTAGATACCTCCTGAGGTCCCTTCCAACCCTGATATTCTATGTGGCGTCGCTTGATTTTCCGTTTGCTGTGCGTCTGCCCTTGCTCCTACAAGGATGCAGTTGCTGCCTATGTTACCAAAGCACCGCTGCACGGCCAGGGTGGGAGCTGCTGGGCGCTGAGATTAATTTCCTGACATTTCTTTATCAAGGGGTAAGGGGTCTGCTGCTTGCGAGAAGAAGGGCCTGACACAGTTTTAGCCTCGGACGGCTGGCCGCAGTCGTAGTCCCAGTCCCAGGATTTGTATTCTATTAACAGCCGTGTCAATTTTAATAGCTTTTAAAAGCCAGAAGGGACCGTTGTTAACGCCTAATCCGATCTTGTGTATAACACCAGGCAGAGAATTTCATGCCGCCTTCCTGCCTCCCGTACTAGAAACACTGCTATACAGAGTTGCAACAACCATACTCCCCTCGNTTAACAAACCCATTTGGCCCAGCAGAAGCAACACACACAGTGTCCTTGTTCTTTGTTCACACATATTAGTATAAAACAGGGGTCGGCAACCTTTCAGAAGTGGTGTGCCGAGTCTTCATTTATTCACTCGAATTTAAGGTTTCGCGTGCCAGTCATACATTTTAACGTTTTTAGAAGGTCTCTTTCTATAAGTCTATAATATATAACTAAACTATTGTTGTATGTAAAGTAAAGGAGGTCTTTAAAATATTTAAGAACCTTCATTTAAAATTAAATTAAAATGCAGAGCCCCCCGGACTGGTGGCCAGGACCCGGGCAGTGTGAGTGCCACTGAAAATCAGCTCACGTGCCACCTTCGGCACCCGTGCCATAGGTTGCCTACCCCTGGTATAAGATATAAGAGTATCAAAAAGTCAAACCCAAAATTCTATCTCAGGCTGACAAACAAGCCTCTATACTAACAAGATGTTTCCCACCCCCCCCCTTTGATTAATGACTTTAATAATCTCCTGTTTGTTTATTACCTCTGGTCAGGAGAGAACATCAGCCAGCAAGACCTAAAACACTGCTCTCCAGGCTTGTAGCTAGCAGACTGCCATTTTTCAGGCCCTTATCAGCTATGACAGAACAAGTAATGGTCTCAAGTTGCAGTGGGGGAGGTCTAGGTTGGATATCAGGAAACACTATTTCACGCGGAGGGTGGTGAAGCACTGGAATGGGTTACCTAGGGAGGTGGTGGAATCTCCATCCTTAGAGGTGTTTAAGGTCAGGCTTGACAAAGCCCTGGCTGGGATGATTTAGGTGGGATTAGGTCCTGCTTTGAGCAGGGGGTTGGACTAGATGACCTCCTGAGGTCTCTTCCAACCCTGGTATTCTATGATTCTATGTGGCGTCGCTTGATTTTCCGTTTGCTGTGCGTCTGCCCTTGCTCCTACAAGGATGCAGTTGCTGCCTATGTTACCAAAGCACCGCTGCACGGCCAGGGTGGGAGCTGCTGGGCGCTGAGATTAATTTCCTGACATTTCTTTATCAAGGGGTAAGGGGTCTGCTGCTTGCGAGAAGAAGGGCCTGACACAGTTTTAGCCTCGGACGGCTGGCCGCAGTCGTAGTCCCAGTCCCAGGATTTGTATTCTATTAACAGCCGTGTCAATTTTAATAGCTTTTAAAAGCCAGAAGGGACCGTTGTTAACGCCTAATCCGATCTTGTGTATAACACCAGGCAGAGAATTTCATGCCGCCTTCCTGCCTCCCGTACTAGAAACACTGCTATACAGAGTTGCAACAACCATACCCCCCTCGTAAGCGGGGCTTTGAAGCAGCCGCACAAGCTGCTGCCAGGTAAACTACAGGGAACGCAATTCTATTTCTGCCAGGACTGTCCTGGGATTTGAACCCAGGATCTCTAGCATTCTAAAGCGGGTGGTGAAGCACTGGAATGGGTTCCCTAGGGAGGTGGTGGAATCTCCTTCCTTAGAGGTTCTTAAGGTCAGGCTTGACAAAGCCCTGGCTGGGATGATTTAGTTCGGGATTGGTCCTGCTTTGAGCAGGGGGTTGGACTAGATGACCTCCTGAGGTCAGTAGCGGCGCCAGCTCTTCCGGCGCCCTAGGCGGCGGAAGGTCCCGCCCCCAAAATGCCGTCCCCAACAGCAGCGGCGGAAGGTCCCGCCCCCAAAACTGAATGGGTGGCTGCGGCGCCGGCGCCCCCAAAATAGCAGTGCCCTAGGCGACCGCCTAGGTCGCCTAATGGGTTGCGCCGGCCCTGCCTGAGGTCCCTTCCAACCCTGATCTTCTATGATTCTATGATTAAACTCTCCCCCTGGGGCCCAGCCTGGCTGCAAAAAGCATCAGGCTTGTCAATGGGGGGTCTGTAAAGTCCACACCATTATACTACTGCTGTGGTATGTACTTGGCAACTTGGACTTGATGAGAGCCTAATCCGGACAGTTATTCAGGGGTCCATGCGCCGTGGACAGGGTGACACATGAATGTCCAGGAACATGCAAGTTGCTACCGGCACCCATCACGCCAGTGCCACACAAGGAAGCAAGCAGGCGTAAGAAATGCCATGTTGCTGAGCCATATACATAGGAGTACAGTACAGTAGAATAGCAGGTACATTGCCAAGGTTGAGCATGCTGCGAGCATGGAAGATGCTCACGCCTGTGGGACAGCTTCCTGCGCCTTGTCGTATAGCCATGCAAAATCTGCTCGTGTCAGTGGCCAGGAGGATGTCCAGCACTAAATGCAACACCTGTGATTGGTTGGCTAGGCTCCAAAAATGCTATATAAAATAACCACGCTACCAGTTTTTGCAAACAGCTCGATGCTGCATGTTGCTGGGAAACAGCATTGTGCAATTCCTATTGCTCTCTTGAGTTTTGAACCAAGCTCTTGCATGAAAGCACAAGTTAGGTCATCCCCTTGCACTCTCCTCGCCATTCCCGGGGTTTGTGCCAAATCCCAGCTCTAGTTTAACCACTGGCAAAACTCCCGGTGGCTTCACTCACGGCTTGGCAGCCAAACATGCATCCATTGGTGGTGAAATTCGCGTCAGTTTACACGGGAGAAGAGTCATGCCTTTGGCCTTTTGTAAATGGAAATGTGTGGGCTCTGTAAAGTAACAGTGTCAGATTCCCCGCCACCTTTGCCCCTTGTGCCGTCATTTTCACGTGCACTATATCAAAAAGGGAGAGCTCTGACATGGACTTTACGCTCACTTAGTGTGCACAGGTGAAACTGACGATGCAGAGTGCAAGGCAGTGGATAACTAGGCTTAAATGAATTCACTTGGGTTACTGCAGATTTGTTGTGGGGTAATTGAGATCAGAATCAGGCCCTTGTTCCAACCTGTCTTTCAAACAGCTCTGCAGCTGGCATAAATGAGTGTGCCTCCATTTACATCAGTGGGGGCTCTGACCCAACACACGCTTGTACTCTGGGGGAAGAGGAAATGTAATGATAGCTGTGTGATGTATTATAAAGAAACATCAATAACGTTCAGTCATACTCAAGAGCCTTAATACCCTCTTGCCATGACATGCTCTCTTGCAAGAAAGAAAATGCTTCACGTAGCCCAATGTTCATCATTAGTTTCCTCAGTGTAAGACTCTGAACAAAACACCAGAAGGGGCCCGTCTTTATTTATAGCAGGAAAATGTAATGCTTGTGAAATGTGCCATATTGACTTAGCTTTCAGAAATGCTGATCAGCTGGAGCTCCCGTTGCTTTTGGCTGGAGCTGTGGATGCTCAGTAGTTCTGCAAATTAGACCCCGCTGTTTGCAGAAGAAAGGCTCAGGGGTTAACTTATAGTGCAGGCAAAATTCCCAGTGAACAGAAATTGGACTTTACCTATCAGTCAGGAGTGCTGGAATAGGTCCGGAGCTGGTAGAACTCTGGCAGTGCAGGTTGTTTGGCCAGTGTATTATTAATATTTATTATTTATTTGTATTAGCGTAACGCTTACGAGCCCCGGTCATGGAACAGGACCCTATTGTGTTAGGTGCTGTACAAACACTTAACGAAAAGACAGTCCCTGCCCCAAGGAACTTACAATTGAAGTATAAGACAAGAGACAACAGGTGGATGCAGACAGATGGGGGAGTTTAAGGAAACAGTGAGACAATACTGGCGATAGGTCACAACACAACAGCAGCCGCTGGTGGGGATGAAATCTAAGTAAAGTGAGAGTGAACTTCAAGGGATTCATAGAGCCAGATCCAGCAGCTGCACCGATATCCGCTATCTGAGGGTGAAATTTTCAAGAGCACCTATGTGAATTAAGATCCACTGATTTTCAATGAGATTTAGGCTCCTAAGCGCCAATAGATAGATAGATATTACTAATCTTCTTCTTTACATTGTACCCTAAACACCTTTGAGAATCCAGGCCTAAGCCCCTTAATGTTATAATATAAATCCGACTTAAGTGGGAGCTGAATGTGGCCATAAAAACTTCTAGTTGCTAACGGAGAGAAGGAGATGTCCCAAGCACGCGGCTTTGAAGTAAGCTGTTGCAGAGCATTCACGCTCGTAATTAAAAACCTTGTAGATTCCTTTGAATTATTTTGCATTAACGAGTTCTGTGCGGGGAAAAAAAGACAAAGCGAGGTGAGACGATCATTGAGTAACAGATAATTTCATGCCATGAACGCTGACAAGCGATGTCTGTGTTTTTATCCACTTCAAAGGTGTGCTTAAGGGGGTTGAAAAGGGTGAGTTGCTGCAAGGCAAAACCAAGCCCGTAAACAATCTTAATGAATTAACTAGCTTCAACCAAGCCCAGCCCTTCAATCGTATATAAGGGGAAGCCACAGCTTCCATCTCAGAGGGGGCTCAGTCTTGTTTTCTCTCTCTCTCTCTCTCTCTCTGCTCTCATCCTGCATCACACCCTTCAGTTTCTTCTTTCCGACAGGTCACCATGAACAGGAAGTTCAGTTCTAAGTCTGGGAGCGGGGCTAGGGGTTTCAGTGGACGCTCCGCGACCACCACCATCACGTCCAGTGGCAACAGAGCTGGCTTCAGTTCAGCTTCTTTGTCTCGCGTTGGGAGAAGAAGCGGAGGGTACAGTGGTGGTTTTGGAAGCAGGAGCCTCCATAGCCTGGGCGGAAACAAAAGCACTTCCATCCGCATAGGGGGTGGAGGCGTCCGGAGTGTGGGGCTTGGATTCGGTGGTGGTGGCGGCTTTGGTGGTGGTGGATTCGGTGGTGCTGGTTGTGGTGGTGGTGGAGGATTTGGTGGCAGCAGTGGATTTGTCTCTAGTGGGTATGTCAGTGGAGGATACGGGGTTGGTGGGGGATACGGTGGTGGAGGCTTTGGTGGTGGCAGAGCTGGTCCTGTTTTGTCTCCTGGCGGCATCCAGCAAGTCACCGTGAACCCCAACCTCCTGGCGCCCCTCAACATCGAAATTGACCCGGAGGTCCAGAAAGTGAAAGTTCAGGAAAGGGAGCAGATCAAGACCCTCAACAACAAATTTGCATCATTCATTGACAAGGTGAGACCAACAATTCAACGTCCCAGGCACGAGGAATCCAATAGCATGGGAGACTTCCATGTTCTGCAGAAGAAGAAGGAGTTAATAGTCCTTTTGGATGTTGGCCTTGAAGAACACATCTCGAGGCAGCATCCTGGTTAGGAGTTAGGTCCTTATTCCATTTTTACTCATTCCTTACTCATGCAACCTATTACTGATGTCAAGTAAGGACTGACTGAAAAACTAAGTAAGGGCCCTAGGTTTGGGTTGGACATGAATGCACAAAATGATATGCAGTAACTAGGAGTTATTTGCAATGTCTATGCCAAGCACATTTTTTTCAGGTGTTTATACGAGTACAAATAAAACTTAATCTCTTTCTTTCTTTCTTTCTCTCTCTCTTTCTCCTCTCTGTCCCCCACACCCATCTGTCTCCCGCTATCTCCGTAGTTGTATGTCATACATTTTTGCCTCCACGACACAGCAGCTGGCTTTTATGGATTTGAATCTTAGCTGTAACGGACTGGATTTGACAAGATACTTAAATATGGGTGTAATTGCACTATGATGCATCAAGCATGTGAGTCAGCCCGTGGATTTCAATGGGACTTCTCACATGATTAAATTTATATGTGCTCTTAAGTATCTTGCTGAATCAGGTCCAAAGTGACTTCAATGTACTTACTATGTGGTTTAATAAAGTTATCTATCTATCTATCATTATTATTATTAATATTTTTTATTTATTATGCAGCTATTTGGGAATAACCAACTTCCTTTTATTATGCCTTATCTTAATTTTTCCTTGAAAATGCCAGAGTGGAATATTCCGCCTCTCTGCTTAGCACTCATATAGGGCCAGATTCTTAGCTGTCGTAAATCAGCAGCTATTGTAAACTGACTCCCATCACTTGGGCCAAAGCTTCAGCTGGCATTAATGAGTGTATCTCCATGGCCTTGAATGGAGCTAAGTCGATTCACACCAGCTGAGGAGCTGGTCCATCAATGTTCTGATGTGACAGCTTCCCCTCTCGTCTTGATTCCAAAAGAAGAACCAAGAAGGATTTCTGCTTCATCTCTCTTAGTGGTAGTAATTCCATCAACTTCAATGAAGCCGAGCCTGATTTACACCTATGTAACTAACAGCAGAGTCTGGCCCAATGCCATAGGGATATTGTCCAACAATTAACATCCTCTTGCCTGTTGGGTTTCAGGTTCGATTCCTGGAGCAGCAGAATAAGGTGCTGGAGACCAAATGGGACCTCTTGCAGCAGCAGGGCACCACAATCACTAAGATCCCCATCGACCCCCTTTTTGAGGCGTATATCAATAACCTGAGGCGGCATCTAGATAGCCTAGTAACTGACAGAGGTCGGCTAGATGGAGAGCTGAGGAACATGCAAGATCTTGTGGAAGATTTCAGAAAGAAGTAAGTCAGAAAGACCAGCCTGAGAAATGTAATGGTTTTGTTGCCTTTCTTTGGCATGGATTTCTGGTTGTGGTTCATGCGGGAGCTATTTTCATTCCTATTAAAATAACGAGAGCTTTTAAATCATGTAATTATAGGATAATCAAGTCTGCTCTGCTTTCAGGACAATTCTCACGGCCATAATTAACATAATATGCAATGTTTGCCTTGAACTGTATACAGATTTTATGGTATGCTCATCAACCTTGGAAAAAATAATTTTTATAGAATATGAAATTTCTCATCTATCTATCTATCTATCTATCTATCTATCTATCTATCTATCTATCTATCTATCTATCCCCATACACCATCTATCTATCTATCTATCTATCTATCTATCTATCTATCTATCTAACCCAGGGGTAGGCAACCTATGGCACGCATGCCAAAGGCGGCACGCGAGTTGATTTTCAGTGGCACTCACATTGCCCGGGTCCTGGCCACCGGGCCGGGGGGCTCTGCATTTTAATTTAATTTTAAATGAAGCTTCTTAAATGTTTTAAAAACCTTATTTACTTTACATACAACAATAGTTTAGTTATATATTATAGACTTATAGAAAGAGACCTTCTAAAAAGGTTAAAATGTATTACTGGCACGCGAAACCTTAAATTAGAGTGAATAAATGAAGACTTGGCACACCACTTCTGAAAGGTTGCCAACCCCCGATCTGACCAATGATATATTTATTTTATATCATATTATCTTATCTTACACTTCTAACATGCTCATCACTGTAGTATCTTTTAGTACAATTTGGGTGCCTAAGGAAATCTCAGCCTTAATCACCAAGATAAACATAATATTGGCTCAAAGATGATAAAGGGGACACTCTCATGATATAATAGCAAAAACCTGTAGGAGAACACTTCAACCTCCCTGGCCACACAATAGCAGATCTTAAGGTGGCCATCCTACAGCAAAAAAACTTCAGGACCAGACTTCAAAGAGAAACTGCTGAGCTTCAGTTCATCTGCAAATTTGACACCATCAGCTCAGGATTAAACAAAGACTGTGAATGGCTTGCCAACTACAGAACCAGGTTCACCTCCCTTGGTTTTCACACCTCTACTGCTAGAACAGGGCCTCATCCTCCATGATTGGACTAACCTCTTTATCTCTAGCTTGCTTCTTGCTTGCATATATATACCTGCCCCTGGAAATTTCCACTACTTGCATACGAAGAAGTGGGTATTCACCCACGAAAGCTCATGCTGCAAAAACGTCTGTTAGTCTATAAGGTGCCACAGGATTCCTTGCTGCTTTTAGCAAAACTATGATACTGGTCAGAAAAACACAGCAATGCTCCAGGTCCAAACTACTGTTGTATTGAATTAAGAGTGTAATGTGTTGAATAATATCTCTGATCCATTGCAATAAAGTATTACATTGGAGGCTTCACAGTTAGCAGTCATCATCCAAATGAAGTTGCCAGAGATTAGCATTGTATGTAAGAACTTGGCAGATACATGCCTTACACCACTGCTTACTACCTTTTCCTCGTAGTTGAGAAGGTAGAATTCAAACATATCTCTTTACCCAACAGATTTGAAGAGGAAATCCACAGGCGCACATCTGCAGAAAATGAATTTGTGGTGCTCAAAAAGGTGGGCAATGCATCTCTCTCTCTCTGTTATTATTCTATAGCTATCTGAGGATAAGGCAGCAGACTGTTGCAGAAGTTTAGAACTGTAGACACTGAACAAGAAACAATTAAAAAGATTCGGATGCTTTGCATCCGAAGAAGTGGGTATTCACCCACGAAAGCTCATGCTGCAAAACCTCTGTTAGTCTATAAGGTGCCACAGGATTCTTTGCTGCTTTTACAGATCCAGACTAACACGGCTACCCCTCTGATAATTAAAAAGATAATACTGCAAAGAAAAATTCCTATGTATTATAATTTCTGTTAAAATCCAGGACAAATCCATCCTGTGTCCTGAAGTTGGTAACCACAGTTGTTGCATTAATTTAAGTGTCTTACTTATTGCATTGTCATTTCTGTGGGGGTGGGGTAGGGAGGGCTTGTATTTTTCTTGAAAGAAATGACAAAGAAAAATTGGCCATGCTTTATATTAAGGTCTCTTTTAAAATATTTATTAGTTAATAGTTTTAATAAATAGATTATTATAATTTGTTATGGCGTCCAACAGACCAATAGGTTGCTTATAACACCATCAACCAAAGTGCTTATAACCACCAACAATACATGTCTGTAACACGCTTATAACATCCGTTAACCATTTATAAACAGAACCTTAGTGGAAAATGCAGCCAAAACATTTAAAAGGCCAAATTCAGCTCTCAGTTATATCAGCATGAATCTGCAGTAACTGAGACCCTGATCCTCAATAGTGTTTTGGTATCAAACTCAAAGGTAATATGACTCCCACTCTGGGGCCTGAGTCATAAAGGCCCCTTTATACTGCTTTAGCAGGCCAGACTGGTGTAAAGCAGTTTTAGGTTGTGCCTTCACTGCGGTGTTAGCTCTAGCTATGACTTGAGTGTTGCCCCAACCCAATTCCTGTCCACACACACAAATCTCTAGCTAAGTGGTGTTTTAAACTTGCCCTAAGTGGCCTGTCGGTGGGAGGAGGGGTTTCATAGAATATCAGGGTTGGAAGGGACCTCAGAAGGTCATATAGTCCAACCTGCTGCTCAAAGGAGGGCCAATCCCCAGACAGATTTTTACCCCAGTTCCTTAAATGGCCCCCTCAGGGTTTGAACTCACAACCCTGGGTTTAGCAGGCCAATGCTCAAACCACTGCACTATCCCTCCCCCCTTTGAAGCACGCGTGTTGTTGATGCTCAAGCTAGTAATGCAGTGGGGACTCAGCTACAGGCTACAGCTCTGGGTTGGTTCAGTGTTGTTTCCAGGGTGGCTGCTCTCACTTGAGCTAGTAATTCGAGTGGAGTAACCCGAGACAACTTTTGCAGTGAAGACAAACCCCTGAGTGTAAACGGGATCAGAATCATACCCAATAGCTCTTGTCCTCGGTAGCATTGTCCCAACATTTTGGTGGGTTTTTTTTCAGGAAGTGGATGCTGCCTACATGAAAAAAATGGATCTTCAAGCAAAAGTGGATTCCCTCATTGATGAGATAAACTTTCTGCGAGCTGTCTATGAAGCGGTAAGGCTCCTATTCAGAGGCTCCTTCCCATGGGACCACATTGCTCTTTTCCCAATGACAATGTTGTAATCGAAAGACCCGTCACATTTTTCTCTGCTTTATGTATGCATGATGCAACTCCTGGAATGAGTGAGGTCCCTAGTGGAATACTATGTCCAGTGCTGTGTTACCCACAGGAACTAGCTCAGATGCAAGGACAGATCAAAGACACCAACGTCATCCTGAAAATGGACAACAACCGAGATTTGGACCTGAACAGCATCATTGCCGAGGTCAAAGCTCAGTATGAAGACATTGCTAACAGGAGCCGGGCCGAGGCGGAGGCTTGGTACCAAAGTAGGGTGAGTCATCATGCTGCTATGGAGCATATAAGAGTAGATTGAGAATTCTCCTCAGCGGTCGCTGTGACCCAGTGCTTTGAATCCATAGCACTCAAAGCACTTGGCCAAAGAATGCCAGCTTCATTATCACCATTTCACAGATGGGGAAACTGAGGCAACAGAGTGCAAAAGTGACCTGCCCAAAGTCAACCAGGAGATCAGTGTCAGCGCTAGGCATAGAACCCAGTTCTACTGATTAATTTAACCACAAAATGATCCGTCCTCACCGTCTTAAATAATAATAATGCCTAGTGTAGGGAACTGTACCTTTAAGAGTTTAGTCTCCTGAGGGCTGCAATACCTTGGTCTAAGTTCAGTTGTTGGGTTTAATGAATGTTGGGTGTGGCTGGTGGCCTGTGATATACAGGAGGTAGATGCTTTTGTGGTCCTTTCTGCTCTTAAACTCTGTGACTCTGTAAATCTAAGAGGCTCTGGCAAGACCCAGTTGGAACTGGTGTATCACCAGCTAGCTCTTATCCATAGCTTTTCATCCATACATTGCATAGGGCTTTATAATAGATGGGGAAACTGAGGCACGGATAGATCAAATGCCTTGCCCAAGGTCCCACAGCAAGGCAGTGGCAGAGATGGGAATAGAACCAAGTTCTCAGCCACTCTCTTATGTTCTCAATGACAATAGCTCTGTCAGTCTAGTACACTGTAACTACACGCCAGTTTTTCCAGTAGAGGTTACCCAGGGAGGTTACCTCAGCATATCAAGCCATCCTAATCCCATCAGCCTCAACTTCCACAGTTGTGCTCTCATTTTCTGGGGTCAAAATATGATTTCCATGGAATGTCCTTACATGATCCCTATGGCTAAGTGAGGGGACCCCTGTGGATTTTCTACCCCACTTAATTCATATATTAATGTGTCAGTCATATCACTGCTTAGTAACTGTTATTAAAGGATTTGTTCACGTGGGGCCTAAAAGTATGCTAGATGCATTATGAAACAAACATAAAGACTGTTTGGAGAAATTCTGATGGAACCATAGTCCTTTGGATTCAGCCAAAATCAAACACTTCACAAAATCAGGTCAAGTTCACCTGAATTTCGTTTCGGAAGAAAACCGAGGGGAACAAAGTTTGAATATGGTCAGACTGAAACATTTCAATTATTTTTTCCTGGCGAAAGGGCTTTTCATTTCAATTTTTAAAATGATATAATATATTACAAAAGCAACCGTTGGAAATCAAAATGAAATGTTTGGATTTTTCAAAAACAAAATGTTTCAATCATCCCCAATCAATATTTTTTTGGAATTTGCCTTCATGGAGAATTACAAATTTTGAAACCTCAAATCTTTCATGAACTGGAGCTTCCATCCACTGCCCAACTGTCATAAAGACAGAGGATACAATTTTCAAAACTTTCAATGATCACTGATAATGTTTGCAGATGACACAAACCTTAAAGTCTATGGAGTGGTAAATAACGAAGAGGAGACGTCACTGATTCAGATGGCTTGGTAAACTGAGCACATGCAAACACGTGTTTTAATGTGGCTAAATGTAAATGTATATGTAACGCCGACAGACCCCGGTTGTCGGCAGGTGGGATCGAACCGGGGGTCTCTGGAGCTTAGTGCATGAGCTAAAAGCCATATGGCCTTTAGCTAAGGATGTAGAGCAGACTCATTAACTTTCTCTCGCTCTAAGTGGTCTCAATCATAGGTGCCGACTCTGTGGGTGCTCTGGGGCTGGAGCTCCCACAGGGAAAAATGGTGAGCGCTTAGCACCCACCGGCAGCTCCCTGCCCCCCCAGCTCACCTCCACCTCCGTTCTGCCTCCGCCTCCTCCCCTGAGCGCACCACGTGCCCGCTTTTCCCCCTGGCTCCCAGCGCTTGCGCCGCGAAACAGCTGATTTGCGCGACAAGCGCTGGGAGGGCGGGGGGAGGAGAGGGAACGCCGCGCGCTCAGGGAAGAGGCGGGGCCAGGGCGGGGATTTGGGGAAGGGGTCCAATAGGGGCAGGGAGGGGGCGGAGGTGGGCGGGGACTTTGGGGAAGGGGTTGGAATGGGGGCGGGGCAGGGAAAGGGTGGAGTCGGGGCGGGGCCAGGGACAGGGGAGGACGTGAGCCCCCACCGGCGCCGGGGAAAGTTGGTGCCTATGGTCTCGATGCCACTAGATGGGACAGAACACCCCACCCAGAAGGTGTGTGGGTTACATACACATCTGGGAACAAAGAATGCAGGGCCATACTTACAGGCTGGGGGACTCTATCCTGGGAAGCAGTGACTTGGGAAAAGATTTGGGGATTGCGGTGGATAAGCAGCTGAACATGAGCTCCCAGTGCAATGCTGAGGCCAAAAGAGCTAATGCGATCCTGGGATGCATAAACGGGGGAATCTTGAGTAGGAGCAGAGAGTTTATTTTAACTCTGTACTTGGCACTGGCGGGAGCACTGCTGGGATACTGTGTCCAGTTCTTGTGCCTGTAATTCAAGAAGGATGCTGATAAATTGGAGAGGGTTCAGAGAAGAGCCACGAGAATGATTGAAGGATTCCATGCCTTATAGTGATAGACTCAAGGAGCTCAATCTATTTAGTTTAACAAAGAGAAGATTAAGGGGTGACCTGCTCACAGGCGATAAATACCTTCACAGGGAACAAATATTTAACAATGGGCTCTTCAGTCTAGCAGAGGAAGGTCTAACATGATCCAATGGCTGGAAGTTGGAGCTAGACAAATTCAGACTAGAAATAAGGCATACTTTTTTAACGGTGAGTGTAATTAACTATTGATACAATTGACCAAGGGTCGTGGTGGATTCTCTATCACTGACAATTTTAAAAGCAAGACAGGATGTTTTTCTGAAAGATCTGCCCTAGGAATTATTTGGGGGAAGTTCCGTGACCTCTGCTATAGAAGAGGTCAGACTGGATGATCACAGTGGTCCCTACTGGCCGTAGAATCTATGACTCTATGATCTGAACATCTCACACACATTGGTAAACGTTTCCTTTGATATTATGCTGACAGCTGGTTGGAAGAAACTGCAATTTTTTTCCATCTCCCCCCTAGTTCCTCTTCCAATTTATTTATTTATTTTAAATATGAAAAAAAAAATGAAAAATGTTAAAATGTGGATAATTTTCAACAGCGTAAAAAATATCATCCAACTGGTAGAAAAACAGGGAAAATTGCATTCAATTTTTCCCCAATTTGAAATTGGGAAATTGGAAATTTGAAACATGTCTTCAACTCCAGTTATGGAAATCTTTTCTAATGACCTTATGGCTGGTGTCTTTCAGTATCAAGAGCTTCAGGTCACGGCCACGACACACGGTGAAGACCTGAAGGTCACCAGGAACGAGATCTCTGAAGTGAGCCGGGTGATCCAGAGGCTGAAAGCTGAAATAGATAGTGTGAAAAAACAGGTGGGAAAGATCTTAATATGGAATCGACATGATTTGTGGTGTTTATTACATACCATTTTAATGAGCTCTGTAACCTTGTGAGTGATACTTACTCTCTGTGTTGCCAACTCTTGTGATACCTGGTGTTTTTCTTAAAGCCCCGGCTCTTGAAGTCTAGTTATTTCTTGAGAATCTCTACTTCTATTTATTATTTACTTATTTTGTTTTTTAACTAAGTTTCTAGCTCTCATGGTTGCAGAATAAAGCTTGGAAATGAGTCTCCATCATGTCATAAAGGTTAAAAAAACCTGGACACATAAAAAAACTTCTGATTTTAAAGCCAGTCTTATGATTTTTGGGGACCTAACTCTTGATTTTTGAATGCTTGGGGTTAGAAATACTGGTTTTCTGGTATGTAAGGAACTGCTAATCATAGAATCATAGAATATCAGGATTGGAAGGGACCTCAGGAGGTCATCTAGTCCAACCCCCTGCTCAAAACAGGACCAAATCCCAACTAAATCATCCCAGCCAGGGCTTTGTCAAGCCTGACCTTAAAAACCTCTAAGGAAGGAGATTCCACCACCTCCCTAGGTAACCCATTCCAGTGCTTCACCACCCTCCTAGTGAAAAAGTGTTTCCTAATATCCAACCTAAACCTCCTCCACTGCAACTTGAGACCATTACTCCTTGTTCTGTCGTCTGCTAAAGTCAAAGGATTCTGTTTAAGCTCTCTGGGCCAAATCCTCATCTGATAAAAATTGATGTACCTAGGTATACTTGGGTCCTGCCTCAGTGCAGAGGTCTGGACTAGATGACCGCTTAAGGTTCCTTCCAGCCCTACATTTTTGTGTTTTTTTGACTCATTGAAATCAATTGAGCTGCACTGATTTATACCAGCTGAGGATATGGCCAATTATATTTAAGTGCAAAACTATTCTGACATTTCAAGGCATCTTGGAATATTCACAGGTATCTCAAACAGTGCTGTCTGGCATTCTGAAAGGAATGTCATTTGGTATGGAATAAAACACACTCTCCTCCATGATCCGGATTGGTATATGTCACCATTAAAAACCAATAATAAACATCAGAACTCCTGGAAACTGCATAAATCAGTCAGGTATATATGCAGGATCTGACCCTTACAACAGTAAGGAATGTAGGGTAAACCTTTCAAAAGCACCTAAAGGCAAAAATTTCCAAAGTGTCTGAGTAAGTTAGAACTTTGTCACATTTTCAAAAGTGGCTTAGGCACTTACAAAGGCATTTTCAAATGAGCCCAGGTGCCTAACCCCTATTGAAATCAATGGAAGTTAGGAGTGTACGTACCTTTTTGGATCTGGTCCTACATCCCTGTAGAAAATGGGGCTTAGGTTCCTAAATCAGGTGCTTTTGAGAATTAAGTGCTTTCTACCCTAAGGGTATGTCTACACTTACCATGGATTGATGCTGCAGCAATCGATCCACTGGGGGCCGATTTAGCGAGTCTAGTGAAGACCCGCTAAATCGACCGCAGATTGCTCTCCCATCGACTCCGGTACTCCACCGGAACGGGAAGCATAAGGTAAATTGACGGGAGAGTTTCTCGCATTGACCCAGCACGATGTAGACACTGCAATAAGTCGACCTAAGCTACGTCGACTGCAGCTACATTATTCATGTAGCTGGAGTTGCATAACTTAGGTCAGCTTAACCCCGTAGTGTAGACCTGCCCTAAGAATTTCAATGGAACTACTCCCAGTAGTAAGCCTTCTGTTTGCAGGTGTTTCTCTGTCAGGACCTTAGAGATATTTCATAGAAGGCTGAGAAATCAGGAACGAAAATGGTTAAAGAGTTGGGTGCCCATGTCCTTCCTTCTATACTGCGAAGAGAGAAAGAAATCCAAGGGGCTAGAAATCCACTAACTACATAGCTTGTCCTTTGAGTGACACTGGCTGCTGGACACTCAGGCCTGGTCTACCCTAGGATTTTACATCAGTATAACTACATCTCTCCGGGGTGTGAAAAATCCAACCCCTTGAGAGACAGAGCTATTCTGACCTAACCACCGGTGTAGACAGCACTGGACTGATGGAAGAATTCTTTCATCGACCTAGCTACCGCCTCTCGGAGAGGTGGATTAACTACAGCGACAGGAGAACCCCTCCCATCAGCACAGGTTGCGTCTACACTGAAGCGCTACAGCAGCACAGCTATGACGCTTTGGCGTTTTAAGTGTAGACATACGCTTAGGTTTATTAATTCAAACCTTTATTTGACCCAAAAGCATGCCTTGTGATTTCAATTACTACTAAAGCAACGAATGACAGATATACAGAAAAAAGACAACGGCCAGTTGCCTTCTCTTGTGGCGTAGGTGGGTCATGCTGGATTTCTTCTACGTACCTCCGTCTACCCCTTACAGTCTATCACATTTTAGACACATCCAAATTACATCTCCATCAGTTCTCTTCCAACCACCATCAAGTACAGGATTACGTGTTTTATGCAACACATACAATACACCTGCGCAAGCTTCAATTTGCAGGACGTTTGCTGCCCACGCTGTTTTCATCTGATTATTGCTCTTTTCCAGTTGGTTCGTTACCACTGATAATAATAATAAATAATAATAGGAGATATACCAATCTCCTAGAACTGGAAGGGACCTTGAAAGGTCATCGAGTCCAGCCCCCTGCCTTCACTAGCAGGACCAATTTTTGCCCCAGATCCCTAAGTAGCCCCCTCAAGGATTGAACTCACAACCCTGGGTTTAGCAGGCCAATGCTCAAACCACTGAGCTATCCCTCCCCCCACGCACGTGACCAGGTTACTACACTCTTTACTCGATATCATGGACTTTCTCCTGTTTTCCTCTGACTGCCTCTCGGCAGCACATATTTTATATCCATGGTGGTCCAATTTAGGCACATCCTATGATCAAAACATCACCCACATAGCAACCTATAAAACATCACTTAAGCAAGCTTATATAAGAAACAACTCCAAAGCCAAACGAAGGGTAGGGTGAGTCAGCATAAGTATCATCTCCAGACTCATTCCGCAGACATGAAGGAGCCTTGTCACAATTCCCAATACTAGAATCTCATGATTTGTCCCTTACAGATTGCTGGGCTGCAAACAGCCATTGCCGATGCTGAGCAACGTGGGGAGCTGGCCCTCAAAGATGCCCGGGGTAAGCTCGCTGATCTTCAGAATGCCCTTCAGACCACCAAGGATGAACTGGCTCGTTTGCTGCGTGATTACCAGGAGCTGATGAACGTCAAGCTGGCCCTGGATATTGAGATCGCCACCTACAGGAAACTGCTGGAGGGAGAAGAGTGCAGGTAGGTGCAATACACAAAAGTGTATGGTAATTATGGGGCCGGATAAATCAGCAAAGTTTCTGTCCATGTGGCTGAGTTGCTTCCAGACTAACTCGCCACATTCCCTTTTCCACTGGTGTCTTCCCAATAAATGTCCTGGCAGGGAACATTGGTCCTCTGACTCTAGTTCCACTCATCATGAGATGTTGGGTTTTGTATGAAAATTTTGGGTGCGGAGCCCTTGAAAATCTGCCCCTGAGATCTTTTGCAAATGTTGTCATAATTAGCGTGAATGAGAATCAGACGCCTTGTCCTTTTGGGAAGCATTTAAGCCCTCTACAGTTCAAAGTTTAGTAATTGTATTATAGTGATTTATGGGATGATTTATATGAATTACTTTTCTTTCCCCGATAGGATGTCTGGAGAATATGCTGATCCCGTGAGCATCTGTAAGTATCTCAAGGATTCACCTTCATTTGTCAGAATTAGAGCTGGTCTGAAAATGAAGGGGTGTGTGTATTTTTGCTATTTTGGCCAGAATAGCAAAAAACCCCAAAATATTTCAGCCAAAACCTGAAGAAATTCAATTCAGAAATGCCACCACAATGCCTCAGGGGAGTTGTAGTTTGGGTGCCTCATACATCCACGTTCCTGTATAGGCTGGGTTCCCTGGTCGGACTACATTTCCCATGATGCACCATGGTCTCCTCTCTTGGTGAACAGAGGCTGTGCATGATGAAGTCCTTGGCCATGGTGCATCATGGGAGCGGTAGCCCAGCTGTGGAGCTTGATCCATAGAGGGGAATGGGGACATGAGGCACATGTCTGAATTACAATTCCCATGAGGCACTTCAGCAGCAATTCTGAATTCAAGTAATTTGGTTTTTCAAAGAAAAATTGCAATTTTCCAAGGAACAAATTTATTTGGTCCAAACCCCAAATTTTCATCAAAAAACAGCAGCAGAAAATTTTTAACCAGATTAATTAGATGTAACACCAGAATTTGTCTCTCTTTGGGAATCACAAGCTGCTCCCTGAATAACCAGAGGGATGTTTTTCTTGCAGCTGTGGTCAGCAGCACCAGCAGCATAGCTGCCAGCGGTGGCGGAGTTGGAAGCGGATATGTCCTTGGTGGAGGAGGTGGAGGTCGTGGAAGTGGCCTCAGTCTTGGCGGTGGCGGAGGTGGTCTCGGCCTTGGAATTGGCAGCGGGAGTGGTTTTGGAATTGGTGGCAAGAGTGGGATCAGTGTTGGCGGGAGTGGGATTGGTTTAGGAGGAAGCAGTTTTGGCTACGGAGGGGGGGTCACCTCTGGAGGGGGAAGCAGCTCTAGCATAAAATATGTCTCGACATCCTCTTCATCAAGCAAAAAATTAATTAGATAAAGCATAAAAACTCAACTCAGGGACCTCTGAATTAACCCAGGTTTTTGCTGCTTGGTGACGGGAACTCCCACCCCACCTTTCAACATTAATGGGGAAAAAAACCCTCATCCTGGGACAAAATTTTGCCCTCAGTTGCACTGAAGTCAATAGGTCTGAATGGGAGTAACTGAGAGAGTATAGTTGGCATCTGACCCATTGCTCATTGGGAAACTGAGATAACTGTAGCAGCGCTGATATACTTTCCTATAGCTTTGCCTCATTCAGGACTGGGCTCTGTTGTCAACTGCACCAATTTTACTCCAGTGTAGTGACCGGGGGCCTGATTCTTCTCTCCCTTATGTTTGTCCTGCACTGGGGTAATTCCATCACGGCCGATTCTCCGTTGCTCTGCCGTGGTGCAATATGTGTGTGAGACCCTGTAAATAACTGCGCAGGGTGCAGGATAGCAGAGAATCAGGCCCGTTGACTTCAGTAGACGAACTCCTGAGTTACGCCAGTGTATCAGAATGAGGCCCTACGTTTTCAGCGTTCTGGTTGCTGTGGATGTCCAAGGTTATTTCCACACTCATGAAGTAACCCTGGGTTTTTCCACTCTGCCACTTTCTCCTGAATTTCACTGCATCAGCTCACAGTTTCAGGGCTTGGTCAGGACAAGGAAGATGGTGCATTGTACTGGCTTTCCACAGAGGCCATGAATCCCACCCATTTAGCATCATGAACGTTAATAGAGGCCATGAGTCAACACATCCCTACTACTTCCTTTCTGCGGCCCCACTCCTGTGTGATGTTCATAAAATGTAACAGCGTTGCCTTATTCTTCGCTCGTTGTTAAAGGACCTGCGGCTTTTCACTCTGTGCATCACCAATAAACTGCATTGTGTCATTAACGTCATGCGGCTGAGTTTTTAAAGTAGGCAGTTGCCTTAAACTGCTGGTTGGGCTAGTCTTTCGTTGCACTGGGGTAACTTAGAATTAGGCTCACACCCTTTATGTCCTAGGTTATGCAGTCTTTGGCTGAACGTCCATTGGACTTTGCAGGTATTATTTTTGGCTTCCATATCCACTAAAAACATAGTAAGATGGATGAACATAAATAATCATAGGATTAGAAGGGATCTCCAGGGTCATCTAGTCTAACTCCCTGCCAAGATACAGGATTTGTTGTGTCTAAAAATAGGTAATAGATTATTAACTACAGCCGGGAAAAAAATTGTCCTAAACTTTTTTTCCAGTGAAAAATGACGATTTGGTGACACTGTAACATTTTGCAAATTTGTGTTGGTGTCACCAAATTGTTTTGGTAAAAATAAAAATGTTTCCTTTTGACATTTTGGAAACAAAACCTTCTGATGTTTTTGGTTCCAAATGGCTTTTCATTTCAACATTTTATTTGATAAAAAATCAAAAATGTTTACAAACATTAAGTGGGGGTGGGGGAGATAGCTCAGTGGTTTGAGCATTGGCCTGCTAAACCCAGGGTTGTGAGTTCAATCCTTGAGGGGGCCACTTAGGGATCTGGGGCAAAATTGGTCCTGCTAGTGAAGGCAGGGGGCTGGACTCGATGACCCTTCAGGGTCCCTTCCAGCTCTATGAGATAGGTATATCTCCATATAATATTATTATTATTATTATTACAAAGGGTCAAAACTGAAATGAAACATTTAGCAAAACAAAATGTTTTGGTTTTGAAATGATTCGCTTCCCCCAAGGGTTTAATCTGCCAAAAATGTAAAAAAAAAAAAAATCATTCTTGGTTCCACCCAAAGCAATTTAATTTTTTTTTTTCGGAACTGCCAGATAAAAATCCATTATTTGCACAGCTCATCTTNGGTTCCAAATGGCTTTTCATTTCAACATTTTATTTGATAAAAAATCAAAAATGTTTACAAACATTAAGTNACTCACAACCCTGGGTTTAGCAGGCCAATGCTCAAACCACTGAGCTATCCCTCCCCCCACGCACGTGACCAGGTTACTACACTCTTTACTCGATATCATGGACTTTCTCCTGTTTTCCTCTGACTGCCTCTCGGCAGCACATATTTTATATCCATGGTGGTCCAATTTAGGCACATCCTATGATCAAAACATCACCCACATAGCAACCTATAAAACATCACTTAAGCAAGCTTATATAAGAAACAACTCCAAAGCCAAACGAAGGGTAGGGTGAGTCAGCATAAGTATCATCTCCAGACTCATTCCGCAGACATGAAGGAGCCTTGTCACAATTCCCAATACTAGAATCTCATGATTTGTCCCTTACAGATTGCTGGGCTGCAAACAGCCATTGCCGATGCTGAGCAACGTGGGGAGCTGGCCCTCAAAGATGCCCGGGGTAAGCTCGCTGATCTTCAGAATGCCCTTCAGACCACCAAGGATGAACTGGCTCGTTTGCTGCGTGATTACCAGGAGCTGATGAACGTCAAGCTGGCCCTGGATATTGAGATCGCCACCTACAGGAAACTGCTGGAGGGAGAAGAGTGCAGGTAGGTGCAATACACAAAAGTGTATGGTAATTATGGGGCCGGATAAATCAGCAAAGTTTCTGTCCATGTGGCTGAGTTGCTTCCAGACTAACTCGCCACATTCCCTTTTCCACTGGTGTCTTCCCAATAAATGTCCTGGCAGGGAACATTGGTCCTCTGACTCTAGTTCCACTCATCATGAGATGTTGGGTTTTGTATGAAAATTTTGGGTGCGGAGCCCTTGAAAATCTGCCCCTGAGATCTTTTGCAAATGTTGTCATAATTAGCGTGAATGAGAATCAGACGCCTTGTCCTTTTGGGAAGCATTTAAGCCCTCTACAGTTCAAAGTTTAGTAATTGTATTATAGTGATTTATGGGATGATTTATATGAATTACTTTTCTTTCCCCGATAGGATGTCTGGAGAATATGCTGATCCCGTGAGCATCTGTAAGTATCTCAAGGATTCACCTTCATTTGTCAGAATTAGAGCTGGTCTGAAAATGAAGGGGTGTGTGTATTTTTGCTATTTTGGCCAGAATAGCAAAAAACCCCAAAATATTTCAGCCAAAACCTGAAGAAATTCAATTCAGAAATGCCACCACAATGCCTCAGGGGAGTTGTAGTTTGGGTGCCTCATACATCCACGTTCCTGTATAGGCTGGGTTCCCTGGTCGGACTACATTTCCCATGATGCACCATGGTCTCCTCTCTTGGTGAACAGAGGCTGTGCATGATGAAGTCCTTGGCCATGGTGCATCATGGGAGCGGTAGCCCAGCTGTGGAGCTTGATCCATAGAGGGGAATGGGGACATGAGGCACATGTCTGAATTACAATTCCCATGAGGCACTTCAGCAGCAATTCTGAATTCAAGTAATTTGGTTTTTCAAAGAAAAATTGCAATTTTCCAAGGAACAAATTTATTTGGTCCAAACCCCAAATTTTCATCAAAAAACAGCAGCAGAAAATTTTTAACCAGATTAATTAGATGTAACACCAGAATTTGTCTCTCTTTGGGAATCACAAGCTGCTCCCTGAATAACCAGAGGAATGTTTTTCTTGCAGCTGTGGTCAGCAGCACCAGCAGCATAGCTGCCAGCGGTGGCGGAGTTGGAAGCGGATATGTCCTTGGTGGAGGAGGTGGAGGTCGTGGAAGTGGCCTCAGTCTTGGTGGTGGCGGAGGTGGTCTCGGCCTTGGAATTGGCAGCGGGAGTGGTTTTGGAATTGGTGGCAAGAGTGGGATCAGTGTTGGCGGGAGTGGGATTGGTTTAGGAGGAAGCAGTTTTGGCTACGGAGGGGGGGTCACCTCTGGAGGGGGAAGCAGCTCTAGCATAAAATATGTCTCGACATCCTCTTCATCAAGCAAAAAATTAATTAGATAAAGCATAAAAACTCAACTCAGGGACCTCTGAATTAACCCAGGTTTTTGCTGCTTGGTGACGGGAACTCCCACCCCACCTTTCAACATTAATGGGGAAAAAAACCCTCATCCTGGGACAAAATTTTGCCCTCAGTTGCACTGAAGTCAATAGGTCTGAATGGGAGTAACTGAGAGAGTATAGTTGGCATCTGACCCATTGCTCATTGGGAAACTGAGATAACTGTAGCAGCGCTGATATACTTTCCTATAGCTTTGCCTCATTCAGGACTGGGCTCTGTTGTCAACTGCACCAATTTTACTCCAGTGTAGTGACCGGGGGCCTGATTCTTCTCTCCCTTATGTTTGTCCTGCACTGGGGTAATTCCATCACGGCCGATTCTCCGTTGCTCTGCCGTGGTGCAATATGTGTGTGAGACCCTGTAAATAACTGCGCAGGGTGCAGGATAGCAGAGAATCAGGCCCGTTGACTTCAGTAGACGAACTCCTGAGTTACGCCAGTGTATCAGAATGAGGCCCTACGTTTTCAGCGTTCTGGTTGCTGTGGATGTCCAAGGTTATTTCCACACTCATGAAGTAACCCTGGGTTTTTCCACTCTGCCACTTTCTCCTGAATTTCACTGCATCAGCTCACAGTTTCAGGGCTTGGTCAGGACAAGGAAGATGGTGCATTGTACTGGCTTTCCACAGAGGCCATGAATCCCACCCATTTAGCATCATGAACGTTAATAGAGGCCATGAGTCAACACATCCCTACTACTTCCTTTCTGCGGCCCCACTCCTGTGTGATGTTCATAAAATGTAACAGCGTTGCCTTATTCTTCGCTCGTTGTTAAAGGACCTGCGGCTTTTCACTCTGTGCATCACCAATAAACTGCATTGTGTCATTAACGTCATGCGGCTGAGTTTTTAAAGTAGGCTGTTGCCTTAAACTGCTGGTGGGCTAGTCTTTCGTTGCACTGGGGTAACTTAGAATTAGGCTCACACCCTTTATGTCCTAGGTTATGCAGTCTTTGGCTGAACGTCCATTGGACTTTGCAGGTATTATTTTTGGCTTCCATATCCACTAAAAACATAGTAAAATGGATGAACATAAATAATCATAGGATTAGAAGGGATCTCCAGGGTCATCTAGTCTAACTCCCTGCCAAGATACAGGATTTGTTGTGTCTAAAAATAGGTAATAGATTATTAACTACAGCCGGGAAAAAAATTGTCCTAAACTTTTTTTCCAGTGAAAAATGACGATTTGGTGACACTGTAACATTTTGCAAATTTGTGTTGGTGTCACCAAATTGTTTTGGTAAAAATAAAAATGTTTCCTTTTGACATTTTGGAAACAAAACCTTCTGATGTTTTTGGTTCCAAATGGCTTTTCATTTCAACATTTTATTTGATAAAAAATCAAAAATGTTTACAAACATTAAGTGGGGGTGGGGGAGATAGCTCAGTGGTTTGAGCATTGGCCTGCTAAACCCAGGGTTGTGAGTTCAATCCTTGAGGGGGCCACTTAGGGATCTGGGGCAAAATTGGTCCTGCTAGTGAAGGCAGGGGGCTGGACTCGATGACCCTTCAGGGTCCCTTCCAGCTCTATGAGATAGGTATATCTCCATATAATATTATTATTATTATTATTACAAAGGGTCAAAACTGAAATGAAACATTTAGCAAAACAAAATGTTTTGGTTTTGAAATGATTCGCTTCCCCCAAGGGTTTAATCTGCCAAAAATGTAAAAAAAAAAAAAATCATTCTTGGTTCCACCCAAAGCAATTTAATTTTTTTTTTTCGGAACTGCCAGATAAAAATCCATTATTTGCACAGCTCATCTTTTGAGCCTCAGAACCCTGGACTTTCTGCCAAATGAACAACTATGGACTAGACAGCGTCAGCTGGTATAAATCAGCATAGCTTCTCTGTCATTAATGACGCTACACTGATTTACACCGATTGAGAATCTGGCCGTACAAATGGGTCAATGCATTCAAAGGGTTAACAGCTTTAATGGTAATACTAAACCCATTCCTTCTTATTGCTGAGAGCTATGGGTATGCATAATCTGACGTGATCCTCTTGAGGTAGAGAAGAGTAAATATTACGACTTGCCCCAAAAGATTTCTCTCCCAGGAGAATTTGAATGCAGTACCTTTTGAGGGATAACCCTGATGCATTACCCATGTAGGCATGTGATCTTTGGTTATTACTTGCTGGCATTGACATAGATTATTTTAGGCAATAAACTGCCATCGGTTTCCCCATGAATGCAGTAAAGTCATATCTGCAACGGAGATAAAAGTTATTCATATCTTCAGTCTCATGGGGGCCTGATTCTCATCTCCTACTGATGCGGATCAGAAGAAGCGGCACTCGAGCTAAGCCTGTGTAGGCGTGATCAGAAAGAGGCCAGTGGTCCCAATGCTTGGTCTCAATTGCAACGCGTTAGATTCCCCATTGTGTTCAGTCCGGTTATAAAAGGTTGGCTGGACACTAAATTGGCCCATGATGAGTGGTGTTGCCTGTGATGGGAAAGTGACAGTTTTTCCCCTCCCTGCTGCTCCTCTCCACACTTATTTAGGCTAGCGTGCAGGAGACAGTAGCAAAATTGATGCTGCATAAGAGATGGATATGAGACATGGAATAATAGGAACTGTCCATGGTCAAAACCATCTTTTCTACCCCATGCCTCTCTATGGGTCTCCTGGGGACAGGGGCGGCGAGTTGTATGGGCCCATAGTGCCCGGGCTCCAGGAATATTCAGAGCACTGGGGCCCGGCTCCACCAATGTTCGAGGCGGGTCTCTCCCCTGCGCCTCCCCTGGAGCATCTCCCAGCCCCGCCTGCCCCCCCCCCCCATGGTGATTTAAAAGGGCTCGGGGGCGCCCGCCGCCACCACCGGCAGTGCAGCGGGGCTAAAGCGGCTTCCTGCCCACCCTCGCACCGCGCAGCGCGCCACTCCCGGCAGCGGTCGGCACGTCCCTGCAGCCCCTGGGTGTGTGTGGGTGTGTCTGTGTGCGCTGCCCCCGCCCCGAGCGCCGACCCTGCCATTGGAACTGCGGCCAATGGGAGCTGCGGGGACGGTGCCTGTGGGCAGCAGCGCGCGGAGACCCCCGGCCCCCTGCCTAGGAGCCGCTACCAGAGGGGTGTGTGGGTCACGTTTGGGAGCTGCCCGAGGTAAGCGCTGCACCCCTCACCCCCTCCCATACCCCAACCGCCTGCCCCAGCCCAAAGCCCACCCCCCGCACCCAAACCCCCTCCCAGAGCCCGCACCCCTTCCTGCACCCCAATCCCCAGCCCAGAGCCCGCACCCTGCACCCAAGCTCTCTACCAGAGCCTGCACCCCTTCCTGCACTCCAATCCCCAGCCCAGAGCCCGCACCCTGCACCCAAGTTCTCTCCCAGAGCCTGCACTCCTTAATGCCTTCCACACCCAAACTGCCTCCCAGAGCCTGCACCCCAAACCGCCTCCTGCACCCCAACACCCTGCCCAGAGCCTGCACCCAGCACCCAAATTCCCTCCCAGAGCCCGCACCCCTCCCACACCCAAACTTGCTCCCAGAGCCTTAGGCAGGTGTGTGTGTCGGGGGGACCCATTCTGGGCACCACCAAAAATTATACAAACCTGCCGCCCCTGCCTGGAGATCAGGTATGCTCACGGTGGGTGGGGATTCTGTGCAAGATGTAGTTTCACAGCGCCTCCTTGCACTGTTGTGTGTGTGGGGGGTACCAAATCCACCACACTACTGCTTCTATGCTTTATAGACCCCTGCCAGATCAACCCAGGTAACTGCAAACCTCCCACCTCGTTAATCTTTAGAATGGATCCCCCCACTCTGGGGCCGGAGCTTTGGACAGAGGAGTGCCACAAACCTGGCAGCCGGCCGCATTAACGGGGGGCGGAGGATTGTGACCATGCTTGATATCTGACCCTTGTGCAGTCCTTTGACTCTTCAAAACGCGGCATCCGTTAGACACGGAGCTCAATTTTTCAAAAGCGCCTGGGTGACTTTGTAGCGTAAGTCCCATTTTCAAAAGTAACGTAGGCGCCTACATCCCATTGACTTTCCATGAGACTTAAGCTCCCGAGGAGCAGATTCCCAAAGGTATTTAGGTGCCTAAAAGGGCAGCCAGACATCTAGCGGGATTTACTAAAGCCATTAAGTGAGTTAGGTGCCTAACTCCCATTGACGTTCAATGGAAGACATCATCAATACCATGAAGCCAGCATGAGCAATGGCTGGTGATTCAGGTGGCTGTTTGAATCTCTATTGTTTTGTATCATATATGCTTCCTTAGGGGCCCAGAGAGTACGAAGACAAAGGCAGCGCGTGTACGGAGGCAACAGAGTTTGCCTTCTTTCCCCGTGACGAGTTCTTTGTGTTACTGTCACAGTTGCTGAGGTTCCCCTCACAGGCTCATCTTTGTGCCTCTCAGCTGTGAAAACTTGTGTCAGGAAACTCACCCTTCTGCCTGTAGAGCAGTGGCCCCCAAACTTTTCAGGGTCACCCCCCCCCCCCTTATCCCTGTCCCCCCAACAGGGTCCAGATGCGGGGCAGGGAGAAGATCCCCGGGCCAGGAGAGGAGCTAGGTGACGCTTCCTCCCCACCCCCATGGGGTCTGGCCCAGGCCCCAGCTGCGCCCCCCCTCCGAACGTTCCTCTGTGCCCCCCAAGGGTGTGTGTGTGTGTGTGTGTGTGTATCTCTGCTGTAGAGGAACTGGTCCAAATTTCTGCTTGTCAGCTCAGCTGTGCAAAGCGCCTCCTGCTGGAGGGTACTGCATTTAGACCGTTGTGGCAGAGTTCTTCGCGATGGAGCTTGAGTCAGCAGTCTGATCTCTATTAGCACTAATTAGATTCCCTGGAAGAAGGCCTAATTGATCAGGGGTGTGCCTGGTTACCAGGCCAGACCTGGGCTAGGAAGCAAATGAGCTAATTAGCCCATTATCAGTCAAGGGGCTTAAAAAGAGCACAGGAAGGCAGTGTTTGGAAAGGAAGGGGCAGAGAGACAGAAGGAGGGGAAGCAAAACTTGGGGAGCCCTCTGAGTAGGGACCACTCACTTCCCCACCCCCTCTTTGGAGAAGGGGCCAGAAAGCTGGGAAGCCCCAATATGCATTAGTGGAGGGCCTGAGACAGTGTAAATTAAGTACATGCTGGTGTTAACAAACAAGAAAGGTCTCAGAGTGGCCCTGACTTTGTGGAAGAAATGGGGCTACGGTTGATGTGCCCTAGCACAATGCTTTAAAAAAAATACACTGAGGGGAAAGACAGGAAAGCAGCCCTCTGCTTGTATCTCCGAACAGCTGCTCTGGATACTGTAACCCACCCCCCCCTGTACAAAACACAGCGTGTTCCATCAACAGCCCCAGGCCGGTGAAGGCTACGAGCCAAGCAGTTTTGACCCTTCAAAGCCGCCTGGTAGATTGAAAGTGCTGAATAATTACAAGAGAACGTGTTGCTCCCAGGTAAGTCCCACTCACGAATGTTCTGCATTAATGTTCTCACTCCCATAGCAACCAAGCCCTGTTCCTCAAATTCATCTCGGGAGCATCTCCTGCTCTCCCGTCACAGGTTTCAGAGTGGTAGCCTGTATCAGCAAAAAGAGCGAGGAGTACTTGTGGCATCTTAGAGACTAACAAATTTATTTGAGCATAAGCTTTCGTGGGCTAAAACCTACTTCATCGGATGCATGCAGTGGAAAATACTTAGGAAGATATATATACACAGAGGACATGAAAAAATGGGTGTTGCCATACTAACTGAGAGTAATCAATTAAGGTGGGCTATTATCAGCAGGAGAAAAAAAACTTTTGTAGTGATAATCAGGATGGCCCATTTCCAACAGTTGACAAGAAGGTGTGAATAACAGTAGGGGGAAAAAATTAGCATGGGGAAATAGTTTTTACTTTGTGTAATGATCCAAGGATTTCTGTTGGCCTAGGTAATGTACTTGGTGGAGATTGTGGTTGCAGAAGCGTTGGCAGTTGAAGTGGCCTTGGGAGTGGTGGGGGTGTTGGCTATGGTGCAATGATCGGCAATTTTGCTGGAGGTGTTGGCAGTAGTGCCGGTCCGGGCAGCATCGTTGGTGATGGTTTAAGTTTTGGCACCAGTGGATGTGGTGTTGGAGGGTTTGTTGGCAGAGTTCCAGAAGGCAGTCTTGGTGGCATCCATAAAGCGACCATCCAGAAGAACTTCCTTGCCCTATGAAATGTGGAGATGGACCCAGAGATCCAGGGAATGCAAGTGCAGGAGAAGTTGAGGATTTTGAGCTGCTCCAACAAATTTGCCTCCTTCACGGACAGGGCGAGACTGGGAACTTGTTATCAATGGAGGGGCAGGGAGGAGAAATTGCAACACCACCAGCACTGCTGGAGTTTAGATCTCAGGGGCATGATTGTGAGTGACTCCACTTAGCTCAGTGGATTGACTCCAGTTTGACATAGGTTCAATTGAGGTCACATTATGACCATTACAGCCGGGTTCTCTGATCACTTACATCTTGTGTAGTCACTTACACCAGTGAAAATTAAATGCAAAGTTGGTGTGAAATGATTCCCATCCTTATTTGGGAGTGTCTTCAACACACTGTACACTGGTGCATAGGTGCTGGGGGGGCTGCTGCACCCCCGGCTTGAAGTGGTTTCCATCCTATCCAGGGTTTACAGTTTGGTTCAATGGCTCGCAGCCCCCCCCCACTATAGAAATTGTTCCAGCCCCCCTGCACTGGTGTAAATAAATGCCTGAGGTTCAGGGCAAAAGAATCTTAACCTTAAGCTTTAACTTCTTGCATCTCAACATCTACCATTATTAAATAATTAGTGGATGACCCCCTTGCCATTCTGTGAATGCCCCCCCGCCCCCATAATTTTCCACAACTGTGAACATTTAAATAGGTAACATTTTAAATGCTTAAAACTAAACATGAGTATTATCCGTCACAATGATAAAAATCAAATTCTGCCAAGCCCACTGATAAACCGTGATCAAGTCACACCTTAACCTTCTCTACATTACCCGCTGGATTGACGGGCGGCAATCGATCCAGCGGGGGTCAATTTATCGTGTCTAGTCTAGACGCGATAAATCAACCGCCGAGCGCTCTCCTGTTGACTCCAGTACTCCACCATGGCGAGAGGCGCAGGCGGAGTCAACGGGAGAGCGTCAGCCATCGACTTACTGCAGTGAAGACACCGCAGCAAGTAGATCTAAGTACGTCGACTTCAGCTACGTTATTCACGTAGCTGGAGTTACGTAACTTAGATCGATTTTCCCTCCTCCCCAGTGTAGACCAGGCCCTTGTTAAGCTAAATAAATTCGACTCCCTTGAGTCTATCATGGTAAGGCATGTGTTCCAATTGTTTAATCATTCTCCGAACCCCCTCCAATTTATCACCATCCTCCTTCAACTGTGGGAACCCAGAACTGGACCCAGTAATTTTGCAGTGGATCGCAACCAGTGCCAAAGGGCTGGTCCACACTAGGGGCGGGATCGAAGTACCTTAGTTCGAACTAACGCGACTTACCTCGCGTCCGCGCGGCGCCGCGATCGAAGTTCGCGGCTCCTACTTCGAACTCCGGTACTCTGCTCGCCCTGCAGGAGTACNTCGAACTAAGGTACTTCGACTTCAGCTACGCGAATAGCGTAGCTGAAGTCGAAGTACCTTAGTTCGAACTAACGCGACTTACCTCGCGTCCGCGCGGCGCCGCGATCGAAGTTCGCGGCTCCTACTTCGAACTCCGGTACTCCGCTCGCCCTGCAGGAGTACCGGAGTTCGAAGTAGCGCGTTCGGGGATCGATCTATCGCGTCCAGACGAGACGCGATAGATCGATCCCCGATACTTCGATGGCTACCCGCCGATCCGGGCGGGTAGTCTGGACGGGGCCAAATAGAGGTAAAACAACCTCTCGACTCCTACTGTTTATGCACCCCATTTGTCTTTATGCACCCCATTTGTACAGCACCTAACACAGTGGGGTGCTGCTCTGAGTGGTACCATTCCTGTAATACTGCATCTAATAACGTGTGTAGAAGTGGTGGAGTGAGTCACGGCGCCATCTAGTGGCTCTTCCCACAGAGAGACTAAATGCCAGGCTCAGCTGTTTGAAGCCTGTGCGATGGTTGGATCTGAAGAACAAGTGTCCCATCCCTGGCTTCCTCCGTGGGGGCGGTTGATATGACGTTGGTGTCTGCTGCTTGCCGAGCGTGAAACCGTCATAGGCCCACTGCAGGCAGGTGGGGTTCACAGCCACTCTGTTCCCTCGGTGTTTCTGGGTCAGAGGGAGCAGCTTTATTATAGAATAGGTACAAAAGGAATGAGATTCTCCCTGCATGGCCGTCTATGCCAATACCGCACAGCAACCTCTAATAGCCCTGGCGAAGCTATACTCTCCTGCTTTTACAAGAAAGAAGGAGACTCTTGTGGTTAGAGTATTAGCCTGTAGCACAGAGGTGGGCAAACTACGGCCCGCGGGCCACATCCGGCCTGCGGGACTGTCCTGCCCGGTCCCTGAGCTCCCGGCTGGGGAGGCTGTTCCCCCGGCCCCTCCCGCGCTGTTCCCCCTCCCCCGCAGCTATGCTGCCCCGTGGGCAGCGTGACTTGCGCCCACCCACCTCCCAGGCTTTCCAATAAGCCTGTCCTGCTGCTCTGAGCGGCCTGGTAAGAGGGCAGGGGACAGGGAGCAGGGGAGGCTGGATAGGGGGTGGGGTTCCGGGAGGGGGCGGTCAGGGGACAAGGAGCGGGGGGGGGGTTGGATTGGGGGTGCGGTCCCGGAGGGGTGGGGG
>QXTE01000157.1:2280558-2392336 GCA_003942145.1 Platysternon megacephalum
GTGTTGGATTGGGGGTGCGGTCCCGGAGGGGTGGGGGATCCTGGGAAGGGGCGGTCAGGGGACAAGGAGCAGGGGGGGTTGGATTGGGGGTGGGGTCCCGGAGGGGTGGGGGATCCTGGGAGGGGGCGATCAGGGGACAAGGAGCGGGGGGGATGGAATGGGTTGGGAGTTCTGAGGGGGGCGGATAGGGGGCAGAGGCCAGGCTGTTTGGGGAGGCACAGCCTTCCCTACCCGGCCCTCCATACCGCTTCGCAACCCCGATGTGGCCCTCGGGCCAAAAAGTTTGCCCACCCCTGCTGTAGCAGAAGGAGGCTTTTAGGCATAGGTGTAGTTTGACTTCCATATTTGGGGAGGGCAGCGGCCCTCCAGCCAGGCCAATGAGGCCGTGCGCAGGGGGCAAATTCCGCCTCTTCCCAAAGCGTGCAGGGCTGGGCCTGCCGTGGGGTCACCTGCCCCCGGGGTGTGTTTGGTCTCACACAGGAACCTGGGGGAGGGAAGGGGGGCTAATGTGCAGGACTGGCCCTCGGAACCCATGGCTGGAAACCACCCAGTCTCCAGGGCTTCGGGGCAGGGCCGGGGCCGCCCCACTCCCGCGCGTGAGTTTCCCATTGACTCAGAGCCGGCCCCGCGCTCGGTCACATGGTGCCGCTGGGCCCCCTCCCTGCCTGGCATCTGGCGAAGCCGAGCCAGTCAAGTGACCTCGGAGGCCGGGCGAGCTGTGAGCTGTGCCCAGTGGGGAGAGGCAGGAGCAACAGCTGTGGGGGGGGGAGACTGAGGATAAGGGGTGGAGCCTGCCCAGGTTGGGGGGTCATGACTCGAGCTGTTCAGTGGGTGGCCAAACCTTTAAATTGTGTCGTCCCCCCCCACTATCAGTGTATACACTTTGGGGGCCAACATCCTCCCTCCGTCCATGCTTTCAGGCACTCCTCGCTCTGCCACAGACTTCCTGTTCAGCCTTGAGCAAGTCACTTAATCTCTCTGGGAGCCAGTTCCCCATCTGTTAAATGGAGATAATGATGCTTCCTTTGGGTGTTGGGATTGTAAACGCTTTGGAGCGGGGATTGTCTCTTACCATGGTCTCTTATGCATGTAATGACTAGTACAATACAGTTCTCTATCCAATTACGGTCTCTAGGTGTTCATGTCATATAAATAATAATTAAAGATACACTATGTTAATGTGATCCACGGGTGACTGTGGGTATCAGGGCCTCACCTGTGCTTGATCCACAGAGGAGATGAGTCTCTTATAGACCTGTCTAGAAAGCTGTAGCTGCTTGTGTCTTTCGCTCCAGAGGTGTCTAGTTTAATCCTTGGCATGTTGGCAAACGTAGCAGCCATCATATTAACAAGGCACAACTTTTTCAAAACAGTTGGGGACCAAACTCTCTCCCTCAGTGGCAGAACCGTGCAGTGAAGGATAAGCGGGGAAGGAGGTGCACTGGGTGGACTGCATCACACTGTGTCAGACCAAAGGTCCATCTAGCCCAGTATCCTGTCTTCCAACAGTGGCCAACACCAGGTGCCCCAGAGGGAATGAACAGAACAATCAATCATCAAGTGATCCATCCCCTGGCGCCCATTCCCAGCTTCTGGCAAACTGAGGCTAGGGACACCATCCCTGCCCATCCTGGTTAATAGCCATTGAAGGACTGATCCTCCAGGAACTTATCTAGTTCTTTTTTNGTGTTGGATTGGGGGTGCGGTCCCGGAGGGGTGGGGGATCCTGGGAAGGGGCGGTCAGGGGACAAGGAGCAGGGGGGGTTGGATTGGGGGTGGGGTCCCGGAGGGGTGGGGGATCCTGGGAGGGGGCGATCAGGGGACAAGGAGCGGGGGGGATGGAATGGGTTGGGAGTTCTGAGGGGGGCGGATAGGGGGCAGAGGCCAGGCTGTTTGGGGAGGCACAGCCTTCCCTACCCGGCCCTCCATACCGCTTCGCAACCCCGATGTGGCCCTCGGGCCAAAAAGTTTGCCCACCCCTGCTGTAGCAGAAGGAGGCTTTTAGGCATAGGTGTAGTTTGACTTCCATATTTGGGGAGGGCAGCGGCCCTCCAGCCAGGCCAATGAGGCCGTGCGCAGGGGGCAAATTCCGCCTCTTCCCAAAGCGTGCAGGGCTGGGCCTGCCGTGGGGTCACCTGCCCCCGGGGTGTGTTTGGTCTCACACAGGAACCTGGGGGAGGGAAGGGGGGCTAATGTGCAGGACTGGCCCTCGGAACCCATGGCTGGAAACCACCCAGTCTCCAGGGCTTCGGGGCAGGGCCGGGGCCGCCCCACTCCCGCGCGTGAGTTTCCCATTGACTCAGAGCCGGCCCCGCGCTCGGTCACATGGTGCCGCTGGGCCCCCTCCCTGCCTGGCATCTGGCGAAGCCGAGCCAGTCAAGTGACCTCGGAGGCCGGGCGAGCTGTGAGCTGTGCCCAGTGGGGAGAGGCAGGAGCAACAGCTGTGGGGGGGGGAGACTGAGGATAAGGGGTGGAGCCTGCCCAGGTTGGGGGGTCATGACTCGAGCTGTTCAGTGGGTGGCCAAACCTTTAAATTGTGTCGTCCCCCCCCACTATCAGTGTATACACTTTGGGGGCCAACATCCTCCCTCCGTCCATGCTTTCAGGCACTCCTCGCTCTGCCACAGACTTCCTGTTCAGCCTTGAGCAAGTCACTTAATCTCTCTGGGAGCCAGTTCCCCATCTGTTAAATGGAGATAATGATGCTTCCTTTGGGTGTTGGGATTGTAAACGCTTTGGAGCGGGGATTGTCTCTTACCATGGTCTCTTATGCATGTAATGACTAGTACAATACAGTTCTCTATCCAATTACGGTCTCTAGGTGTTCATGTCATATAAATAATAATTAAAGATACACTATGTTAATGTGATCCACGGGTGACTGTGGGTATCAGGGCCTCACCTGTGCTTGATCCACAGAGGAGATGAGTCTCTTATAGACCTGTCTAGAAAGCTGTAGCTGCTTGTGTCTTTCGCTCCAGAGGTGTCTAGTTTAATCCTTGGCATGTTGGCAAACGTAGCAGCCATCATATTAACAAGGCACAACTTTTTCAAAACAGTTGGGGACCAAACTCTCTCCCTCAGTGGCAGAACCGTGCAGTGAAGGATAAGCGGGGAAGGAGGTGCACTGGGTGGACTGCATCACACTGTGTCAGACCAAAGGTCCATCTAGCCCAGTATCCTGTCTTCCAACAGTGGCCAACACCAGGTGCCCCAGAGGGAATGAACAGAACAATCAATCATCAAGTGATCCATCCCCTGGCGCCCATTCCCAGCTTCTGGCAAACTGAGGCTAGGGACACCATCCCTGCCCATCCTGGTTAATAGCCATTGAAGGACTGATCCTCCAGGAACTTATCTAGTTCTTTTTTGAACCCTGTTATAGTCTTGGCCTTCACAACATCCTCTGTCAAGGAGTTCCACAGGTTGCCTGTCCGTTGTGTGGAAAAAATACTTCCTTTTGTTTGTTTGTTTTAAACCTGCTGCCTATTAATTTCATTTGGTGACCCCTAGTTCCTGTGTTAAGAGAAGGAGTAAATAACACTTTCTTATTTACTTTCTCCACACCAGTCATGATTTTATAGACCTCGATCATATCCCCCCTTAGTCGTCTCTTTTCCAAGCTGAAAAGTCCCAGTCTTATTAAACTCTCCTCATACGGCAGCCGTTCCATATCTCTAATCATTTTGTTGCCCTTTTCTGCACCTTTTCCAATTCCAATGTCTCTTTTTTGAGATGGGGCGACCAGATCTAGCCAGGCTTGAGGAGCCAAGCACTCCACTGTAGTCTTTGCTTGAGGATTTGCTTTGTTAGCTTCAATGATTCATTTGTTTTGTTCCCATGTTGCCGCTGCCTCTAAATAAACTTTGCCATCTAGCGCTTTGAGCTGGCTCTTGCTGAATGGATTGTGGCTGGTTCACTGGGTTACTTAGAGTTGAGTAAGACACGCCGAGGCGGGGTGTCAGCCCAGGAGCACCCATCCTCACAAGTGCTGGAGGCACCATGCAAGTGCACCACTGGAGACGACCGGTTTTGTTGCTAGCAAATTGATGACAACACAAACAAAGTGGATTCCCATCCCTACTAAAAGATTCAGATGTGCATCAGCTAGCACCACCTGGTGGAAAAAAGGGGAACTTGTGCAGTCGTGGCAAAAACGGAATTCTGATGATTACCTCTCTCTGGTCACGGGTGCTCCCAAGATCTGGAGATGCTTGAGTGCTCTTTGCCTTCCAAAGGAACACAGATGAAAATGATTCCTTTCTGCTCCCTCTCCCTTTCTCCTGGGCCTCTTTCCAAAACTCCTGACGGGGAAGAATTCAGCAGAGATGATCTTTGCAGCCAAAACAATAAATAATTTTAAAAAAGGAGAGCTTGCTCAGGCATGTAAACAAAACGCTCCATCAACTGAATCCAAATAGATGGAGACAATCTGGTGTATTTTAACGCTAGAAAAACCATCCCCAATATTAAACAACACACGAAAATAATCAGGACAGCTCTTGGGAGGGGGAAGTCATGCCAAGATGCTATAGCATTTAAAGCCAGAAGGGATCATCCTTAAACCACCTTCATGCTCCCCTAATCTATGGCCTCATCTGTGCCAAGCTGGGCACCCACACCTACCGCAGTACAAGTAAGAGCTGCCTGAGGGTTGTATCGTCTGCTTGTGGCTCCGAGGAATCATTTGGGCAGCTAGTGCAAATCGAGGCATAGAGATTGCCTGGCCACACCTTCCTTTCATAGCCTCCTTCACCACTGTAACTGAGTGTAATTTTCCCCAGCCATGCCCCCTGATCTGGCTGCCAGGGTGGATGTGAGTTAGGACTTGCTGGGATTGCTCCACATGTGCAGCTGCTCTGCACAAGGATCTGGATCTGCTGGCTTCGGGACAAGGATGTCCTAGTGTAGTTGAGGAACTGGCAGCGATTGTTAGCTGAGGCTATGGAACACTCAGCTCATTTGAGGTGGGGAATAAGCCTTTATTTACCTTCTGGATTGTGAGCGTTTAGGATATGTGTGAGTCATGTTTTCAAGGTTTACGCTACAATTACAAAGGCTAGAAATGTACAAAAACAATAGAGAAAGAGCTGAGATTCTCATATGTTCACATGACTCCAGGAGCTGGGGCTTTGGAACTTGAATTAATATGCAAACTAGATACCATTAACTTAGGTTTGAACAGAGACTGGGAATGGGTCGTCATTACACTAATTGAATCTATTTCCCTATGTTGAAGTAGCCTCACACTTTCGTGTCAACTGTCCAAATGGGCCATTTGTATTATCACTTCAAAAGTTTTTCTCCCTGCTGTTAATAGCTTCTCTTAATTAATTAGCCTCTTACAGTTGGTATGGCTACTTCCACCTTCTCATGTTCTCTGTATGTATAAATATCTTCTTACTGTATGTTCCATTCTATGCATCCGAAGAAGTGGACTGTAGCCCACGAAAGCTTATGCTCAAATAAATTTGTTAGTCTCTAAGGTGCCACAAGTACTCCTGTTCTATCAGCTCTCTTGAGACTCATAATAAAAACCACAAGAATTGGCAAGGCTGAAGCCTACAGAAATCTCTGAAGTTACTCTGGATTGACAAAGACACAACTGAGATCAGAATACAGCTCTTTTTCTCATCCCAATGCACAGCATGTTCAAGCAACTTTGCATTGCAGTATAGTTGTTTTCTACTTTTTGGGCACAGAGCCATGGATTCTTCCCATGCACGTTTTTAGAGATATCCCCGCAGAATATGTTTTCATATTAACATGATATGTCAAAAGTGCCAACCTCTATGTCTGTTGCATCAGTGGAGAGAGAAGAGATGTTTGTTCCTTCTGTCCACACCCATGTTGTTAAGATATATGAGAAACAAAACACGTAGACCCAGACTGGCTCCAGGGGGATTGTCCCCCATCCCAGAATCAAATCCAGTTGTTCTAGTTGCTCAGGTTTGGAACCGCATTAGTTATGGCTGAGTCCAAGCAGGGCTTTAAAACAGCCAGGAATTCATTCACTCCTGCTTTTCCATGTGTGGGTGTGACGGGTAGCGCTGTCAGGAACCTGCAGTTACGCTAATCCTTGATCTTCCTTCTTCACACTGTAAATTAGGCTTTTGTTGTTTTGGGGAAGCAATGTTCCTGTTGGAGAGGATTGGCTTATTGAGAGATCTTTAGGGGGTTACATATCTTCTGAAATGTTTGGCATTGATCGCTATTGGAGACCGGATAGCAGACAAGACAGATTATTGCTTTACAGCACTGTGGTTGATATGATCTTTTTGGCTAGAGCTGGTTTAAAAAAAAAATGGGGAAAAATCTCTCAAACATTTAATTGAATTTCCCCCCTTTCCTGAACATTTTAAATGCCAAAATTCTAGAGGTAGAAATTTCACTGATATTTTTCTTGACTTTTTCAAATTTCAGAAATTAGAAAAAAAAATTTTTTTGTCTGTCTAAGGGGGCCACCAGAAGTAGTTAACTTGCAGTGGGAATTGGGTGCTTAGTTGCTCTTTGTGCCTTTGAAAATCTGACCCATAGTCAGACAATACACACTCTATTTCGTCTCCTTTATTGTTGTCTTTTTGTCAGACATAATTTGGACTGAATATATAATAAAATAGTTAATACAGTCCAAATTTAACAATCATATTCGGTCCTTAGTGTTAACATTTTTCTTCTACAGCTCTCGATGGGATTTACAAAGGAAGGGCTGCATTATTATCTCAATTTTACAGATGGGGAAACTGAGGCACAGAGCATTGATGTGGTCTCACATAAAGCCAGTGGCACAGCGGGGAATAGAATCCCAGGGTGAAATTGTGCCTCATTGAAGTCAGTTGCAAAACTCCCACCGATTTCCACGGAGCTGGGATTTCACCACAGAAGTCCTGATTTTTAGTCCAGTGTCCTAGTCACTGGTTGTCCAAGACCTTGCGTTTTTACTAGTGTCTGAAAAGAATATAGGGATTAGCCATGTTTGACCCTATGCAGACCTGAGGCCTGATTTTTGCACTAAGCCAGTGATACTCAGACCTCCGTGGTTCAGGAGCCAAATTAGCGATCAACATTACCCAAAAGAACCACAGTCGTGTGAATTCATATTTAAACAGTATGACAGGGAAAATGTTTAGATAACTTATTTGCTGTGAGGATATATATATATATATAACTCAGTGAAAGTTGATAACTTAATTGGTTAATAAAATAATAAAAGCATCCTGATTGGTTAAGAATTAAATCCCTGGTTTAATATCATGTGCTGCAGGAGACACATTAAAGCCACAGTCTTAGTATCGCTGCACTGGGCAAAATTAAAGAAAAATAGATGCACTTGACGGAAAGTGACCTGCATTAATGACACGGAGGCTGCACAGCCCCCAGGTTACTCTCACATAGTGGCAGGGATGTAGCCAAGCACCTCATTAGCACGGTGCATAAACTCTTCAGACATGCTCATTCTCAGCCCACACCACACACTTACTCGGTGTCCTAGTGAGTCAGAGAGTGGGTGGAGGGTTTGCGATTTATCGTGGTCCCTCTTAGGGTATGTCTACACTGCAACCGGCTGTGTGATTGCAGTACCGGCTGGCAGGCTCACACCAGCAAAAAATAGCACTGGCCCGGGCTAGCAATGCGAGTGCACAGCCAGAGTCTGCAGCCTGCCTACCCAGCTTGTGCTGCGGTCACACCTCCAAGTGCACTGCAGACATAGCCTTCGTGTGAAGACCATCCGCCCTTAACATTGCCTACACCCATGCCTAGCACTGCCACCACCGTTCACGCTCTGGGGCACACTGCGCAAGGGTTTCCGGGATGAGGACTTCAGACTGTGAGGCTATGGGTCAGGGTCTGTGCTGCCTGGGAAAAAGTTGCTTCAGTGTGGCCGCATTTGTAAAAATGTGCTGCTAAGTCTGTTAGAAGAAAACCGAAAGCAATTTGCGTCTGGCTACGTTGGCCAGTATACTGGGGATTGAACTCGGGACTTCCGGAGCTGACACCACCTATAATACCAAGGAGGCTATGGCCAGGTGTACACTACACACTCGCATCAGTATAACTACATCGCTCAGGGGTGTGAAAAATCCACCCCGGAGTGCTGTAGTTACACAGATGTGAGTTATGCCGACCTAACCCTCGGTGTAGACACGCCAACGGGAGAAGCTCTCACAGTGCAGTTGTGCCACTTCAGCGCTGTACATGTAGACAAGCCCGGAAGCCTCTTTTAAAAAAAAACCCAACTCATCTCAACCTTAAACTATGGAAGGGCCACCACCATCCCCATAATACCGGAGAGTGAGTTAATGACCGAATGTTGGCCTGCGAGACGACATGGGTTGTTGTTTTTTTAGGCCGAGTCAATAGTTCTGAGTTTGGGGCTTTCAGAGAATTTATTTCTTATTGCTGAGTAGCTAGATAAAGGTACAGAGAAAGAGGAAGTAACGCATTCTGTTTTCTCCTGTGACAGGTTGCCGGTCTGCAATCAGCCATTAGTGATTCTGAGCAACATGGTGATGGTGCCCTTAAAGATGCCCGGGAGAAATATGTTGAACTGCAGCATGCCCTACGGAAGGCCAAGGATGAGCTGGCATGTATGCTGCATGATTACCATGCCAAGCTGCCCTGGATATTGAGATTGCTACATACAAGACACTGCTGGAGGGAGAAGAAAACAGGTGGGTGCATCATATCAGAGTTGGATGTGGGGGAATGATCCCTGTGATAGAATTAGTATAATAATGAGGAGAAACGACAGAAGAATATTGCAAGATCTCCATTCAGGAAATTGCACTGCTCTAAAAATGTAGTTCATAGACTCATAGACATCTAGTCTGACCTCCTGCACAACGCAGGCCACAGAATCTCACCCACCCACTCCTGTAACAAACCCCTAATCTATGTCTGAGTTATCGAAGTTTTCAAATCATGGTTTAAAGACCTCAAGGTGCAGAGAATCCTCCAGCCAGTGACCCGTGTCCCACGCTGCAGAGGAAGGCGAAAAACCTCCAGGGCCTCTGCCAATCTGCCCTGGAGGAAAATTCCTTCCCGACCCCAAATATGGCGATCAGCATGTGGGCAAGACTCACCAGCCAGCACCCAGGAAAGAATTCTCTGTAGTAACTCAGATCTCATCCTATCTAACATCCCATCACAGGCCATTGGGCATATTTACCTGCTAATAATCAAAGATCAATTAATTGCCAAAATTAGGCTATCCCATCATATCATCCCCTCCATAAACTTATCAAGCTTAGTCTTGAAGCCAGATATGTCTTTTGACCCCACTACTCCCCTTGGAAGGCTGTTCCAGAACTTCACTCCTCTAATGGTTAGAAACCTTCGTCTAATTTCAAGTCTAAACTTCCTAATGTCCAGTTTATATCCATTTGTTCTTGTGTCCACATTGGTACTGAGCTTAAATAATTCCTCTCCCTCCCTGATATTTATCCCTCTGATATATTTATAGAGAGCAATCATATCTCCCCTCGGCCTTCTTTTGGTTAGGCTAAACAAGCCAAGCTCTTTGAGTCTCCTTTCATAAGACAGGTTTTCCATTCCTCGGATCATCCTAGTAGCCCTTCTCTGTACCTGTTCCAGTTTGAATTCATCCTTCTTAAATATGGGAGACCAAAACGGCACACAATATTACAGATGAGGTCTCACCAGTGCCTTGTATAACGGTACTAACACCTCCTTATCTTTACTGGAAATACCTCGCCTGATGCATCCCAAGACCGCATTAGCTTTTTTAACGGCCATATCACATTGGCAGCTCATAGTCATCCTGTGATCAACCAATACTCCGAGGTCCTTCTCCTCCTCTGTTACTTCCAACTGATGTGTCCCCAATTTATAACCAAAAGAGGTGGCATGAACAAAAAGGTTTGGGGACCACTGTCTTAAAGAGAGATCTCCTCATTAGGTACACGGGTTACACAAACAGCTCAGTAGGTGGATGCTACCTTAGTGATGTGTGCAGCTCAGGCATGAAAATTTCAACAGGAGCCCATGCCCCAGGCAGACCAAGACATAAAGTTTAGGTGTAGAATGAAAAACACATCCCTGCAAAAGGAAATCCCTTCCTTTTGCACATCCATCTCAGCGAAGCTTTGCCAGCAAGATTTTAGAACAGAGATCCTTGTAACTTTTGGTTTATTCATGCTGTTTCTTTAGTGGGTCTCTAGCTGTCTTTAGGCATCTTGTCATGTTATTAACCAATCCCCTTTTGCTAAATGTGCTCCTCTTCTCCCTGATCAAATGTGTGCTGTCTACATCATGGGTTGTGTTTGGCTCTGAATTCTTTCTCTTCCTATTGCACCTTGGGAAATGTTTCAGGAAATGAAGTAATGAGCTCTCTGGGCCTGATTCTCCTCTCACTTTCACCAATGTCAATCAGAAGTAACTCTTCTGAAAATCAATGGAATTACACCTCCGTGAAACTGGTGTAATGGGCATCAGAGTTGGCCTGGTAGGAATTGAATTTCTAGATCCTTTTTTAGTTGTCTTTGATCAGTTCAGATAGTCATCCCCTAACGAGGGATGCGAGTCATAAAAATTGTTAAAACCCATTTCGCTCTATGTAATCAGCAGTGAGTATTTAATGTTGCTTGTGTGCAGCAAAGTATTCTGACTGCATTCTCGGTGTGTTCTACGTGGCAAAGTCTGTGCTCTTTATACATAAAATGTACCTCCATTCCCTGTGCTTTGATGATTGTCCAAAGCTCTAAACCAGGGATCAGCAACCTTTGGCATGCGGCTCGCCCTGGCGGGCTGGGCCAGTTTGTTTACCTGCCGCGTCTGCAGGTTCGGCCGATCGTGGCTTCCACTGGCTGCGGTTCACCGCTCCAGGCCAATGGGGGCGGCGGGAAGCGGTGGCCAGCACATCCCTTGGCCCGTGCCGCTTCCCGCAGCCCCAATTGGCCTGGAACGGCAAACCGTGGCCAGTGGGAGCTGCAATCGGCCGAACCTGCGGACACGGCAGGTAAACAAACCGGCCCGGCCCACCAGGTTGCTTACCCTGGCGGGCCGCGGGCCAAAGGTTGACGATCCTTGCTCTAAACTTTCTTCTGTACCTTCAGTAAAATGCACAAAAAATGAATGTGTTGTCACTGAGTTTGTAACATTTCATGTGAGCACAAGAGTCTCTCATTCCCAGATTACGTAACCATGCGTGGGTTGTCTACATAGTGTTCAGATCAATCTGCTCATTAGAGATAATGAAGGAACAGGCCAAGATTTTGATCCTGTTCAGAGAACATGACATGAGTCAGATCCTCAGCTCTGGTGCAAATTGGTGTTGCTCCATTGAAGTCAGTTGAGGTACACTGATTCATTCCAGCCAAGGATCTTGCTCATTGTGTTTAATGGAAGTTTTAAGACTTACATAGAGTCTAGGCTCTTTAGGTTTGTATGCTACATCCATCAGGATGGTAGGAGAGTGCCTGAGGCCCACTGTTGTACGAGTTAAAAGTTGACTGCAACTAGGGTTATTCTGAAAATAAATTGGAAATACGATTGGTTGGTTGTGTCACTTGGAAATCCTGTGCATGATGGTTCAGAATCTCAAGTCAGATCAAAGGAAGAGCTCCAGGGCGTGGGAATAATTTTATTGTGTGCTTGAATGGATAAAAACAAATTGGCAGCACCACAGAGAGCTGAAGTGGCTTGAGATTAAGCTGATAAGCACTAACGTGAGCAGCAGAGAAATAAATCAAATCATATAGAACCTAGGAGATGGTTTAAGTAGGTGAAGAATATTTTTCAAGCAGGAAGAAGGTATACTTGACTTAGAAGGAAGATCTCCTTAAAGTCTGGAATAGGAAGCAGGTCATTACTGACTCTCTTCTGGACTACATTTACAGTACATAAGAACATATGAACATAACGGCCATACTGGGTCAGACCAAAGGTCCATCTAGCCCAGCATCCTGTCTTCCAACAGTGGCCAATGCCAGGTGCCCCAGAGGGAATGAACAGAACACGTAATCATCAAGTGATCCATCCCCTGTCACCCATTCCCAGCATCTGGCAAACAGAGGTTAGGGTAGAATCAATTGTCATCTGTTCTGCTCTTTAGGGGCCTAATTCTTCTACACTTCCTCAGGTTGTATAGCAGCTTACTTCGGTGAGGAGCCCCATTGATCTCAATGAGAAGACTCATGTAGCAAAGAACTACACAATGGCCAACGTTTTCAAAAATGTCTGGATGACTCTGGGTCGCCTCCGTTATGGGGGACCCAACTGCGAACTTTTGAAAATGCCTGACTTTCCGAAAGCGCCAAGAACCTACTCTCTGAAAATCAAGTCCCTTTAAGATGTCTCAAGTTGAGTACCCAAAGCTGAGACACCCCAAGTCACTAGTTACTTTTGCAAACCTTGACCAGTGTGAGTAAGAGGAGCAGAATCCAGCCCTAAAGTTTGGCAACTGAGTAGATTTTATTGCCTTAAATGGTCACAATAGGAAGTGTTTTTCAAGACAGTATTTGAGAAATGCAGGGCTGATTTGAATATCTAATGCACTGCTTCCTAGAAATTCATCTTACACTGAGAGCCTAAAGCCTCAGTTACACTAAGAACTGGATAAATTCATGGAGGCTAGGTCCATTAATGGCTATTAGCCAGAATGGGTAAGGAATGGTGTCCCTAGCCTCTGTTTGTCAGAGGGTGGAGATGGATGGCAGGAGAGGGATCACTGATCATTACCTGTTAGGTTCACTCCCTCTGGGGCACCTTCCATTGGCCACTGTCGGTAGACAGGATACTGGGCTGGATAGACCTTTGGTCTGACCCAGTGTGGCTGTTCTTATGTTCTTAAGGACTGTTTATATTACTCTGGCCATGCAAATGGGTATAAGCTATATTCACATGCATTTTAAGGCCACTTTACTCTAAGATTGCTTTAACTACTCTGTGTATGTCTACTCTGCAATCGGATGCAGTGTCACCTAGACATTCCCCAGTTATCTTTGCGCTCGCTGGCTCAGGTACCAACAGCGGTAAAACAGCGGCAGCAAGGACTGTACAAGCCCCTGTGGGATCCTGGGGATGTACTTGAGCAGACATCTTGACTAACACTAGCAGGGAAGCCATAGCAGCACAGGTTATGTCTACATCTGCTGTAGTCACGCCTCTGACAGCAGTGTTGATGTGCCTTAGGTGGAACGGAGAACCAGGTCGTAAGTGTTCTATATCAGATAGTGTATGAACACAGTGATACAACTGGAGATCTACTTACATGGTAGTTAACCAGGAAACCACTTCCAGAGTAAAGACATTTCAACATTAACTATAATAGCAGACTCCGGCATAATTAGGTGTTGATTTTCCAAACATGGATCACTTCTTTCCATGATAAGGGTAAACAACTCTACTCTTACCTCACATGTAAGCAGTAAAAAAGCAAGCTCCATCCTTAACAAAGAAAACCGTATAAGGAACATGACTGAGCAATTAAGCAATCACAGTATGCTCATCTGGAGGTGTATGTGTGTCTCAGTTGAGAATGGAGTGGGGACCATGTTGCCATACGGTGGAGAAGGTGCTGCCACCTGCTACACGACAGTGGAATAGCAGGGAATTGACGAAGAGTTTGTGGTTTCTTCCATTTCTAGGCTGTGATTCAACAGGACAGTTAAGCGTGTACTTAACTTTAAAGATTTGATTAGTCCTACTGAAGGTCAATATCTTAGAATTCAGCCAGCGATCACACCAATAAATCATCAGGATAACATCAAAAGTAAGTTTAGGTGTCCAGTTATGTCCTGCAATCCCAGCAAAAGGGAGAACGTGGACTTTGCCATTTGAACATACTCTGCACCATAAACTAAAGTTGCAATGTCATTTTGACTTTTTTGGTGTGTGATTTCATTTTCCCAACCAGCGTTAATGCCTTCCCAACAGCCACCATTAAACAGCGAGGCACTGAGTCTGAGCTTGTGTACACGGGCGGCGGGTACCATAGGCTGGGGGAGGCTGTGCCTCCCCAAATAGCTAGGCATGGCCCCGCCCAGGCTCCGCCCCCAGGCTCCCCCTTCCAGTGCGCAGCTCCAGTCCCCCTTAGATAAATGAAGGGGGTGGGGAGCTCCCTTTTATGGACAGCCAGACAGCCAGTTAGCTATAATGTCCCTCTTGGTGGCTGTTCTCTGCTTGCTTTACCTGTAAAGGGTTTAAAAAGTCCACAGGTAAAGGAAGGGAGTGGGCAACTGACCAAAAAAAGCCAATGGAAAGGCTAGAACTTTTTAAAATTGTGAAAAAAGTTTTCCCTTTCTGTGCTGTTGTTCTCTGGGAAAGAGGGGAAGAGGGCAGCAGTTATGCTGTGAGAAGCTGAAGGCCAGATATGAAAATCATCAGATCCTATCTAGAACTACTTATTTAACAACCCAGATATGTAAGTAGATCAGGAATGTTTAGAAAGACGCGATTAGGTTTATTTCTGTTTATTTCTTACTGGCTTGTGGACTCCTCTGTGCTAACCCCAGATGCTTTTGTTGCTTGTAACCTTGAAGCTGAACCCCCAGAAAACTATTTTGGGTGCTTAATTTTTGGAATTGCTCTTTTCAAAATCTAGCAATAGCTTGAGATTTCAGATGTATTTTCTTTCTTTTTGTTTTTAATAAAATTTACCTTTTTTAAGAAGAGGGTTGGATTTTTGTGTCTTAAGAGGTTTGTGCACATGTTTTTTAATTAGCTGGTGGTAACAACTGATTTCTTTGTTTTCCTTTCTTAGCTCTTCCCCGGAGGGGGGGTGAAAGGGCTTGAGGGCACCCCACAGGAAGGAATTCCCAAGTGCGCATTCCTGGGTTCCAAGGGGTTTTGCATTTGGGTGGTGGCAGCATCTACCCATCCAAGGTCAGAGTGAAGCTGTAGCCTGGGGAGTTTAATACAAGCCTGGAGTGCCCAGTATTAATTTTTTTAATCCTTGCGGGGCCCCACCTTCTGCACTCGAAGTGCCAGAGTGGGGAATCAGCCTTAACACTCCCTGTGCTGTGTCCCTGGCTCAGGCTGGGGCCGCACTGCCCACCCTCCTGGCGCTCCGGGGCTGGGGAGACTAGCCTGGGGCAGGGGCTGGTGGTTGTGGTGGGGAGGGGTCTGGCCTCCGGCAGGGGTTGGGTGCATGGAAGGGGCAGGGCCTCAGGCGGAAGGGCCCGGACTGGGAGCTAGCCTCCCCCAGCCTGCGGTTTACGCGCCACCCATGACCAGCGTGTTTTGGTAGTTATGCCGCTGATGCCAATGGAGTTAGTGTGTTGTAAAACCTGTGTAAACGAGATCAGGAAAACCTGGAGATAGTGATCAGGTGAGCAGTGGACTATAGTGCTCAGGTACAGGGATAGAGTAAGAATGGACACAGTTCTGGCAGTACTGAACCCTTAGCCATATTTTAGAACTCGGATAGTCCTAAACTGCAAATAAGAGGGGGGTAAACAGTAAATCAGGCTGTGATCTATTCATAGTGAATCAATATTGAGATTATAATTTAGCCTTCCTCCTATCACGCTGCAGAAATTTAAGAATGCTCTTCGCCTAGAGAATCAGTTCTATTGGGGCACCCGCATTCTCTCTCTCTTTTTGGCCTGCGTTTGTAGATCATGTTTAGAACTATTACTCCAGATTCAGATGGGCGTAACCAAGACCTAGATGTGGTCACTAGTGTTTGTTTTATTCAGGCTTTGATTTATATGCACTTTTACAGCCATGCGTATCTCTCTTAATCCAGTATTTGGGAGTCCCATTAAGCCACACATTTATTACCACTGTAGTTCTGGAGGGGGAAGGACAGCCTCTTGAGGAAGATCAAAGTATGCTTCTGCTTTGCTACAGCATCACATTTACACATTAATTACTATGCACAGGTACATCGTGTACACATCAGCTACTTTGCTTGTCTAATCGCAGTGTGTGTGTGTATGCGCGCGCAGGCTTTACACTGGGTATCACAAATTTTGTGCTCAGAAGTTGAGATTCAAGCAATGTGAAAACTAAGAGTGAACATAGGACTAGAAGACACTGGATCATTGAGTCCAGGCCCCTGTTATAAGCTGAAGCAATGAATCCTTTGAGAAATAATGAACAACGAAGAGCTTTGAGAAGTTCTCCTGTTACGGGCAACTCCTTCAGAAGACCTATGCACTGGTTAAGACCCACTTAAGCCCACTTTGGAGGATTCAGCACCAAAGGAGTGAATATTTTAAGGAGCGCTCAATGGTTTCACGTTGTCTTTGTGTGTTATGCGGGTGTAAGATCTCCAGCGTCTCTTGGAAAATGTCTCCGTAAAGGTTTAGCATGCTGAGCAAGCTTGAAACCTGCCTATTTGAAAGACCACCACTCTCCATATGCCATAATGTCACAGCTGGGATTATAGAATCATAGAATCCTAGAATATTAGGGTTGGATGGGACCTCAGGAGGTCATGTAGTCCAACCCCCTGCTCAAAGCAGGACCAATCCCCAACTAAATCATCCCAGCCAGGGCTTTGTCAAGCCAGGCCTTAAAAACCTCTAAGGAAGGAGATTCCACCGCCTCCTAGGTAAACCATTCCAGTGCTTCACCACCTTCCTAGTGAAAAAGTTTTTCCTAATATCCAACCTAGACCTCCCCCACTGCCACTTGAGACCATTGCTCCTTGTTCTGTCATCTGCCACCACTGAGAACAGTCTAGATCCATCCTCTTTGGAACCCCCTTTCAGGTAGTTGAAAGCAGCTATCAAATCCCCCCACTTTCTTCTCTTCTGCAGACTAAGCAATCCCAGTTCCCTCAGGCTCTCCTCATAATTCATGTGCTCCAGCCCCCTCATCATTTTTGTTGCCCTCCGCTGAAATATCTCCAATTTTTCCACATCCTCCTTGTAGTGTGGCGCCCAAAACTGGACACAGTACTCCACAGTACTCCAGAATAAGCCGAGTCCCCCTTGAGCTTGTCCCCCTTTGTTATAGGGGTGAAAGCAGCTGGCAGGGTGTTCCGTGAAACAGCTCTTTTCTTTTGGAATGCCCGCTGTGGTCTGAAATAGCCACGTTTGTTTGACCTTCTGCCTATACTTGAAAGCCCATCAGTCCAAGCAGGCACTGAGAGAGGCCCAAGGCAGCGGAGAAAGTGCAGAGGTGGTTTAAGTTGCATTGGTCATTTAGCTGGTGATTAAATGACGTGTCGGGGAGTGGAAGAAATGTTGCTGTTACACTAATTGCTCCTTGGTTGTATCGCCTACGTTCCTGTGGTTCTTCAATGTTTGCATGGGTGCGTTTTGGTGCTGGGCATTTGTATCTGACCAAAAATCTTAATAAACAAGCTGTACGGTGACATATTAACATGAGAGAGGAGTCTGAAGTGCTTACTGCTTTCTGACTCTGGATGCTCAGTGATCGTCGTGCCACAGGAGAGAGGAAAGATTTCTTGCGATAATGCAGCACGGGTCCTTGCCAAGATAAATTGGGAGAATGATGGCCCGAAGGGAACTTTGCTGTTCTCCATTTAGATGACAAGACGATACAGAGCTCGTTAAAATTGCAAGACAGATGACGCTTCTTCAAAAACAAGGGAGGCACCCTGTCCACATCCTGCTCCCAATCTAGTTTCAATGACAACACCCGAAAGTCTTCTGCAATGAGTTCCCAAAAGCCAAGCAGAAAATGAAAGTGTCTGAATTGTCTCCTGTCAGGGTATTGGTGACTTGTTCATCTGTTTAGGATTGGCTGGGACTGCACAGCCAAACAACCTTTTTGAAGAGAATTTACTCATTAATTAACTTCCTCACAAGAGCTAAGAGATAGGAACGCTTTCTTCATTAGCTGGATGAGGCGTAGAAATGCAATGAACATCATGGTTTTACTGAGGTTCCGCTGTGGTCTGTTTTCATTACTTGTACATATTCCCAACCAAACATAAAGAAATTATGATTTTATTTGAGTGGGTATAAAATCTCTCATATAATGGGTGTCAAGGGTGCAGGCATATTTAGTGGACTCAACTGAGGATCTGTTGGATAAGCTTAGTAGGTTCTACCGAATGCTATAAATTTTTTGGTTCAGTGGCCAAACCAAAAAAATCTATTAAAAAATTGGTTAGTTTTGAAACTTCTGGTTTTTTTGTCCCCTCCCCCCCCCCCAAAACAAAGCAAATAAACAAAAAACAATGGTTTCAGGTAGAATGAAATATTTTGTTCGATCTGAAGCGAAATTTTGTTTGTTTTTTCAATTCAGTTTCATTACGTTGGATGTTTTTTACTCTTTACAATGATTTTTAAAACCAAATCTAGCTAATGTTTTGAAATGAAAAATCAAAATGATTCGTTTAGAAAATATCCAAATGAATCATTTTGACTTTTTTTCAATTTTTTTCCCCAGGCAAAGCTCTTTGCTGAATTTAACGCGATTTTGTAAATAGCTTTGGTCACCCCGAAAATGCATTTTTCTGGCAAGTTTACGGTTTGACTGAAAAATTTCACCAAACATGAGCCCAACACACTGGTGGGAGGAAAAAGGACAGCTTTTGAAACTATATCCGTAAATTGCAAATCTGCAGAATGTCCTGTCACAGTATAAAACCCAAGGGATAGAAGAATAAAAACCACAATTGCAATGAAGACTCTCATGAATACATCTGCTAAGCTATAATTAGTATCAAATGAGAATACTTTAAACAAGAATATCTTCTGAGCAAAGCTTGCAAACAAAGCATTTAAAATGCGTTATTATTTCATAAGTGGTTAATGTTTACTATAAAGCATTGCATGTTGCAAAGCATTTACTGCTGCTACGCAAACCAAACCCTTGAAAACTTGAAATTAATTTTCTGATCCAACCAAGCCCAGCTTCACTATCATATATAAGGGGTAGTGTCAAGGTGTCACATCAGAGGAGTCCTTTCTCCTTCACTTTTTGCTGCTGTCACACACCGCAGCTCCCGATAGTTATTCCCGCTTCAAAAACGCCGCCATGAACAGACAGACGTTTTTTGCAAGCTCCACCGTTGGACGAAAGGGCTTCAGTTCAGCTTCTGACGTCTGTGGCCTAAGCGGACACAGAACCTGTGTGGCCTCCGCAGGCCCGCCGGTCGAAAGATGTAAAGTTGGTGGCTACAGCAGCAGGAGTGTCTGCCACCTGGGTGGAAGCACAAGAATTGCCGATGCTGTGGGCTCCCCTAGTGGTGCTGGATGCTACGGGGGTTATGGCTATGGTGGCACAGCTTGGGGCAGTGTAGGTTATGGCAGCGCTGGAGGTTTTAGCGGCAGGGTAGGTCTTTGCGGACCCAGAGGCTATGGAACTTTTGGAGGTTATGCCGATTGCAGGAGCGATGGTATCCGAGGGGTCAGCGTCGATGAGTCCCTCCTGAAGCCGCTCTGCGTGGGAGTTGACCCACAAGAACATCAGGCACGAGAACACGAGAGGGAGCAGATGAAGACCCTGAACAACCAATTTGCCTGCTTCATTGACAAGGTGAGAGCATCGATGTTTTCTATATTTCTTTTAATAAAACAAAGAGAATGGCCCATGGTGCAGATTTCTAATCCGGATCTGACATCCAGATCCAAATTTCCCCATGTTCAGACTGTGACCTTTGGAACAAGAGCATCACATTGTCCTTGGATTGGGGCCCAGTCAAATCCCTACTGAAATCGGTGGAAAGACACCCGAATTCACTTAACTGGAGTTGGATCATGCCCAGAGACAGAGCCACTGCAGTACTTAACTCTTTGGAAAGTCTCAGTCACTTGAAGGCTTTAAATCAAGGCTAGATGACTTTCTAAAAGATCTACTCTGTCTCAACCAGAAGTTATGAAGGGGGGTTCCGAAGAGGATGGAGCTAGGCTGTTCTCAGTGGTGGCAGATTACAGAACAAGAAGCAATGGTCTCAAGTTGCAGTGGGGGAGGTCTAGGTTGGATATTAGGAAACACTATTTGACTAGGAGGGTGGTGAAGCACTGGAATGGGTTACCTAGGGAGGTGGTGGAATCTCCATCCTTAGAGGTTTTGAAGGCCCGGCTTGACCAAGCCCTGGCTGGGATGATTTAGTTGGTGTTGGTCCTGCTTTGAGCAGGGGATTGGACTAGATGACCTCCTGAGGTCTCTTCCAACCCTAATATTCTGTGGTTTTATCATGCAGGAACTGTTGGGTAAAATTCTATGGCTTGTGTTATGTCAGGTCAGACTAGATGACTGAAGTGGTTCCTCTTGCCTTAACATCTACGAAGCTATTAAGTAAACAATATGAAAGACCAAACGTGCCTGGGTGTTGGTTGTCTGCAGTCACCCTTCAAGTCCGTTGTTTCCACATTCTCCAATGAGGTCTGCGTTAAAGTTCTACTGCCATTGAGAATGTTTTCTGCTAAGTGGAACAGAAACAATGGCACTGTTGTTTTCATCCAAGGATGGGAAACATAGCGGGTTTTTTTGGAGTCATTATTTAGTTTATTGAAAGGAATGCAACATCTGGCCTTGATTCCATTCACAAGAATAATTGTAGTGAAGTCAATGGAATGGGATGGTTATGAAAAGACCCTCACCCTCCTTGATTTGCAATTTGCTGGGCACTACCTGGGCAATCGCCACTCAATGACACCGAGCGAGTTTGTGATCCTCTTACATTCAGCATTACTCTCCTTCGAAGTACCTGGACGAGGAGACACAGATAGAGCTTTAGACTTACATTTATTTTTTTGGCCTTTCGATGTTTATATTTGACACACAAAGTTATATTAATATCATTCCTGGGCATTGATTTAGTTGGTGCTGGTCCTGCTTTGAGCAGGGGATTGGACTAGATGACCTTCTGAGGTCTCTTCCAACCCTGATATTCTATGATTCTATGATTTCAATACCATGGGGATACATGTAATATGAAGGTGAATGGAATACAGTATTTGTTAGCTTAAAATGTATTCAACTTTGATATATATTTATGATTACTCAGAGGAGGGGGGAGTTACTATTAAGTATCATTTCCCAAAGATCTGCTTCCTTTGGCCCTCTAGTTGCCAAATACTCTGTTCCTGCCTCTGGAATACCAATAACAGTTCCTGAATCAAAAAGGACAGTTTAACTTAGGGTCCCGATTTCTTTCTTTCTTTCAGTTCTTTGGTGGCAGCTTTCGGAGATTTAAAAAAATTGCTGAATTTTGGTTTACAGGTTCGACACCTGGAGCAGCAGAACAAGGTGCTGGAGACCAAATGGAACCTCTTGCAGCAGTGTGTTCCTCCAGCCCCACGGAAAAATCTTGAGCAGTGCTTTGAGAATTATATCTGCAGCCTGAGGAAGCAGCTTGAGGATTTGTTAAGTGACAAGGAACAACTGACCTGTGAAGAGTCTGCGTCAAGGAAGCTGGTGGATGAATTCAAATGCAAGTAAGAGATTATCCATCATTTGCTTTCTTCTCACTTTGCTCTATTTCTTGTGATCTCCTTTAGCTGCTGTGGGCAATGAAAACAATTGTGGCCTGATTCACCACTGAATTATTCCAGTCTTTAGCTGGTATAACTATTGTAGTAGGAAGAGAGCCTGAGACATAAGCCCTTGTATTAGAGGCCTGGTATGAGGCCTGAGGCCTGAACTAAAGTAGTGGTCAAAACTTTGCCAATATGAAGCAAAGTCAGGTTGTGAGCAAGAGGCAGGCCATGCTCAGAGAATTTGGCAAGCACAGGGCTGATATTGCAAAAACACAGATTCCAGAAGGGTGGTACCAGAACACCTCGATACTAGCACATTCCCCACAGATAACAGGAACACACTGACCCATCCTAAAGATAAGGTCAGGATAACAGCATAATGAATAAAAATGTTTTAATCAAACCAACAGGTACAAGGCAGTGAGTGGCACCCAAATACGTCAGCGGGTGGCACCCTGATTTGTAATTTGTTTGTATCTGTGTATAAAAATGTATCTCAAAGGGAGTGTCTTTGGCCAGCCTACGGAGCAGTGGAAAGTCCCACCAGTGACTGAGCTGCGTCCATTGTCACAAGCATACATGTCTTAGTATCTTCGCAGAGTCTTCCAGGTGCCATTGCCATGCTTTGTTGACAATAAACCTGGCCGGGCACCTTTGCTACTAAACCAAGTCTTGAGGTCTTATTGAGCAGTTCGATCGAAGCCTGCTGCTCTGGCCAGATAGCACATACCAGTGCAGCACGCAGAGAGAACACACGCACGCTGCCAAATATCTAACAACAATGATATCAATTGAAATGGCGTCTGCGATTGGTGAAACAGACCCAACGTTGATTTCAAGTTGAAAGAGAAAAATGTTGCCCATGTGTGTTATGGCAGTTGGCAAAACAAGCACTGACCCACCGCTGTCTCTTCTCTTTTCCCACAGGTACGAAGAGGAAATTAGCAGGCGCACAGCGGCAGAGACTGAGTTTGTGGTGCTCAAGAAGGTGAGAAATTCAGGTGGCTAAAAGAGGAAGCGTGGATCTGTAAATATAGCTATAACCATTTTGCATGGATGCTGCAGCAGTAAGAAGTTATTAGAAGATACCTGATGATGGTAGCATGAGGAAAAGCAACATCTTTGCACACATACTGGACAGTGTGGGAAAAGGGTATAGATGGGAATGGGAGAAGAAGTTGAACGGCATTAAAGCTAGCATCATTACAACTCACAAGCAAAGATAACACACTCAAGTTGCTGTTCATGTCATTATTTGTAAGTGGGGCCTGGTGGACAGAGCAAAAAAGGTTGTAGCTGGACAGCAATGGAATAGTAAAGGCCCACTAATGACTGATATTTTAATCATCTAAAGAGGGGCATCTTAATTTTTCTTCCTCGCTAGATCCATTGTAGGTTGATCTCAGAAAATGAGACAAAAACACTGAATATTTAGAGTTCATATTTAATAATAAATGGAGATATACCTATCTCATAGAACTGGAAGGGACCCTGAAAGGTCATCAAGTCCAGCCCCCTGCCTTCACTAGCAGGACCAAGTACTGATTTTTGCCCTAGATCCCTAAGTGGCCCCCTCAAGGATTGAACTCACAACCCTGGGTTAAGCAGGCCAATGCTCAAACCACTGAGCTATCCCTCCCCCCCGACTTTTAAACTTTCATTAGTCAATACTGGGGTTTCCACCAAGTCCTAAGTAACAAAGAGGACTTTTCCTCCCCATTGACTTTGAGGTGGGTTGATTTTCCTTCGGGAGGCACGGGAGCCCCTTGAGGAAGCCTGGCAAATCGAGACATTCTGTTCCACAAGCCTGATGGAAAGAGACAACAGGCTTTGTCTCCAATACTGTTTTCCCAGTGTTTTGGAATACCTGTGGCCTTTTTTCCTCAGGAGGCAGACTGTACCTTGCTGCACAAGGAACAGCTAGAGGTGAACACGACCTTGTCAAAGCAGAAGCTGGAATTTCTGAGATGTGTGTTTGATGAGGTAAAGATTCTTCTCATGCCACCTGCCATGGAAATTCAGTACCATGCTTCTCCTTGAAATCACCATCATGTTGCATAGGGTCCAGATTACTAGAGGCAGCAAGGACTCCATAGCTAGAAACTCCACCTGGGTGATTGCCTCTAGGAAACATTTACTAATCCACCCCTAAACATGGAATTATGAACAGGGCCGGCTCCAGGCACCAGCTGAACAAGCAGGTGCTTGGGGCGGCCACTCGGGAGAGGGGCGGCACGTCCAGCTATTCGGCGGCAATTCGGCGGAGGGTCCCTCACTCCCGCTCGGGGCGAAGGACCTCCCGCCGAATTGCCGCCGCAGATCGCGATCGCGGCTTTTTTTTTTTTTTTTTTTTTGCTGCCTGGGGCAGCAAAAACCCTGGAGCCGGCGCTGATTATGAAGCCTATATAACGTTACGCCGTAATGCATGAATCTTCACCCTGGATCTATCTGGTGACAATGCCTGGGAACAATGAGACCTGTCTTTTCCTCCTCAAATCCAGCAGAAATTGGACATATCCTACCTACCTGGTTGGCCTGCCCCTACTCCTAAGAGGAAAGACTTCTGTATTTCTCATAGGCAAAGCCCTTTACATTGGTCTTTAGTTGCAGGATCGGAACTAGCCCAGTGAAGAGAGACCCTTTGTCCTTGAGTGAACATCTTGGAAGTATGGATAAGGGAGGGGGCTTTAAAGGATACCTAAGACTTTATGCAATTGCAGGAGAGAGCTCAGATGGATGGCCGGTTCTGCGACACCGCAGTTGTTGTGAAAATGGACAACAGCAGAGACCTGGACACGGACTGCATAATCAAGAACGTTGAAGGCTGGTATAAAGAGATTGCTCAGAGGAGCAAAGAAGAAGTTGATGTTTTGTACCAAACCAGGGTGAGTCGCAAATGAGACAGGTACGATATAGGCTGTTGTATGATGCAAGTTCAATTAACAATCAATTTGTTTCTGGATACCAGTTCGAGGAGCTTCAGGACAAAAGAGGCAGATTCTGTGAGGATCTAGAGAGAAACAAGCATGAGATCGCAGAGCTAACCCGTCTGATCCAGAAGCTGCAGGGTGAGACTGACCACATAAAGAAACAGGTAGGAGCGATTTAGATGTTTTGATTTTCCGATGAATATGCCAGATTTGGTGTATTAGTATGGATGATATATTGGAATACAGTATGGCTGGGAATTATGCTCTGGTTCTGAATGATGCCGTTGTGTCTGTGGCATGAACCAAGACTGATCTGAGATGATTGCTAGGTTGGAATGAATGAGGCCAAGTGTTTAAAAAAAACACCACCACAATTTGAAGTATTATAGAAGATAGGATTGCCAACTCTCCAGGATTGTCCTGGAGAATCCAGGAATGAAAGATTAATCTTTAATTAAAGATGATGCCATGTGATGAAACCTAGGAATACGTCCAACCAAAATTGGCAACCCTAATAGAAGATGGCTACAACAACTCTGCAAACAGGATCCGCACTGAAGCATCCAGCCCTTAAGACGTAATTTCACTTCTTCAACTTATTGAGTAGACTTTCTGTCTAGCCAAATTCACCTCTCGCTTGTCAAGGAAAGTAGTGGTGATGGGAAAAGGGAAATTATATGGAATAAAAGAGAAAGTGATTTTGGGCTTTACTTTCAATCACATTCAGGCCCCTTTCACCACTCTGCCAGTGGCCGTATAGTGGGTATAAATTACATTTACTTTGTTTTGACGGCCCCTTTACACTGCCAAAGCTGGGGCCTGAGTGTAAATGAGAATCAGGTTCTCTCCCTTCTTATTCAACCAGGTTAATTCTTCTTACCACCCTTTGAAAATTTAGGAGGATAACTCTAAGGATGAGCGTTAGTGAGAACAGTAGTATTATCACAAGCAAGCCTTTTCTTTCTCATGTCCGGTCTCTTCAAAGACGACACTTTCTTCCTTGTCTTCGGTTTCCCTTTCAGTTCCATCCTCTGCCACAATTTAGCACCTGCTAGATGCAGTGAGAGGAACTGCAAGGCAGGCCCTGTTCTCTTGAAAAAATAAAGATGTTCAGCCAATCAGAGCCCATCAGGCTCAGATAAAAGTTGCTACAGGGCCTGAGCAGGTCAGTTCCAGGCTGGGACCAGATGAGTGAAAAAAGGGGCTGCTCTCTGGCCAAGGGAGCTAGGCAATTAGCCAGAGGTTATCTCTGGCTGAACTTATGTAGTTGGGATTGCAGAGGGAGAAGAACCTGAGGGCATTGGGGCTGAGATAGGGCTGGAGATAAAAGTACTGGTAGAAAGAGGCTCAGGGAAAGTGAAGGATTGCGGTAAGCAGTACATGGCTGCTGTGTATAAAGTCCCTGGGTAGGACCCCAGAGTAGTGGGCAGGCCCAGGTTCCCCTACTGGCCACAAGTAAAGTGGTATCAACCCCACAAAGGAGACAGGACTGAGTTGGGAGCCCAAACAAAGGGCTGTATTTAAAGGGGCCCAGAACCAGGACTGAAGACCCTACTAAGGGCAAATAGATTGTGTAATACCCACCTCGGATGGGGGTCATTTGGACTTGGTGACTCGGCCAGAGGGCCAACCTGCTGAAGTCCCACCAAGGTTGGCTGGCAGCCTGAAAGGGACACCAGGGGTGAGAAAAGGTCTGTGGTACCACACCCAGCCACTAAGAGGCGCTCAAGAGGTGAGTGCCCCCATTACAGAGACCTATGGGAATACCATAGAATAGTGGATACACCACCAAACCCAGCACCTAGCCTTTGATAGTGGCCAATACTTCGCCACGCCTTTGAGGGAGAATAACAAAATTGTGCCATACTACTAAGCAATGTGTCCTGTAACAGACCTTATTATGGACACTTGGAGTACCTTGAAAGAAGGCCATGAAATGCGGTATACAGCTTCCAAGATGTTAGGTTTTCCTCAGCCATGTATCCATCCTTCTGAATTTGGAACTGAAACTTGCTAAGCGAATCCAGAGGCTGATGGCTCGGAACTCTGGTAGAGACACAGAAACACATCAGTAATGTCTTCCGTTTTCTCCCTTGGCAGATTGCCTGTCTGCAAGCAGCCATTTGTGATACTGAGCAGCGCGGCGATTGTGCTCTTAAAGATGCTCGAGGTAAACACATGGAACTGCAGAACGCTCTCCAGAAGGCCAAGGATGAGCTGGCATGCATGCTGCGTGATTACCAGGCACTCCTGAATGTCAAGCTGGCCCTGGATATCGAGATCACTACATACAAGAAACTGCTGGAAGGAGAAGAAAGCAGGTGGGTGCAAAATACCATAAAGCTCGATGATGGAACAATCTCTAAGTGACTTTCCAGTGATGAAGATGAGGATTACCTAGGAAATCCAAACAGCTACCAGGGGCTCCATTGCACAAGTATTTACGAGAGAGAGCCTCTGCCCTGGACATGACACAATGCAGGGGATGAGAGAGACACATAGGGATGGAGTGGGTTGGTTGGTAGGCTGAAGTGACAATAAAATGAACATCAAGTTCCTAGAAGTAGAGCTAATTGATGGGATGAAGTACTCATCTTTCTTTTCTTTCCCCAACAGGATATGTTTGGGGACGCCTGTGAGTGTATGTAAGTAAGCCGAGGATTTACAATTGGGATATTCCAAGTTTGGGGTGCCAGTTTTCTGCTCAACTTACTGCACCTGTGTTTTTCTTGCAGCTGTGGTCCACAACTCCTCTAACCTCGCTGGAGACGGTGGTACCGCGTTTGGAGTTGGAAGCGGATGTGGTTACGGCTCTTTAAGTAGAGGCTACAGCTCTGGGCATGGAAGATGCAGCTCCCTAGGTGGGGGTTTCAGCTCCAAAAGTTTAGGAGTCTGCCCCAGAAGTGTAGTCAGCGGTGCAGGTAGCCAAAACATCCCTGAAGGTGCAAACTGCTACCCACCTGGAGGGTTCAGCTCCAGAAGTGGCAGTTGCATATCCAGAGGTGTGGTCAGCTCCGTGTGTAGCCACCACCTCCCGGGAGGTGTGCAATGGTGTCCACCTGGAGGAGTCGTCTCCGGAGGTGGGGGTTACAGTTCTAAAGTCGTAACCAGCTCTGTGGGCACAGGACAAGTCTCTGGAGGTGTAGCCTGCTGCCCAGATGGAGGAGGGTACATCACCAGTAGTGGATATCCTGGAAATGGAGTTTGCACTGTTGAAACCGGAGGATTTATCATCCAATATTTAGGTAGCTCTCCAGTTGGAGGACCCAGCACTGGAGCTGTAGAAAACTCTGGAGCTGGGCCATGCCACACTGGAGTTCCGGGAAGTTGTGAAGTGGTGAGAGAAACCGGCGTAGCGCCGTAGGGGGATGTAACTCTGGATCTGTAGGCAGCACAGCCAGGAATACCACAATGCAAAGCTTAAGCACAAAGTCACTCTTTCCAAAATGATATGAAATGAATTCTCAGCCAGCTGACAGCAACACAAATCACAAAATCCCTGACCGACTACAAGCATTCATTAGGATAAGAGAGCTGTGTCAGGGAGGTTCTATTTTCAGTAGTCTCCTCATTCTGAATGTCCATTCCTTAAAGCCTTGCTAACAGGTGTTCACAGCAGTATTACTTCCTTCAGCTCATAGTGTCTTTGTATTTCAGTGAGTCGCTGCCTTTAGGCATTTTCTATGCTGCAAAACCGCCCTCCCATCGGCCAATCAATTGCGTTGTCCTCTCCATGTTTTCTTGCAACTGGCAGCTTTATGAATCATGCAATTTGTACATGGAAACATACTCTTCCTACAACACCTTCCAAAGTGATTCAGAAAGGAGAACAGTCATTTGACGTTCCCAGATGGTACTGAGAAGAGAATTTTTCTCTCTCTGTAAAATGGGGAACTTAGTTTCTAGAGCTGTTAATGATGTGTTTTCCAAAAAGGAAATGTCAAATTTTAATCAAAGAAATCTCAATGTCCAAAGCACATTTTTGTTTGCAGTTAAACAATGGGTGTTTAATTTAGCTTGCTTGCCGCTAAATACGTGTCATCCTTATTTGATGGTGCACTGCTTTTCCTGGGCTTGATTTTCAGAAACCTTCTGCACTAGAACTGGGTTGAATAATTGATTTTTCACTTTGGTGGCTGAAGCGAATAATCAGAAAAAAATTGTTTCATTTTGAACTGAGACCGAATTTGCTTTGTTTTGTTTTTTTCTCACCAAAATGAAAAACTGAAAGCATTTCATTCAGGTCGAAACTAAATGTTTTGAACGTCAAATCGAAATGATGTTTTCTAGACAAAACGTTGAATCGAACTGACGTTTTCTAAACAGAATGTGGAATTGAAAAGACACTTTCCAATCGGTTAGTTTTAATTTTTTCTAACTGAATTATTTCACTCTTTTGGAAATTTTAACTTGGAGGGTTTTTTTCAGCTGAGACTATTTGCCAAATTCAACCCAAATTCATGTGTCCTAAAAAATGCATTTTTCTTCCAATTTTCTCTTCGACAGTTTTTCTTCCCCAAGGTCTACTCAGCACCTCCAAATGAAGTCGCTGGGAGCTCTTGGTGCATAGTATCTCTGAGTACGATGCCTGGTTGTATTTGTATAAAGCTGTAGTGGTGCTACCTTAGCCTTTGCTGATTGTCAAAAGTTCTCCATTTCCCACTGTACCTTCAATAAACTACACCGACAATCCATGTTTTGTCACTTAGTTTTTAATCAGCAACATTTCATGAAATTACAAGGTAGACCAGTAATATCTCATTCCCATATTGTATATCAATGAATGGGCATTTTACGTGGGATATCCTCTCAGTAGAATTCATACTGAAGGAACAGACTGAGGTTTAAATCTGCTTTACATAACATGGTGTGTAAAGGAAGTCTTAAACTCAAGCAGAATCTAAGCTATTCTACTGTATTTAGATTCTTATATTGCTCCCACCTCCAAGTTATCACTGTGCCTGAGACACACTTTACTTTACCAGAGTTAAATACTTATTGCTAATAGAGTTTGTGTGACAATAAATCAGCATATGCTTCTTTCGGCTATATCCCCATGATTTCGGAATATCTAGTGAATGGCATTTCAGAATTTCAACCCAGGTCAAAGGGAGAAATACACAGATTAGAAGAAAATTAATTGCATGTCTCAATGGGTTAAAAACAACAACCTCAAAACAAAAAACCACCCCCCAAAACTCAGCAAATTGCAAATTCAACCACAAAGACATGATGTGACTTCAGATTCGGTCCATCAAGAACTCAGTGATTAAGGGTAAAGAGACAGAAATGGAAGGAAAAGGAAGAAAGGAAATTTGGAAGGGCACAATATGAAGCAGATTGACCACCCTCCGAAATTCATTTGACATATGGCTTGAGCCTTAAGTATGGATGAGATTTGATTTTGCTCCTTTGCATTTTCTGGAAAGGTTCCACAGTAAGAGTGTGTTCAAGGAAAGCACATGAAGAATGAAGTTCTGATCCAAGAATGGACTCTCAGTACCTCCTGGTCATTCATATTATATAAACAGTCCATATCCGAGAACACATGAATACAGTAATAAAACTGGATGAGGGTGCGCAAGGCTGGTTAACCAAGAGATCACTTCCAGAAGAATGGAATGTTGATATTGACCTTAATGGACTCTCTTCTCTTTAATTTAAACCCACTTAAAAGTCAAATCACTTTTGGAAACCCCCATCCATATGCTATGTATTAAAAAGCCACATGGTCATTTGGTACACCTGTACCAAAGAACTTGAACAAAAGCAAATTGTCAACATTGTCATTGTCTTGGCTGAATGGGCTGAAGCTCCCTATGAATTCATGCTGTTGTTTACCAGATTATAGCTGTATATTGTATAACCCAAAACTTGGTTTAAAAGGGAATAAAGTTGGGAAAGTGAGAGGAAACACCCTCCGCCCCACCCATGGGATGGTATGACATGACATGACATGCAGGGCCGGTGCAACCCATTAGGTGACCTAGGCGGTCGCCTAGGGCGCGGCTAGTTTGGGGGCGCCGGCGCTGCGGCCGCCCGTTCAAATGTGGGGGCGGGACCTTCCGCCGCCTAGGGCGCCGGAAGAGCTGGCGCCGCTACTGATGACATGTCAGGATTGCCTGTGGTACCAGGTGCTAGGACTTGATGGCCTGGAAGGTTTCTTCCAGTCCTATATTCCTATGTCCCTAACTCAAACCATAATAAGATAGGACCCATACTATATGTTGCCCATGACCGTGACAAGATTCTGTATCATCCCAAAGAACTTCCTTCTGCCTCCAACAGATGAGGAAGCACATGACACACAGCGCATTATAATGCAAAACCTTAGGCCTGGTCTACACTGCGGAGTTAGGTCCACATAAGTCACCTTACGTCGACCTAACTCTGTAAGCGTCTACACTACAATGTTACTCTCGCCAATGTAAGTCGCCCCCTAGACTCACTTAACTCCACCTCTACGAGAGGTGTGACATCGTGACGTCAACGCAGTGTCAGGGTAGACACTGCACTGCTTACAGCCGAATGTTCTGGCTGTTAGACTTTGGCAGCTGACAGCTGGAGCCTGGCCACCCAGGGCTGACAGCCGGAGTCAGGCGGTGGGGCTCCAGTGGCTCCCAATGGTGGGGCTCCCAATGGCAAAACAAAGCAACCTTGAATAGGCCTTTACCACCTCAAAGTTCTCCTTTCACTCAGGGCTTGTGCTATAATTGATCCGCTAGGACCCGCTTTCTTCCCATATCTTTTGGAAGAGGCCTATCAAAATGTTTACTGTGTCCTTCAAGTGTGGCTTAAGACCACCATTGGAGCTGGTGCCTTTCCACACTTTAACTGATTGACTGCCCTGTCTACCTCTACTCTAGTGATAGTTCCTAGATCAATGCTCAGATCTTCTCCTTCCTATGTGTCTGGGGGGCAGTTAGCCACTGGCTTGCCATTCAGTAGTTGACTAAAGTACTGCCTCCATATATTAAATTGTTCTGATTGGGATGCTGCACTCCATATTCTTCATAAACATAGTGTTATGATATGACATAACTAAGGTATGTTTTATGCAAGTTGGGTCATGTGCGGTATCATTGGAAAGGTTATGTAGTGATCCAATTTGTACGCATGTATCATTTCTGTATCTGAATTTAGGAATATGGACTATGTAACAATTACAGCTGTGTGTGTACTTGGGTAATGCCCACCAGACAGTATGCAATCAGCTTGGATGGCCCATTAAGCAAGACAATGGGTCTTTGAAGATGCTGAACTTCCGTCTTCCTGGAGTTCCTTCCAGTGGTTGTTACAAATAAGCCTTGTCTCATGGTTGCTTTAACACCGCAAAGTCATGTGATGATGTCATCTGGTACGAAATACCATCTTGGACACTGCTGGTACTTTTCCACAGAAGAAGGGTGGGGATCAAACAGGGAAACAAAAGATTCCTGCCATATGTAAATTCTATTTAAAGCTGGAGAGTGAGTTAATCCAGGTTGCTGGTTCTTCACTGAATTCCCACCCAGGATGACTGCTGTAAACACCTAAGACTGATCTGGGGAGAAAGGACTGGGACCCAGGCTGAGACGGGGGTCAAGCCCGTCAAGAGAAACACCTGAACTCTAAGCTGCAGAAACTCTGCAACCTGCCTAAAACAACATTTAGGGTGAGAAATTACTATTTGTAATCAGTTTCTTCAGTGAATTAAGTTCAGGTTGCGTGTTTGTTTACTTTGTTCAGTAATCTGCTTTGTTCTGTCTGCTATCCCTTATAATCACTTAAAATTCATCCTTTGTAGTTAATAAACTCAAGTAGTTTCTAAAACCCAGTTTGTGCAATTCATTACTCGGGGGGCAAAGAACGGTGCATATCTTCCTCCACATTGAGGGAGGGAGGGATTTTCATGAGCTTACACTATATAGATCTCTATACAGTGCAAGACAATATAATTTTGGGGTTACACTCCAGAGGGTGTGTGTACGGGAGTGCTGAGTCCTCCCACAGAGAGCTGATCCCAGACTCTGTGTGATTGTACAGCTGGGTGTGTCCCTACCTGTGTGTGTGCGGGAAGAGGGCTTGAGAGCCTGTCACAGCAGCACCGAGTGAGGGGAACCCAGTCTGGTAGGACAGGTGGGCTCAGTGGCACCCCAGCACATCTGGTGGCACCCCAAAAGTGGGGGTCCAACCCATCACACTGATGTCTTAATTGTCCTCATCATCTTGTTGGTGTTTGTTTTGCTTCTTGACAACAGTCTAGTGAAGTTGCACAGTGATAGGCCTCTTACAAAAGATATGGGAAGATGAAAAAATACCAGATGAGGGGGAAAATGGTCATATAGTGAAGCTACCAAAGAAAGGAGACCTCAGTCAATGCAAAAACTGAAGGGGTATTCAATTGCTGTCGATCCCAAGGAAAGTGCTTACGTTATCCTAGGCAGAATAAAGAAAGCAGTAGATTCAAGGCTATGACAAGAACGGGCATGGATCAGACAGCAGAAATCATACATGGATCAAATAATAACCCTACATATCATCACAGATCTGTCTATTGAATGGCAGTCACTGCTGTACATGAATTTCACAGATTTCCAAAAAGCCATTGACACAGTGGATAGAGGCTATACCACCATGGAATCCCACAGAAATATGCGAACATCATTCAGAGCTTCTATGAAAATATGACATGCCACGTAATATGTAACAGCAAACCGACTAACCCATTCAAGATTACTATAAGCATCAGACAAGGATGTTTTATGTCATCCATGATCTTTCTACAAGGGGTATGCAGTGGGCTCTCACACAGCAGTTAGAGGACCTTGACTTTTCAGACAACACCAACCTGCTGTCCCAGGCCCACGGAGACATGTGAGCCAAAACAAATGATCTCCAGACCTATGCACAGCTAGTAGTGTTGAAAATCAACACTGAAAAAACTAAAACCATGAGAATTCACACACATGAAGAAACACCAATAACACTTTCTGGAACTGATATAGAAGAGGTCTGACATTTCACATACCTTGGCAGCATCGTAAGCAAAACAGGTGGAACAGATGAAGACATTAAAGCCAGAATAGCAAAGCCAGACAGGCCTTCATAACCCTAAAGCTGGTCTGGAGAAATAGAAACCTTGACCTGCCCTCCAAACTATACTTTGAATATTTAACGCCATTGTAAAGTCTGTCTAAATATATGGTGCTGAAACTTGGAGTCTTATCAAGACTTATTTAAACTCCAGGTAAGTCTTAAACAACAGCCTCGGACAAATCCTCAACATCAAATAGCCAGAAAAAAATCACAACTGAAGAGCTTTGGAAGAGGACAAAATGAAACGGATAGGACAGGAAATTATGAAATGAAACTGGAGATGGCTAGGACACACATGGGAGGAAAGACCGGAACAACACAACAAAATAGGCATTAGAATGGAATCACCAGGGCAAGAGGCGACAAAGTAGATCAAGGACAACATGGAAACAAACCTCAGAAGCAGAACTCAGAGCCATCAAAATGCCATGGAAAGAAGCTAAGACTGCAGCCAGAGACTGTCAGAGGTGGAAGGCCCTATGGTTTTGGTATGGAATAAAGAAGTTGCTTCTCTTACTCCATCCCTCAGGTTCTTCTCCCAGCTCCCAATTAAATCAAGCCACTTCCTTTCATGTTTCATCTGCAGACCCAAGGGCTCCTGCAGGAGCTCAAAGTCTTCCTGCAGTCTCCTCCCTCAGCCCATCATGAGCTCTTGCCTGAGCCCCTCTGGTGTGGACAACCTCCCCCTACTCCCAGAGAGGCCCTGAAGAAAGATTTCCCATCTCCTCTTCCCCTGCAGCTTCCTCTTTCCTTTTAGTAATATCAGGTGCCGCTCATCAGGACCATCTGGGAAGCAGTTACTTTGTCACAGAGGAACTGGGCCCATTTCTCTTAAAGGGGTCAGTCACCCTGTGACACACATCCCAGCTTCTGGGCAAGTTTCGTGGGGTTCCTTCTTCATCCATTACCAGGGGTTCTGCAAGAAGTCCGTGCTGATGCCACAGCGGCGGCCAGCAGGTTGCTGATGGGAGTGTCAGACCCAGCCCTACTCTTGAAGAATGGAAGTCAGGGAAAGATAACGGTAACGAAAAAACAGTTGATAACGGGAGCACCTAGGAATTTTGAAATTGTATCGTCAAAATTGTGGGCAGCATAGCATGTTTCATATTACCACAGAATAGGTCATTTGAAATCCATGGTGCAAATTATGTAGCTAGGTTCATTCACTTATGTACACGAGTTATACCAATTTGTGTCACTAACTTAGGAAATGGACCTATGAAACAAATTAAATTTACATTCCCATAAATTGTGCATGTACATTACAATCCCCCTCCCCCTACACACACACACTACTTGCATAGTCTCATGTTCTAATTCAAACAATATGCAGCCCAAGAATTATTCTCCAAAGAAATTTCAGAATGTCATTATTGGTTTCTGGACAGTTTGTTCAGAAGGCCAGCACTAAGATTATACACCACATAAATCCCACTGAAGCCTTATTTTTATAATTTAAACCAGGGGTAGGCAACCTATGGCACGCGTGCCAAAGGCGGCACATGAGCTGATTTTCAGTGGCACTCACACTGCCCGGGTCCTGGCCACCGGTCTGGGGGGCTCTGCATTTTAATTTAATTTTAAATGAAGCTTCTTAAACATTTTAAAAACCTTATTTACTTTACATACAACAATAGTTTAGTTATATATTATAGACTTATAGAAAGAGACCTTCTAAAAACATTAAAATGTATTACTGGCACACAAAACCTTAAATCAGAGTGAATAAATGAAGACTCGGCACACCACTTCTGAAAGGTTGCCGACCCCTGATTTAAACTAACATCAGAGCAGAGCCCCAGTAGAGCTTTAAGCATATCTCAAGGGTTGAGTCAGATGATTTCCACTGACTGTTCAAGTCATGAAGTATGCAGTGTTGCTGTAACTGTGTCAGTCCCAGTACATTAGAGAGACAAGGTGGGTGAGGTAATATCTTTTATTGGACCAACTTCTGTCCTTGTCTCTCTTACCAAGAGAAATTGGTCCAATAAAAAGCAATGGACTCACCCAACTTGTCTTCCAAAGTCATGAAGCTGAAATTCCAGAAATCTCTTGGACAGCTGACAGCATGTAGAACTGTAAATATTCCTACATATTAACATGATTGCAACCAGAAGCCGAAACTCAGGATCGGCACATTCCAGTTTGGATAGGAGTTAGGAGTGTCATGAAGTGAAGAAGGCATTATTACGTAAGCCAAGGGTTTTCAACCTTTTTTTCATTTGCGGAACCCTAAAAAAATTTCGAATGGAGGTGCAGACCCTTCTGGAAATCTTAGACAGAGTCTGTGGACCCGAGGTTGTAAACCACTGTTCTATGGTGATGGCAAACCTTTCGTGGACCCCTTAGACGAAGTCTGCAGACCCGTAGGGGCCCGTAGACCACAGGTTGAAAACCACTGACATAAGCCAATGAAGCAGAGACGCCCGCCAAATTAAAATGGGATAATGGTATCCTAAACTGTCCTTCTCTTAGGGCTTCTGTACGTGGCATGGTAATGTTCACTAAAGGGGTGTGAATTCTAAAGCACACTGCGTTTGGCGTACTAACTGACCTATGTAGACTCTACTGGCGGGCAATAAAAGTTCTGTTGTAGGAGGGCTAGCTCAGTGGTTTGAGCATTGGCCTGCTAAACCCAGGTTTGTGAGTTCAATCCTTGAGGGGGCCATTTAGGGATTGGTCCTCCTTTAAGCAGGGGGTTGGACTAGATGACCTCCTGAGGTCCCTTCCAACCCTGATATTCTAGGAGTCTAACACTAAGTTAATATAGTGCACTAGAGAATTTTTAGTGCATGCCAGCAGGGCGTACACTGGCCAGTTAGTGCACAGCACGTTGGTGTGCTTTAGAGTTCACACCCCTTTAGTGTGCACTGCGGTGCCATGTAGACGAGGCCTTAGATGATAGGATGAAACAGTGTTTGTTACAGGAAAAAGACAGAAGATGCTTCTGTTTCAAAACAAGGGTGGGACCATTTTTAACTACTGGCCTCAATCTGGTTTCAAAGTCAACACCCAAAGGAATTGGCAATGATTACAGCAAACCAAGCAGAAAAAAAAAATGCCTGCACTTTCCCCCTATTATTACTGATGAGTGAATTAGCTCTTAAAGATGTGATAACAAATGCAAAGAAACTTTATGAAGCGTATTTCAAACCATTAATTAACCTTGTATCAGAAGATCTAAGACATAGGAAAACATCTCATTAGCTGAATGGAACACACAAATTACAACGGTGTGGGACGGGAGCCAGTTTTTTGTTTTTGTCCAGCAAAAATTTTTGAGATGTCAAAAACATTTCCTGTCCCCAATTCAGATGAAAAGTCAAAATCTCAAAAAAGGTTGAGAACTGACAATCCTAAAAATGTATTGGTTGAGGTCAGTCAAAAGCAGTTTGTTTTGATCATTTCAAAAGGCCTCGTTTTGATCTCAACCATTTTTAATGTAAAAGCAGCAAAGAATCCTGTGGCACCTTATAGACTAACAGACGTTCTGCAGCATGAGCTTTCGTGGGTGAATACCCACTTCTTCGGATGCAAGTAGTGGAAATCTCCAGGGGCAGGTATATATATGCAAGCAAGAAGCAAGCTAGAGATAACGAGTTTAGTTCAATCAGGGAGGATGAGGCCCTGTTCTAGCAGTAGAGGTGTGAAAACCAAGGGAGGAGAAACTGGTTCTGTAGTTGGCAAGCCATTCACAGTCTTTGTTTAATCCTGAGCTGATGGTGTCAAATTTGCAGATNTTATAGACTAACAGACGTTTTGCAGCATGAGCTTTCGTGGGTGAATACCCACTTCTTCGGATGCAAGTAGTGGAAATCTCCAGGGGCAGGTATATATATGCAAGCAAGAAGCAAGCTAGAGATAACGAGGTTAGTTCAATCAGGGAGGATGAGGCCCTGTTCTAGCAGTAGAGGTGTGAAAACCAAGGGAGGAGAAACTGGTTCTGTAGTTGGCAAGCCATTCACAGTCTTTGTTTAATCCTGAGCTGATGGTGTCAAATTTGCAGATGAACTGAAGCTCAGCAGTTTCTCTTTGAAGTCTGGTCCTGAAGTTTTTTTGCTGTAGGATGGCCACCTTAAGATCTGCTATTGTGTGGCCAGGGAGGTTGAAGTGTTCTCCTACAGGTTTTTGTATATTGCCATTCCTAATATCTGATTTGTGTCCATTTATCCTTTTCCTTAGAGACTGTCCAGTTTGGCCGATGTACATATACATTTTTAATGTATTAATTCATTTTTTACTATAATTCGCTTTGAAATGAAAAGTTGTTTAAACCGGAAAAACCGGAATGTAGCATTTGGAAAATGTCAAAATGAAACGTTTAATTTAGTCATTTTTTTCAAAAAAGGTGCTATGATAATACAATAAATAATAATAAAAAAGTACAATGCATACACCACACACCTAGAGCCTAAGCCAAAATCCACTGACATCAATGAGCAGAATCTATTGACTTCAATGGGCATTGGATTCAGCTCCTATTGAGCAAGTTGCAATGGCTAATTTTTGTTGGGGCTTCATACCCCAGAGTATCCACCTATTCATGGGCTCAGCTATGCACAGTTTGGTACCATCAAACCCACACTCAAACTCTATCTGCTTTGCTAAGCAGCCAGGAGGATTAGTCAGAATTAGTGTGTGATGTACACTGTGCTGTATGTGAAGGTATGGGGAGCTCATGTTATGGGGTGGACGAATCGCCTCCAATGTATTGCCCTGCTTGCTTCTGGAATGGGCATTTTCCCTTATCATATTATCCAGTCTTCTGTGCAAAGTGCGAGAAATGAGGCCAGTATATTAGTATCGCGAAAAAGGGCCATTTCTCAAGCTATATATTTAAAGTGTAATTCTTCAGAATGGGCCCTTGCAGTACTCCGTTCATGAACACACTCTGGGATAAATATTCTAAACCATAATCAACATGAGCAGAATACATTAAAAGCAAAGTATCTTCTTGCAAACGAAGCATTTTTTATTTGCTTATTATTTCCGAAGTGTATGATATTTACTATTGTGTTTTTCGTGTTGAAAGGCATTAATTGCTAACAGGCAAACCCAGCACTTGAAAACTCTGAATTATTTCTCTGATCCAACCAAGCCCAACTTCTCAAACAGATATAAGGGTTTGATTCAAGGTGTCACATCAGGGGGGGTACTTTCTCAAACTGCTCTTTTCCTGCCCGACTTTGAATAAGCCACAATGACCGGACATACATCCATTAAAATCTATCACTGGATGAAGGGTCTTCACTGCTGATTCTGCTATTTATGGTCTAGGCAGATGTAGAACCTATGCAGCCTCCGAATATCAGTCTTTTGGGAGAAGAGGTGGAGCTGGTGGCTATGGCAGCAGAAGTCTCTATAATACAGGTGGAACGGGGAGAATTTCCTATGATTAGGGCGTCTGGAGGCTTTAGTGCTGGACATTATGGGCACTGTGGCTATGGTAATTCACCACAAACTATGGCGGTTTGTGGCAGGGTGTGTCTTTCTGGCTTTAGAAGACATGGTACTTTTGATGGTCTTGGTAACCTTGGTGATTACAGAATGTTTCAAGCTTATGGCAAGTTTGGAGCTCTTAGGATACTTGGAGTTTATGGTCCTCTTGGAAGCTCTACTGATTGCAGAAGTAATGATATCTGACGGGTGAGCACCGAGGAGAGCCTCCTGCATCCCATCTGTGTGTGGGAGCTGACCAGAGGACCATCAAGTACTAGCAGAGGAGAGAGAACAAATGAAGAACCTCAGCAACCAATTTGCCCAAGGTGAGAGCAAAACTTTAACTATATTCTATATGGCCTGTGCCCACCGGTGCAGAAAAAAGTTGGCGCCTGTGGTCTCTTTCACCAGCTAGTTGGTCCAATAAACAATATTACCTCACCCACCTTGTCCCTCTCAGATCCTGGGACCAACATGGCTACAACCACCCTGCAAACAAGCTATTTATTTGTCCTCTGGAATAACAAGTATCCGCCCCCCACCCCAATTCCTGAATTAAAGAGGCCAGCTTAGCTGTCTTTCTGTTTTGTTGCTTTCAGTTCTTTCATGGATACACCATTTTTATTATTTATTAATATTATTATTGTAATACCTAGAAACCCCCAAGAAATAAAAACAACCCCACTGTGCTCAGTGCTGTACAGGGGAATAACAAAGAAGTCAGTAATTGCCCCCAAGACCGTATCATCTAAGGGCCAGATTTTTAGAGGTATTTAGGCACTTAAAGAAGCAGATCTTCAAAAGCACCAGAGCCTTTCAATTGGAGTTAGGTACACGAATACCTTTAAAAATCCACCCCAGGTGTCAGACAGGATGCTACGGCATGAAATGAACTGGTTTTAGCAGAAAAACACCAGCCCCAGCTCCCTTCTGCTTAACCAATGCCAGACAATAGCTATTTGTAGGCATGAAGGCAAAGGCAGGTTTTCAAGACCGATTGAAAGGAGGACCAGGTGTCAGCTTTACAATCTGGGCGGGGAGCTTTTCCCATGCATAGGGAGCAGCATGGGAAAAAGGGTTGAGGTGCTCAGGAAAGGTACAGGACAGGTAGGTGATGAAGTCTGCCATTATAATGAATCCTGGATTTTGGTGTCCGACTGCTGGAGCCGTAGAACAAGTTGCTGATGACCAAGTGAAACATCTTTCAAGAGCACGTTAGTCTGGAAAAATCTCGAGCCGCGCTGTGAGAATGACCTCTGCGGTCTGAGGAAGCCGTTTGACCGTTTGTTTAAGCAACAGAGAATGAGTGGTAAGTAAAGAGCATGCCACAAAGCAGCTTGTGGATCAGCTCAAGTGCAAGTAAGAGATTATCCATCAGTTACTTTCTTCTCTCTCTCTGCCTGTGGCTACAGTTCCTTCCTCTCTTATCCACGTTTCTTGCGTCCAAGGAATTCCACAGCCATTGCTGAGCTGTCTCTGGTGGGCATTGTTAATACGATTGTCCTGCAGTATAGCATCATCTTCCATCACTAATTATACTGACCTTTCAATTAAGCCGCTTCATTTTTGCTCATAGTCACTAGCAGCTCAATTCTTCAGTCTTATTTGAAAACTCCCTGTGTTTGTTACCCCTTTAGTTCATTACCACACTCCTAATTCTTTGTGTTCTCTATGCGGTGATCTCAGGCTTCTTTTGCAGGTTGGAATTACATGAGAGGTTATGTGAGCTAAGCCACTTCTTGGTTTAGCAGCATTAGCCTGCTTTTCTCTTCACTCAAGCTTGGAGCCAGATGTTTCTCTCCATCAACTTCAATTCTCCTGCACAATTCCTAATGATGTTATCAACCCTCTGTCCACATGGGCCACTTTTCCTAAGTGGATTTGTTAGTCTCTAAGGTGCCACAAGTACTCCTCGTTCTTTTTCCTCAAATAAAATATGGCAAAATGTAATATTAAAGATCTCAGGATTGATTCGCTACTGCAGGGGTTCTCAAACGGCGCGTCAGGATCCCTCAGGGGGTCATGAGGTTATTAGATGGGGGTCGCAAGCTGTCAGCTTCCACCCCAATTCCCGCTTTGCCGCCAGCATTTATAATGGTGTTAAATATATAAAAAAGTGTTTTTAATTTATAAGGGGGCGGGTCACACTCAGAGGCTTGCTATGTGAATGGGGTCACCAGTACAGAAGTTTGAGAACAACTGATCTACTGCATTTCTACCGTTTGGTGCCATTTTAACTTCAATGAAATCGCACCAGTGGGGAAATGGAGTAGAGGAATCAGGCCTGAATAGTAGGTTGGAAGGGAAATGTATTGTCCATGTTTCCCGTAGTGGTTGTTGAGTCTGACAAGATCACCGTCTCTTCTCTTTCCCACCAGAGACAAGGAGGAACTCAACAGAGAATGAGTTTGTGGTGCTGGAGAAGGTGACACATTCAGGCGGCTAAAGATATGAATTTGTAAATAAATCCATTTCATGTGGGCATTGCAGGAGCAGTAGGTTTTGGGTGAGATTTGAATGAGAAGAGGATGATGGCTTGGTGAACAGGACTAGATTGGGCTCAGACTCAGATAATGGGAGCCACTAAGTACCTAAAACAGATTTTTTTTATCACTGGTAATAGATCGCTAGATGGATCGCACCTGTTGTGGTACCAGTAACACCAACTAAATATCAAGGCCCTAAAACACAAGCACTTACCCAATTGTAACAGCGGAGGGATAGCTCAGTGGTTTGAGCATTGGCCTGCTCAACCCAGGGTTATGAGTTCAATCATTTAGGGAACTGGGGTAAAAATCTGTCTGGGGATTAGTCCTGCTTTGAGGTGGGTGTTGGATTAGATGATCTCCTGAGGTCCCTTCCAACCCTAATATTCTATGATTACTAACAAAGTATTCACATGTAAGGCTTTGGACTTTTGAGTCCCTGAAAAACCCATGTTTGCAGAAGATAAAGAAATGTTGGCATTAAAGGAGTCCTAGAATGTTCTCCAACTGTTCTCCCAAATAGACTAAGGGGTACGGTCGGATAACATACATATGCTGACTTATAATATTGAAATATAAATATGATGAATTGCTAAATGGTATGTTTAAGAGCTTTGTTAGTTATACTTTAATCATGTATAATTATTAATAGTGAATGAGTGTTAATAAGGCTAAGGCCTTGCTGGCTTGCTTGTGGTTTTGCCAGTGCTCCTCTCATGTAGATTTGCTTCAAAAGATGTTATTGCTGACAGGACAAAGGTAACATCTTGTGCTGGAAGTTTGGAGATAAAAAAATACACAAGCCTGTAATGACAAGAAGCCCTTTTGACTGGGAAAACCCAGGGGCAGGATGACCTGAAACAGACTGACAGAGAAATTGTCTAAACAGCAAAAATTGTGCACATCAACACTTTTGCGTGCGTATTGCATGGGTTGCATAAGAAATGCCCCCAACGTGCCTAACTAAGCTAATCAGAGAGAGGCTACGAAATATGTAATGAGGAAATACATAACAAGACCCTGGTGGACAAGGCCCAGATTGGAGAAACACCATAGCAGAAAGTGAAGGAATACGACTGAAGGACCAAACCCAGGGACCAGAGGAGGCAGTGAGCATCCTGGAGTGCAGGAGAACATCCTGGTGCACTGGTATGAGGTGACTTGGGCCCTGTACCTATTCTGTCCTATCTGTTTATTGTCTGGCATAAAATATGCATTCAGCCACTATAAGGGACAATAATTCTGTCTGAAACTGTATAAATAAAGGCAAAACCCGATTGAAACTAAAACTGGGCAGGCTTGTGATTCAGTTTCCCACCTCACGTTCTCAACACACCTCTTCCTCCCCATTAGCTTTGGAGCTGTTTGATTTCATTCTGGAAGAAACTGCAGCATTTCTAGGATGCCTCTTAATTGGAGACATCATGCTTCAAAAGTCTGGTTCAGACAAGTGCTAGCTTTGCCACGGCTTCCATTTTGCTCCGTGTTTGAATGGGAATCATTTTAGAACAGTGGTTTTCAACCTCTGGTCCATGGACCTTGGTCCGCAGACTAAGTCTAAGATTTCCAAAGGTGTCCATAGTTCCATTCAAAAATTTGTAGGGGTCCCCGAATTAAAAAAAGGTTGAAAACCACTGGTTTAGAATACCCGTGACCTCTTTTCATGCACATGTATTACCACGTTAGAGCTGGAAGTGAAGGTGGATTTGTTGAGACAGGAGCTGGAATTGCTGAGATGCGTGTTTGAAGAGGTAAGGACTCCTCCCATTCTATCCAGATGGAAATTCAGCATCTGCTTTTCCTGAAATCACCTTCATTTTGGGAACAATCCAGATTGCATTTGACAGAATGGATTTCATAGCTGGAATTTCTAGTTTTATGAATCCACTCCTACATATGGAACTGTCAATTCCATATAAAGTTATCCTGAGATTCTTCAACACTGAGCAGGAATCCACATGGTGACAAACCAACAGAGGTGGGAATAGTAGGCCCCATCCACTGGGCATGGGCCACCTTTCTGGGTGGGTGGACCCTACGTCTGGATTAAAGGGGAGAGGACTCTGTATTTCTCACAGGCAAAGCCCTTTACATTGGACTTTAGTTGCAGGATCAGAACTTGCTCAATAAAATTAGCAGCATGTTTTCCCAGGAATATGAATGAGGGGATCTGGAGAAGGAGTTCTAACACTATCACTTGATTGAAACTTGATGCAACCAGGGCCAGCGCAACCCATTAGGTGACCTAGGCGGTTGCCTAGGGCGCTACTATTTGGGGGGTGCCGGCACCCCGGCCATCAGCGGAATTTTGGGGGCGGGACCTTCCGCCGCCGCTGTCGGGGGGCGGCATTTCGGGGGCGGGACCTTCCGCCGCCTAGGGCGCTGAAAAGGCTGGCGGCGCTCCTGGATGCAACTTCCATTTTATATTTCTGCATATAGTGATAAACTGTGCAATGCGCCAGGCAAATCACGTGAAATCTGCAAGCAATCTCCTTAACCGCTAGCTGACTTATAATATACACTTGGAGTAGCTAGAAGAAAAACAACTGCGCTTCAGGGACATTATGCCCCCACTCTGTATCAATCCTCCTCAATCTGGAATTGAAATGATAAAGTGAATCCACAGTCTTAAATGCTCAGTAATTACATAAAGGGAAAGTAATACATTCCCTTTGTCTTTGACAGGTTGCCTGTTTGCAAACAGCCATTTGTGATGCTGAGCAGAATGGAGATTGTGCCCTTAAAGATGCCTGAGATAAATATGTTAGACTGCAAAATGCCCTACAGAAGTCCAAGGATGGGCTGGCATGCATGGTACGGGATTACCACAAGCTGCTGAATGTCAGGTTGGTCCTGGATATTGAGATTGCTACATACAAGACATGGCGGGAAGGAGAAGAAAAGAGGTGGGCGCATAATACCTGTAGGTATTGTGTATAATACTCAACATTTCAATGATCCCACTTTGTATTCAATGAGAACACAATTACTGTAATCATCAGAAGATATAGAACAAGTAATACAGGTCTGTCGCATCTTAGGCACATTTAACATGCGCGATTTCAGCTTTACACGGTCAGCAAAAACAAAAACAAAAAAGCCGAGAAAAATAACAATTTAAATACTGTTTCTGTAGTGCGGGCGATTCCACCCGCCATTACACTCAATGTAATTTTGACTATACATGATTTTCGCTTTAGGCGCTGACTGCGGAACGTAACCCCAGCGTAAGATGAGACAGACCTGTATTGCCATATACCAATACAGGAAGCTGTGTTGCTCCAAGATTATGTATGCTTGGATTTTCAAAGGAACCTAAGGGATTTTCATGCTCAACTCCCACTGAATTTCAAATGGAAGTTGGGTGCCTAATTCACTTAGACACCTTTGAAAGTCCCAGCTGTAGAATATGTCTCGTAGTTAGATGAATTTCTAAAGAAATTAGGTCTTATCTAATGCAGCTCCTTAGTAACATAGCTGGTTTATGGGATAATTCGTTTCTCTCTTTCCCCCCAACAGGATATGTTCAAGGAACACCGTGAGTGTAGGTATGTAAACTGGGGATTTATTAGGATTGTTTTCTTTATTCTGTGAGAGTTACTGAGCTTCAGTTTCCTCGCAGCTGCGGTCACCAACTCCTGAACTTTTGAGGATTGTGGTATAATCAAAACTGGATCTGGTTATGGCTCTTCAGGTAGAGGATACAACTCTGGCTATGGAAGCTATGGCTCCTTAAGTGGGGGAACGCACTCCAGAAGTTTAGGAGTCTGCCCCAAGAAGTGTTGTCAGCTCTGTAGGTAGGTTGTTACATCCCTGAAGGCGCAGACTGGTCTCCACCTGGAGGGTTCAGCTCCAGAAGTGGAGAATTGAGCTCCAGAAGTGGGGGTTACAGAGCCAGAGGTAGAATCAGCCCTCAACGTGAATACATACCCAGGATCCCACATGGGCATGTACAGCTGGGGCTTCACTGCTATTTCTTAGCCACGCTAGGTAGGTTAAAGCTAGTGCAGGTAAGTCTACCTGAGCTGCCATCACACCTGTGATTGCATGTAGACGTGCCCTGAGTCTGTTGCTTTCAATAAAGGCATCGTCTGTGGGCCTGCTAGGGATGATGCGTTGCCTCTGGGTTTTCTTACACTAGCAAGTTTATAGATCAATCTCTTTATACTGTACCAGGAAACGTCTCTTGATAGCACCTTCCTAAGTGTTTTGGAAAGTGAAGCTATAGGCTGGAGATGGGATGGGATTGTGAAGAGTGTCTCTCTGTCAATGTGACACTGGGTCCTTGTCCTTAAAAGTATATAGGCACCTAATCCCCATTGATTTGTATGGAAATTAGGCGCCTAAATACTTTTAAGGATCTGGATCCTAGGTACTAAAGTTGTTTATGATCTGTTTACCCTACAAGGAGTAACACGAGAAAGATATCTCAATTGTCAAGTCACCTTTTGTTTGTACCAAAGAGCGCTTAATATGGTATCCTAGCAGCGAAACTCCTCATTCTATTGTCCTTCACTGTGTGATGTATTTCATGTACTTTTTATATGTATAAAATTGTAACATCATTTTGCTGATTTTTAAAAGCTCTAAACGCCTGCTGTGCCTCCAATAAACTGCATGTATAATTCATGCTTTGTCTCCGATTTTGTTTTTAACTAAACTTTTCAGAAGATTATGTCCGTTGTATCCACTCCCCAGACTGAAAAGCTACCATGACTTGTCTTTGTATGTACTGTAAGGTTTTCAAAAGCACCTAAAAGTAAGGTATCCAACAGTCACTGAAACCCAATGGCTTGACTACATGTCCCATGAAGCACCATGGTCTCCCCTCTTACTGAGCTACAGCTGTGCATCATGGAAATCTCTGGATGCAATGCATTATGGGAGAGGTAGTCCAGTCTCCCCATAGAAGGAGAATGTGGGCAAGAGGAGGCCAAACGGTAGATTCATGGACTCATAGGTTCCAAGGCCAGAAAGGACCATTGTGATCATCTTGTCTGACCTCCTGTAGAGCGCAGGACAGAGAACTTCCCTTAATAATTCATAGAGAAGATCTTGTAGAAAAACATCCAATCTTCATTTAAAAACTGTCATTGATGGAGAATCCACCACGACCATGGGTAAATTGTTGCAATGACTATTCTCACGGTTAGAAATGTACACCTTATTACCAGTCTGAATGTATCTAGCTTCAATTTGCAGCCATTGGATCATGTCCTACCTTTCTCCGCTAAATTGAAGAACCCGTCATTAATTTATTGTTCCCCATGTACATACTTATAGACACGTAGATACTTACGTAACTCCCAGGAGACATTGCTGCAGCATTTCCAAAATTGTCAGGTTTTGGGTATATTGTGATGAAAAGTTGAAATTTTCCCAGAAAAACAGTGTTGATGGAAAATTCTTACCCAGCCCTAGCTGTGTGGTTGATTAACATTTCAAACTTCATGAGATTTGCTCATCTCTAAGTGCAACCTGCATTGCTACCCTCAGGGCCGGATTTCCAATTAGGCACAGCTGGCACATGCCTAGGGGTAAGCGCGTTCTAGGGGCGCCTTACCTCTCTAAAACTGTGTGCCACGTGAAGGTCAGCTGTAGGCAGGAGGGGCGCTGAAGATGCTGTGCCTAGGGACATGTAAGGTGTACATCCGGCCCTGGCTCCTTTTTGTATGTCCCTCTTGTATCTTGGCACTAGCCCGCAAATGCCACATGGTCACTGGGTAAATACTAAATGAAGCAGACAGTGGATGTAGGCCCTGACCTGAGCAAATGAGCCAAAAGACCTTTCAAATTCCTGTGCACAAAAAGCACGCTGACAAAGAGAACTGAAGAGTGAGTTATTTAACCCGGGAACCATTTCAGAAAAAAATCAGGATAAGGGGGGCAAAGTGGTGTCAGCATATAGAACATTCTGCGCCATTATGGTATATTCTGAAGTGGAAGATGTAATGGAGCATATAGACCTTTGTAAAGTAGGAAGGGAGGACCACAAACCAAGATCTGGAGGGGTAACTGCCCCCCCGTGTCCCATAGCAAGTGATGCCCCTGCTCACTAATATGAACTGAATTTACCTTGGGCAAAATAGAAAGGTAAATGAGGACTAAAGATGGGTGCTTCTCTGTAGTGCTTTTGAGAAAATGGCACTGTATTGTTGACTATCTGGAGATTATTAAGTATCCCAATTCCAAATAGACTTTGTCTTGTATCAGAGAGATTGGCACCTCCATAGAGAGTTGGGTGAATGTCTGATCTGGGCGTTTGGTGGCAGCTCTGAAGAAATGATATGTTCTGTTTGAAATGAATCTGAAATTTTTGGTGAATTGAGACGGTCTGTTTCAGAGTGAGGATTTGAACCTGGGTATTAACTAGTGGGGTAAGGGTAATAATAAAGGAAGAGCAGTAGCAGCTGCAACACCACCACCATCTCCTCCTCCCCCTCTGTTTTAGACTAGATGAAACTATTCGTGTCAAATTTGTGAATAGTTTCAGGTCAACCAAAACTGCATTTTTCATTGAATAACCTATTTGTCTAAAATTTGTTGTCAGCTCTTCCTGCATCTACCATAGTCAGTATGTCCTGAAAAGACCTAAGAGTCATATAGGGGATAGCTTTTATTCTATGTAAATTCTTATACCGCCTTCCAGTAGTGCATTAGTCACCATGACTAATATCTGTCACATCTAGTTCGTTCTCTCTCTGATCTTCTCCCCTCTCCTATCCCCGGGGATAATTGTGCGGTTTTGTTTTGAGAGGGGTTTGTTTGATAGATCTCTGTAATGAGAAGATTGACAAGTTGACGGGGCTGTGATGGGGAGACGAGATGGATTTGAGTCAGAGATGCTTAGTGCAAAGCAATCTTTGAAGCCATGCCTTCAAATTACCTGTCATCAAAGTAGGTATGGGGAGAACCAACGGTTGGATTTCACAGAGGCTTTGTGAGACAACTTAATGGAAACTTTCTGTTCCCTTTCCAAAGGAACCTCTGAATATGCCAAGCCTCAAAGCAGGGAGTGTCACACCAGAACTGCTACCTAGCAATAATGTTAATCAAGAAATGGCTGGGTATCCCTGATGTAATATTTTGGGGGAGACAGTCACAACTGAAAAGGATCTTAATATCGGGATTCAATATTTGAAGCTAAATTACCATAGGCACACTCTAGTGCAGGGGTCAGCAACCTTTCCAAAGTGGTGTGCCGAGGCTTCATTTATTCACTCTGATTTAAGGTTTCGCGTGCCAATAATACATTTAAACATTTTTAGAAGGTCTCTTTCTATAAGTCTATAATATATAACGAAACTATTGTTGTATGTAAAGTAAATAAGGTTTTTAAAATGTTTAAGAAGCTTCATTTAAAATTAAATTAAAATGCAGAGCCCTCCGGACTGGTGGCCAGGACCCGGGCAGTGTGAGTGCCACTGAAAATCAGCTTGTGTGCTGCCTTCGGCACACGTGCCATAGGTTGCCTACCCCTGCACTAGTGTCTCAGGCCTTGTCTAAACTACCACTTACTTTGGTATAACTTATATTACTCAGGGGTGTGAATAATCCCCACCCCTGAGCGATGTAAGTTACACCGACTTAAATGCCTGTGTGGACATGGCCTGAAATACTCATGGAGAGATGGTTATCGTGCTGACGGGAGAGTGCTCCCTGGTCGGCATGGAGCATTTTCACCAGACATGCTACAGCCGATGTAGCGCTTATAGTGTAAACTTGCCCTCAGTGGGAATAGTGTTTAGGTTCCAATTCAGCAAAGCACTTAAAACATTTTCCTAACTTTAAGCAAGTTCTTGAGTCCATCCCTATACAGCAGCTCATGCTTAACTCCTATGGAACTCAAGCGCATGCTTTACGTTTAGCATGTAATTACATGTTTTGCTGAATAAGGATGGAGTTAAGTAAATGCTTAAAAGCTCTGCTGAATCAAGACCAGTCTTACAGCCTGGTATTCACATCTCACCAATGAAGAGGAAAAAAATCATACATGTACCGTAGTTCTTCAAAGATGCTAGTCAGCAAGGATACAGAACCCATGGAGGCAAAACCAGAAAGTACATTAAAGAAAAATGTGGCTTCAGAATTTTACTAGTTCTGAGCGTATGAGGATAAATAAATAGATCTAAAACACTATTAAAACACGTCCTTCAAAAAATGACCTTGCATAAACTTCAAAGGAGTAAATATTTCACACAGTGCTCAGGGCTTTGACCACATGACTTCAAGCTGACTTTTATGAGAAAGCAGTTAAAAACCTGAAGCGCTGCCTTCAGATGTTTCCTCTAATATACCCGCAGAGCAATCTAAAATCAGAGTCCCTTGTGAGCATAGGAGGAAGGAATCAAATGTTGAACCATACACTGGGAACTTGCAGCTCAGAGTGAAAAATGCTGCAAGTGTTACACATGTAGAACGATATAAGGAGGCTTGGAATGTTTCAATTTTTATTGGTAAATGTCAATAAATATTGATTTCCCTGCACACACACAGAGACTGACAAAAATATTTCCATCAATAATAATGAAAATATAGAGATAGGTGAAGTAAGTAAAATGCTATTTGAGAACTTATTGGAGTTTGATGTAAGGAGGGATAGCTCAGTGGTTTGAGTATTAGCCTGCTAAACCCAGGGTTGTAAGTTCAATCCTTGAGGGGGCTACTTAGGGATCTGGGACAAAATCAGTACTTGGTCCTGCTACTGAAGGCAGGGGACTGGACTCAATGATCTTTTAAGGTCCCTTCCAGTTCTATGAGATAGGTATATCTTCATATTTATATTATTATTTACTCGGTATAGTTTGACATATGAGGTGGACAGTTTGTGTTTTAATGGTTATAAAGCTTTAACATTTTGAATCTCAGTGAATATGGTCATTAAATAATTGTCTGACCCCACCATTGTCTGACCCTCATCTTCATGTCCCACAACTCTGACCATGTACATTGATAAAAACTAGAAAAAATGCTTAAAATCCATAAGTTCATGCAACCGTGAAAATTTAAATTGATAAAAATCTAAAAAAGCTTAGAAATAAACATCGATATTATCTGTTGAAATTATTTAAAAAAATAAAAATGGACTCTGCCAAGCCTAGATATGAGTTATGGGAGTAGAGACCCCAGGTCACGGAAGGTAGGGAATTGGGAACCTTTTTTATCACTTTAGGACTAGTTTGATGGCATGATACAGAGCTTGTTAGAGATAAAGGCCAGATGATGTTTTGATTCAAAGCCAGGGTGGTAACATTTCTACCGACTGCACTCAATCTGTTTTCACAGTCAACACCCAAAAGTCCAATGCAACGATTGTGCCAAAACTCTACTCGAAAAAACAAAGGTGTTTCTGAATTTTTCCCTTTCAAGTTACTGACATGAGCTTCAGCTACTTAGGAATTCCCTTGATTATAATTACATTCAATACTTTTGAAGTTAATTTCATCCAGCTGATTAAGTTTGTATAGCGAGATCTACAGGACTGGAAAAATAATTACATTATCTATATAGGCTGTACAAACCTTCTGAGCATGGTTTTTCCTTAATAACACGTCTTCGTTGCCTATACACACACCCATCGAAATGTTCAGAAAATTCAAAGTCCCTTTAAGGATTTTAATTGAATGACACAAACACTCTCATTAAAGAAATTACAATAATTTAATTTCAAAAGGGTGTGGCATGCAGAGCAAGGGGAAAAAAATAGTTTCAGATAAAATTTTTCAACAGATTTAAAACTTTTCATTCCGTTTTGTTTATTGAGCTTCTCCAGAAATCACTTGCTTGAATTCTAGGAGTGTGCCAGCCAAATTACATACAGATATTGAGACTGAAAAGGCACAATTTCGACCTGACAACTGCCACCCAGATATGCAGTATGACTATACATGCTTTGCTGGGTATGCCCAAGATTTTTTCACGTGTCCTGTGTTGCATCCACAGAGGCGTAAGAGCATGTGTGCTTATAACAATCCATTCAATACCCCACACTACTCTGCGTTGAGTACACTACACACTACACTACTCTGCTTTGACATGGATGTTCTCCTTCTCCCATGAGTTGATCATTGTCCTTTTTGCCAGAAGCTGGGAATGGGCAATGGGGGATGGATCACTTGATGATTCCCTGTTCTGTTCATTCCCTCTGGGGCACCTGGCATTGGCCACTGTCGGAAGACAGGATACTGGGCTAGATGGACCTTTGGGCTGACCCAGTTCTTGTATTCTAATGTACTGTGCCTACCGGCAGAATCCAGCTGTTTGAGAGATCCTGAAAAATGGACCAGTAACGTAAACCAGAACTCTGTCATGGTATCAAGTATCAGGGGGTAGCCATGTTAGTCTGTATCCACAAAAACAACAAAGAGTCTGGTGGCACCTTAAAGACTAACAGATTTATTTGGACATAAGCTTTCGTGGGTAAAAAACCCCACTTCTTCAGATGCATCTGTCATGGTAGGCACTGCATTTGTCGAGCATCTCGCACAATGGGATCTTGGTCCATGAATGGGACTCCTAGGAACTATAAGAATAAATAATAACAAGAAGAACATTCTGCAGCCTGTTCTCTTATATCATTAAAAAAATAAAACTGTGGTGAAACTCAGCTGTAAATAAGCCACAAGGAGTCCCTTGACTTGTTTGGCTAAACTATAATTAGACTTTAAGGAAGCAGAGTAATTAATTAAAATATAAGTCCTGCAAGTGAAGCTTGCAAGCAAAGCATATATTTTAATTTCACATTTATTTCATGTGTAATAGAATGTTTGCTCTGTTTAGCTTCTTTATAAGCCATTTCTTGCTGCCAGGCAAGCCAAACCCACAATCTATAAATTAATTTTATGCATCCCATGCAGGTCCTGAAACATATATAAGGTGAAGTTCCTTAACTCAATTCAAAGGAAAGCTCTTTCCTTCACTCTCTGCTCTTCTCTTGCACTTGACTGCTTTGCTGATACTGCTCCATTCTCACTCCAAGCAAGCCACCATGAATCGAATGTGTTTCTCGTCTGGTTCTCTTGGTGGAAGAAGGTGCTTCTCTTCAGCTTCTGCTGTTGGTGGCCTCAGCGGAGGTAGAACCAGCTCAGGCTCCATGTCCTGGCCTGCCGGAAGAAGTGAAAGCAGTGGCTTTGGCAGCACAAGTCTCTTTGAGCTGGGTAGAAGTCAAAGAATTTCCTATGGTGGAGGCTATGGTCTTGGACACTGTGGTGCATATGGTGGTGGGGGGTACAGTTGCGGCACAGGCTATGGCAGTGGTGCGGGCTTTGGCAGCCATTTCGGTGTTGGCAGTGGTGCAGGTTATGGTAGCTGTGGAGGCTACAGCAGTGGAGGCTATAGAGGTTCCTCTGGCTTTGGAGGTTACTCCCCCTACCATTTCGGAAGTGGTGTACGTTACGGCGTCGGACATGCAGGTAGAAGTGATGGTATCCAAGGGGTGTGCATCCATCCGGAACTGTTGAAGCCTCTCTCTGTGGGGGTGGATCCAGAAGAACATAAAATACGAGCACATGAGAAGGAGCAGATAAAATGTCTCAACGACCAGTTCGCCTGCTTCATTGACAAGGTGAGAGTATAAAGCGCCTTTCTTTTTCTTGATACTAAAAAACAGAGATAAGACAGAGCTTCATAGTTGAGATCCAGGCTTTCCCAGAGGTCAGAGGTGTTCATCTTTGGTACATTTAGCTTGGCCTCTGATGGCCCATGAGGTGTAGGAAAAGTTGATATTAGTATGATAGGTTAATTTAGTTGATATTCATTTCCTTCCTAGACAGAAGAATATCCAGGAAGCCACAGCATCTCTTAATGGTTCTCTGCTGAGAAAGAATCAATAATAAAAAAATTGATATATTGAATGCCACTCAGACATGATGGTTATGGGTAGCAGTATAAAATGCTAAGATAGAATAGGACCAGTGACAATTTCTATCAAAGCACAGTGTTTTAATGGTTTGTAACTAGGTATGTACCAATAGCCCTCACGGACACAGAAGGAATTTTATGCTCTTAAGTAGTATTTGTGCTATAATATGTGGAAATACACAGGGATTTAACTAAAACAAAGTTGTTTTCTTTCAACGTCTGTGAATCTCACCCCGGTAAAGTTGATTTAATGTAGTTCTTTTGAGGTTGGATGCCTTGCAAATTTCATATTCATTACTATTGTTAAAGATAAAATCAGTTGCATTAAAGTAACCTGAAAAGGAACAACAGCGACAACAAAAAAAAGGATTTCTGCCTTTTTGCTTCTTTGTGACATATGGTGAAGAGGGCCTAGGTTTTGTGTTTTTCAGCTTCTTTTCTTTTCCATGACGAACATCAGCAATGTCAAACCTTCTCTCCCCTGGGGTGTTTTTGGGAGCCCTTTTTGAATGACTCAGTAAAGTGAAAGAGGAGCTTCTTTATTCCTATCATTGAAAATCAAGAGGTGACTGAACCACGGTTTATGGTGGCATTCACAGGGAGAAAATAATCTAGCAGAGCAAGGCAGCACTAGGACCGACGCCACCAGACAAATTCAAATTAGAAATCAGGCACCAATTATTAACAGTGAGGGCGATTAGCAAACTATCACAGGAAGTGGTGGATTCTCCAACTCTCGATATCTTTCAATCAAGACTGGATGCCTTTTGGGAAGATATACCGTAATCAGACCCAAGTATTGAGCTCAATATAGGGATAAGTGGGTAAAATGTATATATGGAGATATACCTATCTCATAGAGCTGGAAGGGACCCTGAAGGGTCATCGAGTCCAGCCCCCTGCCTTCACTAGCAGGACCAATTTTTGCCCCAGATCCCTAAGTGGCCCCCTCAAGGATTGAACTCACAACCCTGGGTTTAGCAGGCCAATGCGCAAACCACTGAGCTATCCCTCCCCCCTAGGCTATAGCCTGTGTTTTACAGGAGGTCAGACTGGATGTTCTAATGGTCCACTTTGGCTTTCAAATCCATGAATCTATGAAAAGGCCGAGTTGTTGCTTGCTTTACCAGGACTGCTTTTCTCTGCAGGGCTTTATTTAAAGAGGCATTACCCATAAGTTTGTAAGCAGTGTGAATAAAAATCACTTCCTCTCTCAGGCCAGGTCTACACTACAGGCCTATACTGGTATAGGTACATTGCTCAGGGGTGTGAAAAATCCCCTTTTTATGTTGGCGGGAGAGCTTCTCCTGTTGACACAGCTACCGCCTCTTGTGGAGGTGGATCATCTCTACACCAAGAGGAGAAGGTCTTCTGTCAGCGTAACAGCGTCTTCACTTAAGCGCTACAGTGGCGCAGCTGTGCCGATACAGTGTTTTAAATGTAGACCTGCCCTCAGTTAACCAGGTTTAATGTCTTTCGGAGGCTTTAGAAGAGTTAAAACAATATTGCATATTTGGCTTTCAGGTCCGCTGCCTTGAGCAGCAGAACAAGGTGCTGGCAACCAAATGGGATCTCTTGCAGCAGCATGCTGTACCAGCAAGGAGAGACCTTCTACCTATTTTCGAGAATTACCTCTGCCAACTGAAGAAACAGCTGGAATGTTTGTTACATGACAGGGCGAGACTGGAAGATGAAGAAAAGGCCGTCCAGGACTTGGTCCATGAGTACAAAAGCAAGTAAGTGAGACGGTGAAGTGGATAAAAGCGGTATACTAGGGCTAAAGAACCATAGTGCGTGCTGGAAAGGAACAGGGAGAGCTACTCACTCATGTTTCGGTCAAGAAAATCTAAATCCCAAGCCCTCCTTTCCTGTCATGTTTCTGCATTCATAAGCTATTCTCCAATATCAGAGCTACAGGTTCATCTATGTCCACCTCATCTTCAGGTTCTTAAAGCCATTCTTGACTTGAACTTTCACGGCTGCTGTCAACCCCACAAAAACTACAGCCTGTGTCATTTCCTCCCTATGCCTTCCTCCTTATTGTCACCTCATTCATCCTACCTCCCAGCAGGTATCTGGGTTGCAGGTATTGTTATTATTGTGCTGGAGCTGCCTAGAAGCCCCAGTCACAGACCGATACCCTATTCTGTTCAAACACAGAAGCTGGGAATGGGCGACAGGGGAGGGATCACGTGATGATGACCTGTTCTGTACATTCCCTCTGAAGCACCTGGCATTGGCCACTGTCGGAAGACAGGATACTGCGCTAGATGGACCTTTGGTCTGACCCAGTATGGCCGTTCTTATGTTTTTATGTTCTTAAAAAGATGATTATTGCCCCAAGATCTTACCATCTAGGTGTTTCGGCTCTAGCTGCTCACTGTTCCACCAATAAGGAACACCAGGCTCTTTAACTTGTTTTGTGATGGTCCTTTTAGTCTTTGCTTCTTGGTTGCTATGGGTGCAAATCACGCCTGTGCAGAGGGCCAGCGCAAACCCTGCATGTGATTTATGTCTTGTTTCAGGCTGGGATTTTCAAAAAGGATTAAGGGGATGAGGCCTTGGGAAATCCAGCACAAGCGCTCAAACTAAAGCTTAAATGAGCCTCCCTGTATAAACTTACATGGAAATAGGAAGACACAGAGATGTTCAAACCCACGACAATGTGGGAGGCCACCTCACAGATTTATACAGATTGTAAATGCTGGGCCTGATTCACCTCTGTGTTACTCTGGTTTGACATCAGTGTAACTCCACTGAAATTAGTGAAGTAAGGGTATGTCTACACTACCCGCCGGATCGGCAGGCAGTGATCGATCCAGCAGGGGTCGATTTATCGCGTCTAGTCTAGACGCAATAAATCAATCCCCGAGCGTTCTCCCGTCGACTCCTGTACTCCAGCGCCGCGAGAGGAGTCGACGGGGCAGCGGCAGCAGTCGACTCACCGCGGTGAAGACACCATGGTAATTCAATCTAAGTACGTCGACTTCAGCTACGTTATTCACATAGCTGAAGTTGCGTAACTTAGATCGATTCCCCCTCCCCCCCCACCCAGTGTAGACTGTTGGGAAACTGTAGGAATATATTGAGGCAGGATCAGTATTTTTGTCAGAAACAATAATATACAAAAATGAGCAGGGTACAAAATTAATAGGGAACGGCTTTGTTTGTATCGCACTTCCTGTCTTTGCTAATGGCTTAGACGACAGAGTCAAACATTGGCTCTCCTTTCTTCTCATAGATATGAAGGGGAAATCAACAAACGCACGCATGCAGAGAATGAGTTTGTGGTGCTCAAGAAGGTAAGTCAGGCTACGAAAGCATGAAACAAGACAAAATTAGCTGTTTTGGGCATTTCACTTTAAATTCGGTCCTAGACCAAATCCTCAACCAGTGGAAGTGGTTGTATTTCAATGGAATTATGCTAGTTTAAATCAGCCGAGTCACTGATCTGCAACAGGGTTTAATAACATACTGAATCAAAAGGTTTTTGAAATCATTATACTTGAGGAAATGAATGGGCAAACCTTGCCCTAATGTTCTCACACCTCCGCTTGATGGAGAACAATTGGTAAAAAAGGAAGCATATTTTAAGCATCAAGGGAAAACTATCCATTTTTCTTGCTTGCTTCCACTTTGGAATCAGCAGATGAAAAATCATATTTTCAGTATTCGTTTTGGACAATCACTAATCGGTATTGGGTTTTATTAAATCACGTCTAGGCATACTTTACCCTGTCTCAGTGAGGAGGGATGAACTATTAGATGACCTTTTGGGGACCTTTCCAGCCCTACATTTCTATGAACCATGTGATAGAGCTGGACTCTGGCCTTAAAAGGCCAACAGAGTTTCCCCTTGAGGAGGAAAGTTCTTTGCTGCCATAAATTCAGAGCTGGCAGCTTCTGTGTCAGCTTGTCCCTCCCCACGTCCTGGCATGATGGGGGAAAGAAGAGTGGGGGTGGTAGGGCAGGACTCAACCAGGTAGATTCTCTGACAGTGGTAGATGCCTGAGCAGTCAATGGGCTGCCCTAAATGATGCAGCTGCCATAACAACCCCCTGGTGGCATCCCCTGAGGCACTCAAACACAGGGAAGAAGACAGCCCGTAGTGCCTGGTTCTTATCTACACCAAAGACCCTTATGCCACTCTGACAGTGTAAAAGGGCCATAATGTGGCAATGAATTATATCTACACTCGATATAAGGCCCGTTTGTATGGCCACATTGGTGTAAAGTGACCTTTGTGTGACCAGGCCAATACTATTTGTAAAAAAAAATACCATCATCTTTCCATGGATTTGGAAGATATTTAGTTTTTCCCCTATAAGATGTCAGAGGGTCCTGAGGAAGCCTCACCTCTGAGACATCCTGCTCCAAAAGCCTGACCAGAAGACGACTGCGGGCATTGCTACTGTTGCTATGTTTCTCAGTGTTTGGATCAATACCATTTCTGATTGCCTGGGGCTGCTTTTCAGGATGTGGACTGTGTCTTCATGACCAAAGAGGAGCTGGAGGCCAAGCTGTTGCAGCTGAGGCAGCACTTTGAGTTCCTGAAATGCATCTTTATTGAGGTAGGTATTCTGCCCATTCGAGCCACTTGGAGATTGGTCCCAATGCAATATTAATCAATGACTTTTCTGAAACCGCAGTAAGGGTTGCTACGATGAAGCCTAATACAGGCAAAATAATTTTCTTTATAAAATTTCTAACCCTGTGGCCACTCCCAGAAAACATTATCAATCACTCTATATACAAGATATTTCTTTATAAATAAGAATTATTATATTAAAAAAGCCACGTGCTTTCAGACAAGCATGGAGACAAAGGGACAGACTGTCTTGCCTACATCTGGTTGGGAAATCGGGTTTATTTTTGCAAGGAAAATTTTGACTTTTCATTGAAACAGTGAAAACCAGACAACTTTCAGCCAAAAACAGTCAAACTGAAAAATGTTTGGAGAAAAACTTCTGAAAACGTTCAGATTTTCAGTGTTCCAACTGATATATATATATGGGAAACAGATACTTTCTGCTAAAAAAGTTTGTTTAGCCAGAAACCCAATTTTCCATCAGAAAAAGTTTTGTCTGAAAATATTCAACCAGCCCCAGCCTTGGACGTTGTGTCTTCGTTTACCCTTGTGCATAGTGAGTTTGAATCATAAGGGTGGCATTTTACACCCAGTTTCCATTGATTTAAACTAAATGATGATACAAGGTGAGCAGTAGTAGTGTTTCAGGCCCAATGCCACCTCCTTACAAAGCTCACAGTCTAAAGAATGGCAAAATAAATGGTACTTTATAGTAGCGGTATTGTTTTGTAAATCTCTACATTGGGATTTCTCCATCCTTCAGCAGAAAGTCACACTGTGGCAAATAGGTTCCATCCACCAGTCCTCACACCCTGCAGTAGCTGGAAACAGACCAGCTACCGGGTAACTCAAGCCTTATTTCTGGGTTAAGGGAAAACTCTTTTCTTTGGGGCTTTATTTACATGTTCAGAGTTTGGCCAAATAAATTAGGGGCATGCTTCTTGACAGAACACATGGGATTGTGGATGAGGGGATCTGTACGTGAAGGGGCTCTAACGTTAATACCTGACTGAGACTTTATGCAACTTGCAGGAGCGAGCTCAGCTAGATGGCCAGCTCTGCGATACCGCCGTTGTTTTGGAAATGGACAACAGCCGAGACCTGGACCTCAGTGGCATTATCCACAGTGTTAAATGCTGTTATGAGGAGATCGCTCAAAAGAGCAAAGGAGAAGCTGAGACATTCTACCAAACTAGAGTGAGTAATCACAAAGCTATAGCGTATGGAGATAAAGCCGTAATTTTGTCACTCTACCACTTCCACAAAATCATGGGCACGGGACACTTTCTTTCTCCTCAACGTATGATACATGCTGAAAAAACATCTTCGCTCTGCTCAGTTGCAGTGACACGTCTTCTGAAGACGTGATTCACATTGACCATCCACCTCTACAATCTGCTTAATAGCTAGAAGTGGGATATTTATGAAAAATAATCCACATCTATCATTTTAGTTCAAAGCAGTGATCGATAACTGGGATGCTCTTTCCCAACCTTGATATATCATTAATTATTATTATTATTATTATTAAGTCCCAGTTATGGATCAAGACTCCCCTATACGAACACATAACAAAAAGACAGTCCTGGTTTCGAAGAGTGTACAGTCTAAATTACTTACGTTTGGGCCCATCTAAGAGTAGGTTAGATAACTGTCTATCCGGGATGGTCTAGACAGTATTTGGTCCTGCCATGAGGGCAGGGGACTGGACTCGATGACCTCTCGAGGTCCCTTCCAGTCCTAGAATCTATGAATCTATGAATTCCAGATGACGCCTTGCCTTGTTTACACTGATATCACAGCTGTGTATTTTCCCATGAGCAGAGGTTTCTATGAGAATCAAAACAGCTGCCGCCTGTCTTGGAATGGATGATGATTAATTTATAGCAATTACCTTGTTTCTGAATACTAGCTTGAGGAGCTGAGCACCAACAGAGGCAGATTCTGCGATGACCTGAAGAATATCCAGGGTGAAATAGCAGAGCTGAAACGGCTGATCCACAAACTGCAGGGCGAGACTGATAAAGTGAAGAAAGAGGTAGGACAGATTTGTTTGCTTTCTCCTGGATTGATTGCTCTTGCCTCAGTGTAAAATTCAGAGCTGTTCAGAGGAACAGCACAAGATCTACAGGCCAGTTAAGTGCCAATTCAGAATAATCCCTGATGGTTGACCCGCTGCACAGGAGTGAATTTCAACGTTGGCAAGTCTATATGGGGCCAGGAATCAGCTGGCAGAGTTCAGCATAACTCCATTGACTTGAATGGAGTTAAACCTATTGACACAAGCAGCGGATCTAACCCATGGGCCCTGTTCTAAAAGCCAATAGCAATATGACTGGTATATACTCACCTGCTCTGTTAGCTATTTCAAACCTGAGCTTATGAGGGCAGGGGACTGGAGGGACCTCAGGAGGTCATCTAGTCCAACCCCCTGCTCAAAGCAGGACTAATCCCCAATTTTTGCCCAAGATCCCTAAATGGCCCCCTCAAGGATTGAACTCACAACCCTGAGTTTAGCAGGCCAATGCTCTAGCCCATTTACTTGTGATAGGTCATATAAGATGCTTGGGGCCTAATTGGGAATCGGGACACCGTTGTTTCAGGCAGTGTGCTTAGCATCTTCAGGTTTCTGGTGCTAATGCTCACAGAATGTGACCCGAAAGCCAGCGTTGCATGAATGCTCAAGTTTGCAAGCTTAACATTGATGTTCATTGCTAGTAACACTTGAGCTCACAAGAGTAGGCTGCAGACAAAAAAAGACAGGTGGTGCAAGCACATCTGAAACGGATCTATTTCAATATTCAAATGGGCATTTCGAAAAGAGGTTTGCAGTATGGTCTTAACTCTGGTGAAGAGCTGCACAATGACCCTTTGGTTTCTCCCCCCCTCTCACCCCTTCACAGATTGCCTGTCTGCAGACCGCCATTGCTGACGCTGAGCAGCGAGGCGACTGCGCCCTCAAAGACGCCAGAGAGAAGCATATTGATTTGCAGAACGCCTTGCAGAAGGCCAAGGACAAACTGGCCTGCATGCTACGGGACTACCACGAGCTGCTCAATGTCAAACTGGCCTTGGATATTGAGATAGCTACATACAGAACACTGCTGGAAGGAGAAGAAACCAGGTAAATACATCATATGTATTGCAGCACGGTAACATTTCAAGTAGCCCCAGTAGCGTTTGGACGGGAACAAAGTTAATATAATCAGTAAGAAAGAAAAGGAATAATATTGCAACATCCGGATTCAGGACACTGTCCGATTTATGGAGGAAGAGTTTGTCTAAGAGAAGGAGATGAGTTCTTTAAAGATAGTAAGGGTAAAATTTTCAACAGCACCTAAGCGATTTAAGAGCTTAAGTCCCATTTTCAAAAGTGAGGTAGGCACTTAAGAATCTAAGCCCCACTGACTTTCAATGACCCTTCGGCTCCTAAGGCTGGAATTTTCAAAGGAGCTTAAAAGACTTGAGGCACCCAATTCCCACTGAATTTCAATTGAATTTTGGTGCCTAAATACCTGGAGGTCCTTGGAAAATCCCAGTCTAGGTCACTTCTAAAAATAGGATTTAAGATCCCTAATTATCCAGGCATGCTTGAAAATTTACCTGAGGTCTCATTGGCTACAGGTTTCTAAATGCATATGAGGTCATTTACCTGTATTGTTTTTCTTTCTTTAACAGGATATGTATAGGGAACCCCACGAATGTCGGTAAGTAAACTGAGGATTCACCTTGTTTTTGTAGAAGTCGTGTCAGATTTCTTTAAGAGCTTTGAAGTTGCTGTTTAAGTGACTGAACATCTTTTTCTCCCAGCTGTGGTCAGTGGTGGCCATACCATCGGGGATTGCAGAGCTGGCTTTGGAAGTGTTTGTGGACCTCTAAAGGGAGGATTCAACCATGGAATTGGAATATTTTCCTCCAGTGATGGATTCAGCTCCAGAAGTGCAGAAGGCATCTCCAGGATGGGAGGTGGCTATGGCACAAGGACTGCCGTCGGCTCTTCAGGAAGGGGATATAGTTCTGGAGGACTAGGTAGTGGTGGAATTGGGTATAGCTTGGGAGGATTCAGCTCTGGAAGTGGGGGATACAACTACAGACGTGTGCTCAGCTCTGAATTTGCAAGTTCCGGGGGTGTTGGCGGTCACATGGGTGGAGTGAGCAGCTCCGGAGGTGATGTGGGATACCATTCCTCGGGCGGAGTCAGTTCTGTGGGTGGAGTTTGCAGCTCTGGAGACGTAGGCTCCTCTGGAGATGCAGTAGGGAGCTCTGGAAGTGCAAGTGGAGGTCATTCTTCAGTGGAACATTATAGCTCTGGAGGTGTAGGCAGCTCCAGTGGTGGAGTTCATAGCAGTGGAGGTGTAGGAAGCTCTAGTGGTGGAGTTCATAGCAGCGGAGGTGTAGGAAGCTCTAGTGGTGGAGTTCATAGCAGTGGAGGTGTAGGCAGCTCTAGTGGTGGAGTTCATAGCAGCGGAGGGGTAGGAAGCTCTGGTGGTGGAGTTTATAGCAGCGGGGGTGTAGGAAGCTCTGGTGGTGGAGTTTATAGCCGCGGAGGTGTAGGAAGCTCTGGTGGAGGAGTTTATAGCAGCGGAGGTGTAGGCAGCAGTGGAAGTGGAAGAGCATACAGCTCGGGTACACGCATGGTATCACTCAGCTCTTCAAGCAGAAGGATCATCCGATAAAAATCCAAACGCAAAAGTCTCCTTTGCTGGAATGAAAAATATTTCCTGCCTTCTGACAGCCACACGCATCACAAAATCTGTCATTGACAATAACCATACATTAAAGAAAAACCTGTGTCCAATGCAATTCGTATGATCAGAAACCACATTCTTCTAAATGCCCCTTTTAGAGAAGCTTTACGCAGTGCTAGATACTATCTTTTTCATTCAGTGAGTCTGTGGCTGTCTATAGGCACTATCTTGGCTATTAAACCAGGCTCCTTTGCCTGATGATTTTGCCCTTCTCACTCTGGGTTTTCTTGCATTAGCTACACTGGGGATCACATAGCATTAGGACCCAGAATTTTCCTCATCCTACGGTGAAGCATTTCAGACAGGGAAGCAGTGCATTAACCGTTCAAGATCAGCCTGCAGATATCACTTAGCTTCTCTTATGACACCAGGAATCCGTTTTTTGTTGCTTTTTTTTTGGTGAGGGTTAGCTGGTTTTGATCAGTTTGCATAATCACTGCCGTTACATTCGCTGCATCCACTCGGTGACCTTTGCCAAAGCTCATTGTAATTACACCAGAGATAAGCATGTGTCTGATTCAGCTGCAGTTAAATGGCTGCTTTGTTATTCCTGTGTGTATATTGGATGGAAAGGTCTTGTGTTTTCCCTGTATATACAGTTGGAACACCGTTGACTGTCGTTTGTTTCATAGAATCATAGAATCAATTATGTTTATTATTGAGCACGCTAAACTCTCTGCTGTATCTCCAATAAACTGAATGCATAATTCAAGCTTTGTTTCCGAAGGGTTGTTTTTTCTTTCCCTCCGAGGTTTCAAAATATGTTCATAGTTGCTCATGGCCGAACAGAAAATCCCCAATGGGTCTGTGGCAGGGCCGGAGTGAACCCCCTTTGAAAGCCCTGCTAAAATGCTGGCTAAGCCCTGCTTTCTAGTAGGGAGGCCAGGTGCGGGAACCCAGGCAGTCAGCAGAGAGCCCAGCCCTGCCCCTCTCTCAGAGATAGGCACCTATGTCCAGGCTGCAGGGAGCCACAAAGGGAAACCTGTCTCCTGGAATCAGGCATCTATGCCATTTCTTGCAAGATAGAGTTAGGCACCTGCTCAATTCCACACAAAATGGAGGGGGAGTTTGTGGGGGGTAACTTCCCTTTAGCCCAGCGGTTAGGATACTCAGCTGGGCTGTGGGAGAGCCTGGTTCAAGTCTCCCTTCTGCCTGATGGGGAGAAAGGATTCGTGGAGGGATCTAGAGCCTATCAGAGAGGTTAGGCTTTGGGATATTCTGAGCTGGGTGCTTCTCAATCCCAGCTGTTCTGCTTTAATTTAATCATTAACGAGGCCAGAAAATGAGTGAGAACCACTCCATATAGCCTGGGGAACACAACCAACCTGGGGAAGAGCCCTCTTCCAATGCCGTCTCTTCAACAAGCAGAGATGACCCATGCCTGCCGATACTGTGGGGGCAGAGTGAGGGGAACCAGCTTCAGCAGTGTTACTGAACATGCTTGGGACAAGCCAAGCAGCAAATCGGGGGGGGGGAGGGCACATCCCTCCCATGCGTCACCTCTGAGAGGGGGGACTTGAACCACAGTTCTCCCTCATCTTAGGTGTGTACCTTGTCCACTGGACTGAAGGAGGCCTCATCTGCCATCACCCATTTAGTCTGGACCTCTGAGCACGCCTACCAGATCAAGTCAAACATGTGAGGGGGCGTTCCTCCACCTATCTTCCCCTGGTTTGTGAATCACTGCGGGGAGGGGAGAGAGGGCCCCCGAGCCCAAGCTCCAACCTACGCCTGGATGTCTATACTGCGATTTGATAGCCCTGCAGCCTGCACCCTGCAAGGCTGACATGGGCCAGCCATGGGTGTTTTATTACAGTGTAGACATACCCACTGTGTCTACACTGCTGGGTGCGCCCACATCCTGGCTCACAGGCATGAGAACAGAAGCCAAGGAAGCCCATCCCAACAGTCCACCCTGCAGGGTCGTACATGCACCAAATGCCGCTCCCCCGAATCCACATTGGCACATCTGGTGCGCAGGCATGGTGCTATGAATGCTGGGGGCGTATCCCAGGATTCTTTGCACCACAGCATAACCCGAGCTGCTCTAGGAACTGTTTGTTGTTGTATCGTGGGGACAACTTGTCAGTCCTTTCCAATCTGAACCTGTAAGTCAGGTTAGCCTGTCAGTCATCCATGCCCAGTGCATCAGCAGACAACAGGGTTCCTTTCCACCCATCTGCAAGGCAATGGATATTCCCTTACAGCAATCTTCTTGCTTCTGGATTTTAGAGGCAGGAGTTGCAGAACGAGAGGGGCCAGCTGTGCGATGATCCGAGAACCAACCCACCGGAGATTGCAGAGCTGAGCCCGGCCGATCCAGAGGCTGCCGTGCGAGAATGGACACGCAAAGAAACAGGTAGGGCAGATCTTCCGTCCCTTGGCTTGAACGGGAGCCAGCGGCCTACTGAGTGCAACACATTAGAGTGCTCTATATATCTCACCCATCTGGTCTGCTTTTCCATGCCGTGCAGACAAACCCTATTTCTCCAACTGTGGACTCAAGCTCAGAGTACAACCCATTCCAAAAAAAGCAAATATGTGTTTGCACAATATTATTCTCACAACACCGATGAACAAAGTAATAAGGGAACCCGGAGATGCCAAGTCTAATCAAGAATGAATGATGAATTAGATGCAAATGGATGAGTTTGGGCTCAGAAATCTTTGGGAACGTCCTTAAGCAAGTTGGGGAGCAGAAGAATCCATGTGATTGCCACATTATCATTGTGAGGGGGAAAAGAGACATTAATGTATCTGGTATTCTGTTGTTCTCGGAAAGCACCCAGGCATTACGACAATCAGGGTCTCTCTCCCCCATGACATTTGTCTGGAGTGCACCCTCAGTTCGCCCAGCTCTTGACTTCAGACCTTATGGCTCCTACACACAGTGCTAAAGCTACACGGCCAGATTCAGCAGGGAAGAAACAAGCTCCACTTGTATCGAAGCAAATGAAGTCAGGTCCCACTTCCCATGTGCTGGAGATGATATTCACAGAGCTAGACTATTCGTGAAGTACTAATGTACACACAGTTATAATAGCCTTTACCGTGCGCATCGCAATGTGTTCGCTGAGCTCGTTTCTGTGCGTACGTGACTTATCCAGCTGGAGAAAGACTAAAAAAAAACCCCTGAAACTAGAGAGCAGCCTGCAAAATGTCCCTTGGGGGAACAGGAGGAGTGGAAACAGGCCAATGGGACAGCACGTGGGGACAGAGATTGTATGGGACTCCGAGAGGGAACAGGGACTTGGGATGGGGAGGGGAGGCAGAGAGGATAGGGTGTCCAGGGGTGGAGGGCAATGAGATAGGGGATGTGGGGGAAGGCCAATCTGAGGAGACAGGCACTGTGGGGAGGGAGGCGGTTGGAACAGGGGCTAGAGGAGGACAGGGAGGGGAGGATCAGAACGAAAGGTGGGAAAGAGTCTCCAAAGGCAACTCCTTCCCCCGCAGCCTGTTTCCCCTTGGGGCACCTATTCCCATCAATCTACCTCCTCCCTCGCTTGCCAGCCAGGCCTTTGGGTGGTTGGCTGCTGCCGCTTCCCCCTCCTACTCGCTTTACCACTGGCAGCTCCAGGCTGGCTGGGCACCAGCAGAGGGAGCATTGAGAGCGGAGGAGAAGATGTTACAGCCAGCCCTGCTCTAAAGGGAAGACCAACAGCTGCCCCTAGTGGCCAGGAAAGTCACTGCAGCAGAATCCCTGCTGGATATGTGAGGGAGACGGTAGTTGTTTAGCTGGAACAAACCAACGGGGGGCGGCGGGGAACCTAACAGCGAATCCATTTGCATTTTCTGATTTTTCAAGACATTCAATAAAGAGTAAAATTCAGGCCTGGCTCAGAGACCATGCAGCCCCCACCAGCGGGGCCTGGACCCACAGTTTGAACAAGCCAGGTATAAAGTGCACGTCCAGGTATAAACTGAATGCAAGTTAGAAGTAATACAACTTGCACCAATTTGGTAGTCAGGGAGTATGCAATGTAAGTGTGGTATACACCAGCACCTTCCCCAAACTTTAGAAAGCTGAGTCCCACCCTTAGGGAAATGAAGGAGACAGAGCTGCTCCAAAGTTTGCTGTCAAACCATTGTCAGCATTGCCAACTCTTGTGGTTTGAACTCAAGTCTCACGATATTTGGTGTGTTTCTTAAAGCCCCACCTCCTGGAGTCATATGATTGCGAATCCCAGCTTTTATTTTTTTTTTGTAAAACACTACATTTCTAGCCCTTTTGGTTGCAGAGAATAGCCTGGTAATATGAAGTGGGTGCACCTTAAAGGTTTAGAAACCAGCATGATTTGTAGGGCCTGACTCATTATTTTTGAAAATTTGACTTTGGGAATATTGTATTCCCCTGCCACTTTTTGATGAACCAGAAGTTGTTCAGGAAAAAAGTTTGTTTTCATCACAAGTGTTTAGTTTTGAGGTTTTCAATGAAAATCCAGCCAAAAAAGCCTGTTCTTCAAAATATTCTTAGGGGAAGATAATTTCCCAACCAGTTGCAAGACCATCATACATTGTAAAGGCCTACCTATCTTCCACGGCCTCACCAGCTGCCTATCCCTGATCAGTGCTTTGGGAAATCCTATTTTATGGAATCAACCTCTTCATCTCACACTAAAGTCAACGGACCTTAAGCCCCGGATGAGTTTTCCCATGTAAACGAATCTCTGCGCCACCTTCAGGTGCTTAATGGTGGCACAGAACATATTTTCCAGTATCTACAAATCACCTAAGTAAGACCCAGCTCACTTATACTGAGAGCATGGGCTGGATTATTTGTAACAGCGCCAGGTTGATTTACACTAGCTGAGGATCTGGCTCCATACACCCGGTGCACACTGAGGGCTAAATTCTGCTCTTCGGCACTTTGGATTTATACCATTGTCACTCCATTGAATCCAACAGAGCAGATCCAGATTGACAGGGGTGTGACTGACAGCCAAATTTGGCCCTGGACGGGCAGTTCCCTGTAGAGCCCTTTCATAGCTGCCTCCTCTACACACAGATGAACTGGATGAGGGAGAGTCAAGGAAGAGAATCATGCCTTTTTCCCACCCCTTGCATTACTTGCATACCTCATGCACAATAGACCGAATGAGGGATAGTGTGGGAACCTGAACGGAAAGTGTCCTCGTTCTTGTTGGGCCAGGCCACACCCTTAATCTCATTAGATGTTTTCATAATTAACATGGGAGCTGAAGTTGTTCATCAGCTTTAGGGTAATTCTCCTTCTCCGGGATCAAGACAGCATGAAGACGATCTGACTAACTCTTGGTGGTTGTATTTTGTATATTACCTGGACTAGTCAATGTGTTCTAAGTTTATGAACTTTGGGCAAGACCTCAGATGGTATAAATCGGGCCCAAAATTCCTTCCATGGGGTTTTACATCAGCTGGGAATCTGGCCCTGCAACTAGACGCTAGATTTCTATGGTCAAACTTTTACTGTCCTAATTTGACTGCACTGGCAAGAATTTGTTCATTTTACTTTATGTCGCTTCAAACCAGCAGTCCATCTTCATTCAGCAAAGCACTTCAGTACTTTATATGCTCAGCTTTAAGCATGCATCTCCCATTGGTTTGAATAGGACTTAAGCATGTAGTTAAGTGCTTTTTCTGCCAGAGAAACCAGGTCAATGTGCATTTAGGCCCCAGTCCTGCAAACACGTATGCTGAGGCTTAACTTCCAGTGCACGAGCAGTTCCACTAGTGTCAGTGGAACAGTTACGTGCTTCACACTAAACACATGCGTAAGTGCTTGCACGATGAAGGCCTTGCAGATCAGCTTGCTCAAACGGAGCTTTAAAATACTATCGAGTTGGAGGTGGATCTTCTTACAAAAAAGTTTGTTAAAATATGTTTGACTCAAAACAGCAATGTCAACATGCACAACCAGGGTGACCAGATATTTAGTTGTTTGTCCGATGTTTGGTTGGGACGCCATTTGTCCCAATATTTCGCACTCCGTGTTGTTGTTTTTTGCTCTGCCGGCGGCCCCCCACCATGTGTCCCGATATTTTGTTCCTCTCATCTGGTCACCCTATGCACAACCCCCTTTTGATTCAGTGTTGGTCCATTTTTGTGTGAGCAAAATTTGGTTCATGTAGAATCATAGAAAAGTAGAGTTGGACGGGACCTCAAGAGGTCACCTATCATAGAATCATAGAATCATAGAACTTAAGATCAGAAGGGACCATTATGATCATCTAGTCTGACCTCCTGCATGATGCAGGCCACAAGAGTTGACCCACCCACTCCTGAAATAACTCTCACCCTTGACTCAGCTGTTGAAGTCCCCAAATCATGATTTGACGACTTCAAGCAGCAGATAATCCTCTAGCAAGCGACCCCTGCCCCATGCTGCGGAGGAAGGCGAAAAACCTCCAGGGCCTCTGCCAATCTACCCTGGAGGAAAATTCCTTCCCGACCCCAAATATGGCGATCAGCTGAACCCCGAGACTGCGGCCAAGATTCTCCATCCAGACACTTAGGAAAAGACTTTCAATATCCCAACATTTATCATCGGTACTAATTACCAGCAGTGGCACATTATTGACCTATTGAGTAAATCAAGTTATCCTATCAAACCATTCCCTCCATAAACTTATCAAGATTAGATACCTAGTCCATCCCCACTCCGTTTCTCTGTGTGTAAAATACTTTATATGGTTGCCAGATCCGCAGGTTACATCTTTGCTTCAAAATACTGCAGCCGGTTCTCTCCCTGTGAAAAACAAACTGGGTGAACCGTTTTTTGGCACACACTGGAACAATGTGATTAATTTCTATTTGCTGCATAAAAGCCGGTCAGAAAGACACCTCCGTGTCAGCGGCGTGAAATGCTGACGAGCACTATTAAATAGGTGTGTAGTGTTTGTCTTTATTTAGCAGAGTCTAAAGACTTTCTCATATTGCTCCCAGGCAAACCAAGCCCATCAAAGCACTCCGTTCGTCTCTGCTTTCTCATGTAATCAAGCCCAGCTCCTCGAACACACAGGCAGGGCCGGCGCAACCCATTAGGCAACCTAGGCGGTCGCCTAGGGCACGAACATTTGAGGGGCGCCGGCGCCCCGGCTGGCTGTAGAAATTTGGGGGCGGGACCTTCCGCCACCGCTGTTGGGGGCGGGATTTCGGGGGCAGGACGTTCCGCCGCCTAGGGCGCCGGCAAAGCTGGCGCCGCTACTGCACACAGGGCCACATGGATCCTGGGTGTAACTCTACTGAGGTCATGGGCTGAATCTCAGGTTCTCAGGTCCACCTCCCTCAGAGTCACAACCTCAAAGCACCATCTACACAGGGTGTTTTTAGTGTAGCACAAGCCCTGCTAGAACAAGTCTGTGGACTCAGGCTGGGAGGTTCACTTCCAGGTGCAATGTAGACATACCCACAGAGTACAAAGGGAAGGGGGCAGTTCTGGCCAGGCCCTCTCAGCGGTCCAGAGAGGCCCGGGCCACTTCCAGCTTTTGAGGCCCCTCACCATAATAATAATAAAAAATGACGACACATGAAAACAAAATAAGGCACCACAATAAGGCACTAAAATGTAACAATTCTCTACCTTTCAACACGCACTTGATCCAGCACCAGCCACTGGTCGTAGTTTGTTTATATAATCAGCTGATCTGAGAGGACATGTTCATCACATCTTGTGCCATCAGAACCGATATATTTTTATTCATATTTGTGAACATTTTTAACTCTTTAATATGACAAAATCTATATCAGTTAACAAAAAAAAAGTATGTCTTTTACCAGATCACATCTCTTGTTTGCTTAAATTTGCAGCTCTAAGCCGAGAGAGTGTGTCACGTTTTGGTCCGATAGGGATGCGCATAAAAACAAGTTGCGAATCTTATCAAATGCCAAAAAATTAACAAGTGTCTACATTTGAGGTCCCTTTTGAGCTTGAGGCCCAGGCCAAATGGTCCTCCTGTCCCCCCACCCCTCCGATTGGCTCTGGTTCTGGCAATCAGTCTGTTTAGTTCTCTGCTTTTCTCCTGCCTCCAGATCTTTGAACAAATCACATGGTTGTGCAATTGCTACATGCATAGAGCTTCTCCCCCAGAGAAGACATAGGAGATTCTTGCTTCTCATTGGTCCTGATAAAACATATCCAAACATCCATTCTCTTCATTGGGCAGTTCTAGGTGTGAAGCAATTGCAGGACCATGTCACTTGTTCAAAGATGAAATAAAGAAATAATCTCAAACGTCCAAGGCCAGGAGAAGAGCAGAGCCTTGCAGAATTTAGCTCGTGGTGACTGTTGCATACAAATGCATTGCAGACTTTGGTCATTCTGTTGTATCGGAGGCTCATGTAAGAAAGATGACCAACAACTAGATGTAGAACTGGTCGGAATATTTTTCCTCATGGAAAATTTCAGCTAAAACTAAACGTCTTTGTTTCCATGGAGATTTGCAGTGGAAAGTTTCAATTTTTGTCACCAAAATGAAAACCCCAAACCTGAACATTTTAGGCTGATGTGCAACCTATTTTTATTATGATTATGATAGGATTATTATTTTATGTTTTCATTTCTTAAAATGAATTTATAATTAATGTAATTCCACATGAAGCTGGTGGAAAAAAACTCCAACACAATTCTTTTTCAGAGGAAAAGGCTTTTTAGAGCGGCTGAACATTTTCACAAAAAATTGCCATTTGGAATTTTTTTTGTTTCATTTCTTTTCAGTCAGGGAAATAAACCCTATCAGATACACCTCTACCCCGATATAACACTGTCCTTGGGAGCCAAAAAAATCTTACCGCGTTATAGGTGAAACCGCGTTATATCGAACTTGCTTTGATCCATCGGAGTGCGCAGCTCCGCCCCCCCGGAGCGCTGCTTTACCGCGTTATATCCGAATTCATGTTATATCGGGTCGTGTTATATCGGGGTAGAGGTGTATTGACTTTATTTATTGTGGGCAAAAAAATGTGTGTGTGGCGGAGGAATAGGAGGGTGTTTTTGTTTTGGTTGTGTTTTGTTCCTACTGAAGTGAAATTTTCCATTGAAAAATGTTGAATCAAATTTAAAATGTTAATTTCTTTCTGACCTTTTCACGAACATTTGTGCTGCCATGTCTTCAGAAATTCTGAACGTAGAGAGCTCAACTGTGATCCCCTTGGGAGTTTATCTAAGTAAGCTAGGGTGGCCAATTTTGGTTGCATGTGTTCCTGGAGATTTCATCACATGACATAATCTTTAATTAAAGATTACTCTTTAATTCCTGGAGACTCCAGGCCAATCCTGGAGGGTTGGCAACCCTAAAGTAAGCCCTCAGTACCAAAAGAGTAAGGGTTTCAGGTTCTGGACCAAATGCTTCTCCTTACTGTATCATTATTATTATTATTAATTTTACTGTTGTAGTGTCTAGGTGCCCCAGTCATGGATCAGGGCCCCATTGTGCAAGGTGCTGTACAAACCCAAAAGAAAAAGACAGTCTCTTCCTCAAACAGCTTATTGTGAGAGTATGAATGTATTAATAATAATACCTAGCTTTTCTATAATGTTTTTCATCCATAGGTCTCAAAGCAGTTTACAAAGGAGAGCACTATCATTAGTCACATTTATGTTTACAGATGGGGAAACTGAGGCAGAGAGTGGTGAAGTCACTTGCCATGGTCATCCAGTGGCCAAGCCAGGAACAGAAACCAGGTCTCCTAAGTACCCATCCAGTGCTCTAGCCACTAAGCCACACTACCATAGGAGCAATCCATTTGAAGACTGCACAAATCATGGCCCCTAAATAGAGCTGTCCTTGTCAATGATCATCAGGCCAGTGCAGCTGCCAAACAGCTGTTCTATGCCTACAGGCCAAGAATCCTCGTGAAATTTTTGTCCAGCATTAGTAAGCAGGAGGTTTTTAAAGGCACTAATAGGATATAGACACCACTGACTTTCATTCTAATTAATTCAGACAGGTCTCCCATTCACCTTGATGATGAGTAAGTTGTTTTAGCTAGTCTAGTGCATCTTTTAAATGAATGTAGGGCTTTGGTAAGATACCAGATGGATAATCCTGGAAACTGATGTATTCCATCCACCTCTGTTCCTGGGTGCATTCATTCACCTTGGGGCTTCAGCTTACTGTCTGCATCAGTGAAAACCAGTAGAAGACCAGCTTCATCTGGCCCTGCAGTTTCCATCTGCATTCTTCGTGGTAAGGGCTGTCACTCGAGAATTGGGGTTTTTAGCCCCTTGCGATGTTACAGCACGGTACATAGTAACTGAACAGCTTTGCACAATTGCCACCTGGGGGTAGGTGAAACCAATGAGCATCCATCGCTGACTCAGATGAGAGTGCCAATTGGTTCTGAAATTGGTTCTCAAAACATGGCTTGTAGTTCGGGGCACATTCATATCGAAACACCTTTGTTTTGCATCAGGAAAATAAAAACGATTCGCCTCTGCAAGCGAAGCTCCGTGTCTGAGCACTCACTGCTGGAAAATGAGGCGTTAGATAACCTTGTAGCTGGGTCGAAGGCGATCAGCGATGCAGACTCCCATCAGTTCCACGGGAGTGGTTGAGTTCAGTGAGCGTTTAACAAGTTCATTTCGACACCTGCCTGCCAGGAATGTCAAAACCATTAAGGCACTCAACTGATCGCTTCACTTCCAGGCAACCCAGCCCAGATCCCAAAGGATAAAAGGGGAAAGTGTCTGGTGGGGTGTTCACCAGAAGGCACCACTTGCCGACTCCGCTCCTTTCCCGCAGCAGCGCTGATATCTCCCGCCACGATGAGCTGGCAATCCGGCAGCATCCGAAGTGGAGGTGGGAGCAAGGGCTTCAGTACAGTCTCTGCTGTGGTTCCAAGTAGCCACAGAGCCAGCTTCAGTTCGGTCGCCGTGTCAAGAGGCGGCGGAGGTTTCGGAAGGCTCGGCGGTGGAGGCAGTTTTGGCAGCAGGAGCCTCTATAACCTAGGGGGCACTAAGAAAATTTCCATCGGTGGTGGGAGCAACCTCCGGAGTGGATTTGGGGGTGGAGCTGGTGGTGGCTTCGGTCTTGGCGGCGGAGGTCATGGTGGAGGATCTAGCTTTGGCGGGGGAGCTGGTGGTGGTGGGCTCAGTATTGGTGGTGGAGCCGCTGGGAGTGGATTTGGCTTTGGTAGCAGTGGGCTTGGTTTTGGTGGCGGGGGAGGCTTTGGTGGAGGTAGAAGTCCAGCAGGATGTGGGGGTGGCAATTTACCTGGGATGGGTACCATCCAAGAAGTGACTGTCAACCAAAGTCTCCTGGCGCCACTGAACCTGGAGATTGACCCAAACATCCAACAAGTGCGAAAAGAGGAGAAGGAGCAGATTAAGAGTCTCAACAACAAATTTGCTTCTTTCATTGACAAGGTGAGAGTTTATCAGAAACTACGGTGATGGGAGTGCTGTGGAAAAAAGCAGATAGGTGGAAAGGAACGGAAAAGGCATGAATTCATATTTGGACATCTACAAAAACCCATGAGTTAATAAGTCTCTCACCCGGCAAATGTTTCCTCTTTGCACTGATTGATTCAAATCTTCCAGTAAATGAACGTGCTTCTAAATAGCTACGAGAATCCAGATTTTTCAGTGGTTAACATTGGAAACTGAACAGACAGGGACTTGATTTGCTCCACCCCACCCCCAAACGCACACAGAAAGAGGGGACACGTGAAATATAGATTGCAAAATTCACAACTATTTCATTAATATTTGTAATCCCTTTTTGGGACACAATTTGAAATGTCAGTGAAACATGGTGTTCGTCTCTAATTGGGGCATTTCCTCTAACTCTCACCTTTCTGCTAATGCTTGACCACAAGCTGAATCAGTTTTCTCTCAGTCACTATTTAGGTACAACTCCATGTTTCTGTATTGAGGTCCTTACTTGGGTTTACTCAGGAAAATGCCATTAAATGGAGTACACCTGAGTCCAGACTGAGCCCAAACTGGAGTAAGCCAATACTTACTGACAGAAGAAATTAAATATCATTACGCCACTTACAAAGATGGGGAAACTGAGGCACTCAAGTCACACAGACGGTCAGCGATAGGAATAAAACCCGGATATCTCAAGTCCCAGTCTATATTGTCCTAGCTAGTACATCAGCCTACCTCAGGAATTGAGCTAGTCAATGGGAGATTTGCTTGGCTAAAGACTACGTTAATGTGAGAGACCCTGAGGATTTGGCCCGTTGTTTTTGAGAAAATGTAGGGGTTAATTTAATATGTCCTCTCCTGCCCCCTGAACCACCAAGTTACTGAATTTCAGGTGTCAACATGTTTGCGAATATCTTCCATTAAATATCTTTTGCCTGTTGGGTTTCAGGTTCGCTTCCTGGAGCAGCAGAACAAGGTGCTTGAGACCAAGTGGACCCTGTTGCAGGATCAGGGTCAGAAATCCAATTCCAACAAGAATAACCTCGACCCCCTCTTTGAGTCTTATATCAACAACCTGAGGAAGCAGCTGCACAACCTGTTAAATGAAAGAGGGCGGATGGAGGGAGAACTGAAGAACACGCAGGACCTTGTAGAGGATTTTAAGAACAAGTAAGTGAACGTTTAACGGAAGGACATTGAGCTGATCTGTGCTGAGTTCTACACTCTACAGTCGTTCCAGTTTGGAAGGTGGGTGTCAGGTCCCTGGCTATACAGTAGCTTTGTTGCGATTAGGGCTAGTTGATAAAAATTAGATGGAACAGTTTTCTGTTGGAAAAGGCAGTCAAAAAGTTTCATGGGAACATGTTGATTTTGATGAAATGTTCAATGGAAAAGCATTAAAATGAATTGTTTCGACTCTTGTTTCATGCTGATAATGTTGAAATGTTTCATTTGGACTTGACTGGTTTGTTTCATTTTGTATTAACTTTTATGGTAGAATGATTTGAACTATATATTATAGTTCACATTTTACAGACACATATTTAACATAATAATATCATATTTTAACATTATCTGCACAAAACAATCTGATATTACCGGAAGACAACGGTTCAATGTTTCACATTAAAATTGTTCAGAATTTCCACACTGAGAAAAATGTCAAAATTCCAACTTTCTGTTCTGATTCAGAGTGACAACAAATTTTGAAATATCTGAATTTCCCCCAGAGGGGAAATTCCATTCTCCAACCAGTTCAAGTTGTGATACATTTTTTTCATGCTTACAGCAGGCATGACCAACACACATGGCCCAAATCTTAAGCCTGCACTTGTGAGTTTGTTAGGGACAAAAACCCAGGAGATGGAGCATGTTTGCTGAGGAGAGATATGGAACACCATGTGAGTCTAGTGACTGGCATACATAGAATGTTTATGAGTTTTCTACTGCTCCAAACAAATGCGTTAGTTTAATCAGCAGAGGCTCATGCTTTAAGATCAGGTGTTCAGTCCTTGCACATGACATTCCAGCAGCATCACTACTGTTGCAAGGGAAATTAAAACATCCCGCAAGCTTATAGAGTACAGCTTTACAGCAGCTTTGCAGAGTGGATGCGGAAAGAGAGAGGAGGTGAGACCAACAGGGTCAACGCCAGCGGGCCATTAACACACCCAGAGATGGAGCTGCATCCAGATGTGAATCTGAGGTCTGTAGCAGACTGGACCTTGAAAGCCCCCTGCCAAAATTTTAGAGAGGTTGAAAATATGGATCATGTTGCGAAGCTAAATTTTGAAGCGAAAGCCAATCGCTAGCCTGGACTGCAGCTAATGCAGATAGTGTGTGGCAAGATTTCCTTTTTTCTAAACATCTATATTCCCGTTTCGAAGCCAAAAATTCAAAGAATCAGCATGACCAAAGGAAGTGCAATTTGTAAAAAGCATTACTCTAAATTGCAGTAGAAACGATAATCGTGCTACAAGAAAGGTGGCCAGGTTAATCTTAGAAACAGGCATTTGCAAATGGGAGCTCAGCCAAGAAATTCTTGCCTTCCTGCCTCTCCTATTCCGTGCACTAGCTCTAGCGCTGCCTCCCCTCCATCCCTACAGATACGAAGACGAAATCAACAGGCGCACAGCCGCGGAGAATGAGTTTGTGGTGCTCAAGAAGGTGAGCCGTGCTGAGATCGATTACAATTTTCATCGTGTTTGCGGTATCGAAGGCTGAGGTTTTCAAAGGCGCCTAAGAGAGCTTGGTGTCTGTATCCCATTGAAATGCCTCCTTGGCCCTACATGGTACAATTGTCCCACTAGGTTTTCCAAGGGGGCTGGAGGTAGCATCTTTTCCCCACTCCCACCCGCCCTGACACTACACTAGAGCTGGCCTGGACCTGGCAGAATGCCAGCATTTCTGAAGGGTAAGGGAGGGATTGTGAGCAGACCCCAAAATATTACCTCCATGTGAGCCCAGCTGGGTAAAAATGCACCCAGGGCTTTACGCTCTCCCTATCTTTGGCCCAGAATGCTTCAGAGTTCTTCCCCTATAACTCTATGCACCCCCTAGCTGAGCTTTGTCCTTTAAAAGTCAGCAGTGCAATGAAGTGTCTCTATCAATTTCCCCAGCCCACATAGAACCGAAAAGGCCGCTTGATCTTCACCCCTAGGCAATCCTTGGCTTCTTTTCTGCGCCAGCCAAGGCCGCTAGGCTGCAGTTGTGACTGTGCTTGCTGTTTCTCAGGACGTGGACGCCGCCTATATGACCAAGATAGAGCTGGAGGCCAAGGTGGATGCGTTGATGGATGAGATCAACTTCCTCAGAACCCTCTATGACGCGGTATTGCTTCTTCTCATGGCGTCTTCGCTAGGAAATGAAATACTGCCTATGTTCATGAGCAGGCTTAACGTGGGAGGGACTCAAGACCACCACAGAAGGTGGTTTTGTCCATTGGATAGGGCATTGCATGGGCTGGCAGTCGGTAGACCTGGGTTCTGTTCCTAGCTTTGCCACTTAGCTGCTGTGTGATCTTAGAGTCACGTCATTTCATTGCTGTTTTGTCTACTTTTATAATAAGGTCTTCGGGGCCAGGTCTATCTCATTCTGTGTTGATACAGTGCCTGACTCAATGGGGCCCTGACCTTGGCTGAAGCCTCTACATGCGACTGCAATATTAATAAAAACACATGCCTTTTTATCGTACAAGAGAATAATCTTTAGGATTTCTAAGTACATAACTACTGTACTACTTAGGGCTACTGCAGTGACTCCGTGTCACTCAGATTTACACTTCTCAGGCTCCTAGACTGTCAAACTTCACATCCCCACAATTTCCAGTGTGCTCCTGTCTCTGTGTTTGGCTTAAATAAAAATGCTAGAGTCCAGATTCTGATCTCAGTTGCCCCTTTGTAAATCCGGAGTAACCTCATTGATTTCTGTGGAGTCACTCTGGATTGACACAGGTGTGGAGTCACTTTGGATTTACACAGATTTACACTGGAATCTGGACCTAAACTTCTAAAGATAGTGAACTCGTTTTTGATGTGCTACACTACTGTCAATCCAGAGCAGCTCCACTGACACACAAATAGACTTTCTCCTGATTTGCACCTGGGTACATGGAAGGAAAATCAGGTCCAGCATTTTTAAAGGCAGATGGTGGCTATCGGGACATTTATGCACTAGAGGTGACTCAGGCGCCCATGTACTTCTGCAGGAACTGGCCCAGCTGAATGCCCAGGTGTCTGACACCTCCGTCATCCTGTCAATGGACAACAACCGAGACCTGGACCTTAGCAGCATCGTGAACGAAGTCAAAGCTCAGTACGAGGACATTGCTAACAGGAGCCGAGCCGAGGCTGAGTCATGGTATCAGAACAAGGTGAGTGGATCTATAAACGGAGGACCCCCGATTCTTCTCTGAGTGTTCAATTCTTTTAAAACAGTGCACAGAGCTATGCAGTTATTGCCGCCCCCATGAGTGGCTGCTTAATTAAAGTGCATGGCTGGGCGTTAGGTTGTATTTTCCCCCCCCTCTTGTTTCTGAATATTAGTTCGAGGAGCTGCGAGCCACTGCTGGGAAACACGGCGATGACTTGCGGAACACAAAGGGAGAAATCTCAGAGCTCAACCGGCTGATCCAGAGGTTTCGGGCCGAGATTGAGAATGCAAGGAACCAGGTAGGAACGGCTCTCACTAGAGACGGGAGAAGACAGAACTGCCTGCCCCTGTCACCCAGTTTCCTGCCCCCCGCCCCACTCTGTCGGCTGCAGCAGTGTGAGGATGTCTAGCCACACCAGCTGCAGTCAGTAGAGGGCGACATGTCACACGTAAGTAGTTTCATTCCACCCAGCAGAGGGCAGTGGTGTGCATGCATGCTCACACACATGCATATCAGCCTTCGCTCCACAGCACTAAATCATTCTTGCTACGCCAGAGACAATAGCAGCCCTCACTATAGTTTGTACGCCGCAGACAGTAGCGGCGCCAGCTCTTCCGGCGCCCTAGGCGGCGGAAGGTCCCGCCCCCAAATTTGAACGGGCGGCCGCGGTGCCGGTGCCCCAAAAATAGCCGCGCCCTAGGCGACCGCCTAGGTCGCCTAATGGGTTGCGCCGGCCCTGGCCGCAGAGATGGCCATAGCTCAAAACGCTCCAGCACAAGACTTATCAGCAGTAAATATAAATCAGTCACCATCCTCTGACTGGATATTGTGCCGCAGTAGCTTAGGCCAGATCAGTGGTGATGATGATGCAGAAAAAAGCTGCAAAGACTAAATCCCTACAGAAATGTACAGGCCAGTCACCCCCCTGGTGCTAATAGCAGCAAGGACAGATAGGAGTCAGCTCTCTGCCTGTGAATTCTGCACTGTTAAAGGAGAGAGGGAAAACACAGAGAGAAATGACTGGTAATTAAAAGGAAGCCAACTCCCTTCCCCTGCAGTGCGCCAGTCTGCAGACGGCGATCGCGGACTCCGAGGAGCGTGGCGAGCTGGCTCTCAAAGACGCCAGGATGAAGGTGGCTGATCTGGAGGATGCTCTCCAGAAGGCCAAGCAGGACATGACGTGCCAGCTGCGGGAGTACCAGGAGCTGATGAACGTCAAGCTGGCGCTGGATATCGAGATCGCCACCTACAGGAAGCTGCTGGAGGGAGAGGAGAGCAGGTGGGTGCAAGATAATGAGCGTGATCATAATGCTTCTGACTCATTGAGATACAGCACTCTTCATCTACAGCTCTCAAAGCACTTTTCAATGGGGGGAGGGGAGTATCTTTATCCCTATTCTACAGACAGGGAGACTGAGGCACTGAGAGTAAATTGAGGTACACACAGTGGTGAGACTAAAATATAAATTCCTAGATAGAGAGATAGTAATGTATGCACAGAGAGAGAGAGAGAGAGTTATATATGCAGATTGATATAGCAATTCAGGGTAACATAGATAGACAGATAGAGGAGTGTGTATGGAGGATGGATGGATGGATCATAGAATCATAGAACTTAAGATCAGAAGGGACCATTATGATCATCTAGTCTGACCTCCTGCATGATGCAGGCCACAAGAGTTGACCCACCCACTCCTGAAATAACTCTCACCCTTGACTCAGCTGTTGAAGTCCCCAAATCTTGATTTAACGACTTCAAGCAGCAGATAATCCTCTAGCCAGCGCCCCCTGCCCCATGCTGCGGAGGAAGGCGAAAATCCTCCAGGGCCTCTGCCAATCTACCCTGGAGGAAAATTCCTTCCCGACCCCAAATATGGCAATCAGCTGAACCCCGAGCATGCGGGCAAGATTCTCCATCCAGATAGATAGATGTGTATATATGGGGACAGCTAGAGACTTCCTTTCCCAAGGTTACACAGCAAGCCACTGGCAGAGATAGAAGAGAACCCAAGTCACTTTATTACTTGTATTGAAGTCGCAACTAGAGGCACCAATCCGCGATCAAGAGCCCATTGGGCTAGGTGGTTGACAGTCCCTGCCCCAAAGAGCTTACAAAGTCCTCGCACAGGACAGGAGACAAGAGATGGATACAACAAACATATGGAGGAGGGACCACAGGGAGCAGCATCTCCTGACTCTCAGCCCAGCACGCTGAGTGACTGATCTTTGTTTTTTTTTTGTTGTTTTTTTTTTTTTTGGCGCCCGCCGGCAGCGCTCGTTTTTTTTGTTTTGTTTTTGGCGCCCGCCAGAAGGCAAAGGTTGGGGACCACTGGACTAGATGAATATGATGGTCCCTTCTGGCCTTTTAGTCAACAAGTCTTTGAAGATCTTAGCGCTGCCAGGTTGCAAATGTGCCGGAAAAAGCAGCTGCGATAAACTTCCTCCCGTATTTACAGCATGTCGATCTTAAAAGCCGAACTCCTCTTTGTGACTTTTACCTTCCTTTTGTCTGCCTTCCCCCACAGGCTGAGCGGAGAGGGCGTCATCCCCGTCAGCTACTGTGAGTATCTCTCTCCTGTCGGGAGCAGCGTCTGGGCTTATGTACCCCGTGCTAGGCGAGTGTGGATATTTGCTCCCTCTATGGCTGGCCCACATAAGCTATTAAAGGGTCTGCCCCTCTTGCTAGTTACAGGGTCTATCCCCAGCTCATTTAGACACCTACGGTCTATTGATTTCAATGGGGCTTGGGTGCCTAACTATCTTTGAGGCTCTGCGGCCTAGTCTTTTATCTCCGGTGGTGGCAGAGGCCCATGCTTTTAGTGCCAGATTGTGGGCCCAGTAGGTAGGGTTGCCAACTTTGGTTGGACGAATTCCTGGAGGTCTCATCACATGAGGTAACCTTTAATTAAAGATTCATCTTTAATTCCTGGAGACTCCAGGACAATGCTGGAGGGTTGGCAACCCTACCAGTAGGGCCAGTTAAGAGTCCATGTTTCACTGGAACCGAACACCTGATTCAACCGGGCGTCTGACCAGGCTGTGGTTTTCTTGCAGCGGTGGTCAGCTCTAGCGCTGGAGTTGGTGGCGGAGCTGGTTTAGGAGGAGGATTTGGCGGCTTTAGCTCAGCAGGAGGCGGAGGAGGATTCGGCTATGGAGGTGGAAGTGGTCTCAGTCTCGGAGGCGGAGGGTTCGGCTTTGGAAGCGGAGGCGGCTTCGGAGGGGGCAGTGGCTTTGGCTATGGAGGTGGCAGCGGGCTGAGTGCCGGAGGAGGAAATTTCAGCACTGGAAGCGGGAAAGGCACTGGGGTGGGAACCAGCGCGGGCGTGAAAATTGTCTCCAAAACCTCTTCCAGCAAAAAGATCATTAAAAGTTAAGCTTGAGGAATTCCCCACAGCTCAAGTAATAGATATACACACACACCCCCTATGTATAACTGCCTCTTGATATAGCCCCCGCGGCAACAATCCATCACTTTGCCAAGAAAACCCCTGTAGCATCTTGAATTCCTTCAGCCATCCCTTTTATAATTCTCATGTGAATGACATTGATGCGCCTGTTTCTTTGGCTCCTGGCATAGTAGTTCTTAAGCACTCAGGTCCTAATTCAGGAAAGCTGTTAAGCATGTGCTCAAGTTAAGCGTGTGCTTAAGCATTTTCTAAAAGGGACTTAAACCTATGTTTAAAAGTTAAGTCTCTGCTTAAGTGAACAGGGGCCTTTGTTGTAGTCTGTGCAACCTGAGAGGTTGTCAATATTTTCAAACCTGGGTAAGAACCTAAGGGAGACATTTTCAAAACAGCTGAATGGATTTAGGCACATGCGTCCCATTGAAAGTCCTTAGGACTCGTGCTCCTAAATCTCTTTAGTGCTTTAGAAGATCGCTCCCAAAATCTATATGAAGGCTCCTAAAATAAGTGGCCTAATAGTCACAGATACTGAGCAGCTGCAATTGTTGTTGAAGTCAATGAAGCTATGGGCACTCAGCACTTCTGAAAATAAGGCCATGTATATTCAGAAGCTGAATATCGATTAAGGAAGGGAATTAAAGTTGTGAAACTGACTTTAGATAACTGTGTTTGCAAATGTTAGCTACAGCCACGCTGATTAGATTGACAAATGGCTTATCAAATACTAATCCTCGTGTTCTTTTATTGAAAGGAAAGTTTACCCCGTTGTGTTACATTTTCAAAACTAAACCAAAGGCAAACATGAGATTTACCACGCAGTTTACATGTAGTCTTGTGGTCATGTGTTATCAAAGGCTAGAAGTACAAATGATCAAATCTGTTTATGTAAGAGCTCTGGTTTTGATTTACTGAGATTAAAACAAAATTAACCAGGGCAGGGATTGGTTTCCGAGAGAACAATTATTATGATTTAATATTTACACTGCCAAAAGGCTCCTGTTAGACTCAGTCCAGCCTTGTGCTAGGCACCATGGTTAACATTTTCAAAAGTGCCAGAGTGATTTAGGAGCTTAAGTCCTCTTGGCTTTCCATGAGAATTAGGCTTCTAAGTGATTTAGGTATTTTTGACAAATTTAACCTGTATATAAACATAAGACAAGCAAAGGGATTTTCAAAAGCTCCTAACTCAAATTTTCAAAAGTGCCCAAGTGACTTAGGTACCTTAGTGCTATTTTTAAAAGTGATAAGCATTTAGGTTCTAGATCAAAGGTATTTAGGTGATTAACTCCCATGGAAATCGGTGGAGTTAGATGCCCAAATAATACCTTTGGGCATCCAGGCCTAGAAGCCAAAGTCTCATCAAAAGTCAATGGCATATAAGCTCCTAAATTCTGAAGTCAGTTTTCAAAATAGGACCCAAGCACCAGATTTTTAAGGGATTTAGGCACCTAAAGATGCTCATAGGTGCCTGGTGGGATTTTCAAAAATATCTAAGTGCCTAACTGCCTATGGAGTTAGGCACTTTTGAAAATCTCAGTAGATGCCTAAAAACCTTTAAAAATCTGGCCCGAATTCCTAACTCCCATAAGTGCTTTTGAAAATTCCACCTGAGATCTCTGCACTGGAGTTTCTACAGTGTTGAAAGAGAAATACAAAGAGAAAGAGAGAAAGTGGATTTGTGTTCAAAAAATACCTTTAAGAACAGTTAACTTTTCCAACAGGGCAATTTTAAGTCTGATTCATTTGATATTAAGAATGAATTAAGAAAATTATAGTACAATTCTTAAAACACTTATGTGGAAAATTCAAACAACATATACAGCAGATGGGAAGAATACCTTTGTCCGAGGGGGTTAGACTCTGATGTAAATTACACTGATGTAAATCAGGAAATATGTCCCTTCGTCTCAAAAGAGTTACTTCGTATTTGCAATTGAAATTTGAATCTAGCCCAGAAGTACTAGATAATTTTATTTTATATTGCACTTCTTGTGAGTATAGTCATCAGTAGCAATGGAACCGCAAAAAAAAATCTCCAGAACTGTGTGTTTTAGCAAAAATTAATCTGAACAAACCACCTTCATGTGTACTATCCAGTTTGCCATGAAATTCCTTCATGTTATTTTTTGTGAGTGCACCACTAAAAAAGGCTACAGATTTCTACATTTCTTCAATAATAATGACAAACAATAATTATACTCCCTTTTGACTTTTTGGCATGTGTCCAATAAAACTGGATTGTAATTTACAATGTGTTACTGCCTATTTTTACCCAAGAGGTGAATTTATAGTACAAAATATTTCTGCACCGTCTTTCTCAGTAGAGGGATGTATTAATAACAAGGAAAATGGGATTTTTTTCCCATGGCAAATGTTTAATGTTTGTCAAAAACATGAACATTGAAAAACCGAAGATTGAGCTGACCTTTTTTGTTGTTTTTGTTTTTACCCAAATGTTTTCAGTTTTTGGCAACTGAAAGCCAAAACATTTCCACCGAAAATGGAAAAATGTTTGGCTGAAAACGGAAAAAACTTGGATTTTGGGTTCCTGATCAAAAATTGTCAAGGAAAGCAGATACTTTCTGGAAACTTATTTATTTCATTGAAAACGCACATTCCATCAAAACAACATTTTGACCAGCTCTACTAACTAGCAAAAATAATTTTGCTGAAAGATTTCGGGGAAGGTCTATTATGGCCTGTTCACAGTGGTCTCCTCTGGCCTTAGAAACTATGGATCTATGTTTCTATTTCTGCATTTCTTAAGGCGCAAGATCAGAAAGATACATTCACTGAGTTTTTTGGTGGCTTTGGGGGAAATAACCTGAATTCAGGTTGTGCAGATGTGGGGTTCTTTTGCTGGAACAAAGCATAAAACATCTAGATGCTTTGGTAGACACGGAGGGTGGAATATTCTAGGGCAAGTATCAGAGGGGTAGCCGTGTTAGTCTGGATCTGTAAAAAGCAACAGAGAGTCCTGTGGCACCTTTAAGACTAACAGATGTATAGGAGCATAAGCTTTCGTGGGTGAATACCCACTTCGTCAGACGCATGTCAGACGCATATTCTAGGGCAGTGATTCTCAACCAGGGGTACACGTGCCCCTGGAGGTACTCAAAGGTCCTCCAGGGGGTACATCCACTCATCTAGATATTTGCCTAGTTTTACAACAGACTACATAAAAAGCACTAGCACAGTCAGTGCAAACTACAATTACATACAGACAATGACTTGTTTATACTACTCTATATACTATGCACTGAAATGTAATTACAATACATATATTCCAGTTGATTTATTTTATAATTATATCATAAAAGTGAGAAAGGAAGCAATTTGTCAGTAACAGTGCGCTGTGACCCTTTTGTATTTTTATGTCTGATGGTGGAAGCATGTAGCTTTTAACTGAGGTGTAACTTGGGGGTACACAAGACAAATCAGACTCCTGAAAGGGGAACAGTGGTCTGGAAAGGTTGAGAGCCACTGTTCTAGGGAACCTAAAACAAGCATTAATCCCAGATTTACATAACTTCAGAATGGAGGGTTTTAAATGACAGCATTGTTAGAGTGCTTCATGTGGCAAGAAAACACGTTTGTAAAACTATTTTAGAAATGTTCACCTTGGATTTCTTCCTTGCACTTTTCTAATAACTGTTCACAAAGCGGATTGATGTTGCCACACGTTGTTTTAGGCTTATGTTACAAGAAGCTCAGGCCTTTATTTATTGCTTTCCCCACCTAATTATAATTCTGACAACCACAGTTTAAATCCTAGTCCTTCTAAATGGCGTATCTTGAAGATGATGTGGATTAAAGATTGACTCAGTTTCAGTCTAATTTAAATCTGGTCATTACCAAAATCACTGGTGCCAGATGCTAATCTCAATGATACCCATGTATGTAAAATGTAACCCCATTATGATTTCACTAGTTGTTATTATTCTTACAATATGATGCAGCTGAGCTCCAGGCTCCATTGTAACAGACCACACTCTACAAACTGGCCTGCTAAACCCAGGGTTGTGAGTTCAATCCTTGAGGGTGCCATTTAGGGATCTGGGGCAAAAATCTGTCTGGGGATTGTTCCTGCTTTGAGCAGGGGGTTGGACTAGATGACCTCCTGAGGTTCCTTCCAATCCTGATAGTCTATGAGTCTATAGGCACAAAGACTGAACACGAATGCCCAGGGTCACACAGCAGGTGAGTGGCAGAGCGAAAAATAAAACCAGTCTCTCCTGAATCCCAGTTCAATGCCCCTAGTTATTAGACGACAATACCTCTTAACGATCTGGTCCAATGTCTCCCTGTCAATTGAGAAATGCCTTATAGAGAGACAATTTGTCCCTGATTTACACCAGTGCCAATCCAGATTAACTCATCTGAAGTCAGTGCAACTGCTCCAGATTTAACTGATGACAGAATCTGTCCAGTTTTCCGGTGAATACACAATGTTGCTAGAATGCATAAATGTTCAGAAGCAGAAGACGACTAATTAACTCTGTGCACAGCCTCTTTGCAACATAGGCTTCTTTGGGAAATAAATCATCTTGACATACAACAGTGAAAGAAACCTGTATCCCAGCAGCACAAACAACCCCGCAGGGCTGGGAGACGCTGGAATTCACTGTCTTTCCAAGCAAGCTTTCCTCTGAACATGAGAGCAAGATCTCAGGCTGGGAGGAAATTCTACTGAACTAGAAGCCTGATTTGGAAAACTCCATTTGGATGTTATAATGTTACAGAGAAAAAAACCCCAGTCATTTTGCTCAGCCTAGAAATCTGAAAGGTGTAAGAATCCCTGCTCAGCATAAACAAAGTCTGAGATGTATTTGCATATAGAGGGGGTGCAGCATCAGACAAACAGGAAGGGGAAAGTTGCTGGGAGAACGGAATGCCAGGATTCCAGTCTCAGCTGCCACTTCTGTGCCATATAGGACAGGGTAGGGCACAACTTTGATGTGCCTCAGTTTCCCCCACGTGTAAAATGAAGACAACGATCTTGTACTTTGCAGAGGTGTTGCAAGGATTTCATTGCAGTAGTTAACATGCCCCACCCTGGGAGGGGCAGAGCATTTTTATCTCCCTTTAAAGCTAACGGGAGCTGAGAACACACGGCCCCTTGCAGATTTGGGAGTAGATCCACCAGCTGGTGGCAATTGTCATGACCAGTTGAGGAGCTGCCCCTGGGACTTGACATTTGCAAAGTGCTTTTGAGGGTTTAAAGTGCTACATAAATGCCAAGGGAATTCAATTTTCTAGCAGACTGAAATATAAATGCAGGGCTAAATTTTCATACCAGGGTTCCTAAAGTCAGTCCCCTAAAGCCAGTTTTAGGCACCTACATAAAAACGACCTGATTTTCAGAGGTCTGGCTTCATGCTCCCATTGAAATCAGCGCTTGGTGTCATGCAGAGTGAGCTATAACAAAACATCCCTCTTGCATTTTTAAAAGGCCCGCCTAAGAAAACCTTCTGTAAGTATTTTTGGACCGGAAGCATCTTTTTGTTTTATATTTGTACAGAGCCTAGCACACTGGGTGTGCTATTGGAACACAAGTTATTATTTTATTATTCATACTGGAATACCATCAAACGATGAATAAAGCAACTATACAAAAGGCATAAAACCAAGACAAGAGATTTTCAAGTCTTTTTTTTCCCCGCCATGAGCTTAAAAATATTAGGACTGATTCTTCTCTCACTTAAACAGGTGTAAGTGACTTCATTGAAGTCAAAGGAGTTACACAGGTGTCAAAAGAGAACTAGACCTAATGCTCCTTGGTAGGCAGGGCCGGCGCAACCCATTAGGCGACCTAGGCAGTCGCCTAGGGCACAGCTATTTTGGGGGTGCCGGCGCCGCAGCCGCCCGTTCAAATTTGGGGGCGGGACCTTCCGCCGCCTAGGGCGCCGGAAGAGCTGGCGCCGCTACTGTTGGTAGGATGCACCACACTTGATGTCTGATGCAAAAACGACACCACAGACATAGATGGAAGTAGAAGCAACCAACTGGCCTTCTGGATGACATCACTTCCTGCCCTTTGCCTCAGTTTCCCTAAATGTTAAAAGAGGATAATGATACTGCCCTCCTTTGTAAAGTGCTTTGTGATCTATACGCTGGGAAGGATCAGGTTTTTTATCAGTATATGTCAGTAAACGTCGACTTCACTGCACACACGCCAACCAACAAAACAATATTTTGATTGATAACCATCTGAATTCACAAATAAGTTCTCAAGTAGCATTTTTCTTCCTTTGCCTATTAGAGTTTGATTTAAGGATATTTACTTTGCATATTTAACCATGGTATAGCTTTCACTTTTTGAATCTCAATGTCATTAAAAAATGATTGCCCCCCCCCTCCTCTGACCTCCACACAACTTCCTGCAATTCCTAAAATGTAAACAAATAAAAATATGCTGAAAATCCATAATTTTGTGCAACTGAACATTTAAACTGAGAAACAGTTTAAAAATGCCAAAAAGTAAACATTGATATCGGTCAAATGTATATAAAAAAAAGAAATCAGAGTTTGCCAAGCCTGGCTATAGAAAAGCCAGGTATTATTAGTATTATTATGAGGCAAACCGACATTTTTGATCTTTTAGTACCATGCCCTGTTAGCCTGACTTATGCAGTCATCCTCGCTCGTGATAGTGCAGATGACAAAAGGTGAGTAAAGTTTAACCCTCTGCAAAATGACTGGACAATTCATGTTGGAAAGAAGAGGTCTACATTGCGTTCTTTGCTCATGCAAATGTCCCACTGCTAGGCCAAATCCAACTCATGCTGGTGCCTCAATTTACCTCAACAGGATTACTCAAGCGAGTAAAATGAGCAAGCTTTTGCCCTAAATTCATGACAATATTGCATGAGTGAGGACTCAGTATGCACTGTGTGACCTTTCCATGCAGTAGTGTCTCACGTAGGGTGACCAGAGGTCCCAATTTTATAGGGACAGTCCCGATATTTGGGGCTTTGTCTTATATAGGTGCCTATTTCCCCTTACCCCATCCCGATTTTTCACACTTGCTGTCTGGTCACCCTAGTCTCACGCCGCCAGTTGCTTTACATTTTGATACTCTTTGTAATGACCCAGTGAATGAACATTATTTGGGGGCAACATGCATACTTAGACGTTCCAGTGTAGAGTCATTCATTCATTACAATAAAAATGAACATTTTATACTTTTTAATTCAAACTTTTCACACTGTGGTCCCACTGGCATAACTTGGCATTGCTCCACTGGAGTAAATGGGGCCAGATTCCCACCTGTTATAAAAATGGATGTAGCTCCATTGAAGTCAATAGATATACGCCAATTTACACTTGCTGAAAATGTATCCCTTGCTGTTATGGGAAGGTACCTATTAATCTAAGACACTTTGGGCCTGATTTTCCTCTCCCTTGTGCAACTTTTATATCCATATAGGTCCACTGACGTCAGTAGACTCCCAGCTTATGTTGATATCAATGAGAGGAGGATCGAAGTCTTGATATTGTCCATAAAGCCAATGCATGTTGGAATGGAATCCATGTTGCTATGGCAATGTCTGGACAGATCACATGGAAGCTGATGTCATTATCTTTGTCGTAGATAACGTTACATTTTTAAATGTAACCTCCAGATATGCAAGCAACCAAGTGCTTTCTAAACTCTACAATCCTGTGATTAGAGCACCCCCTTGCTACAACTCAGCCTTATCCTTGCCATTGGAGGTTTAATTAAATGATTAATTTCCTGATTTCTTACCTGAATGAGCTTCAGGTGCTAATGACTCACATAACTGGCAATAAGTGGCAACAGGAATGCTGGGGGAACACACATTGTGCAAGCATCAGGTTTTCTGACTGCAATAAAAAAAATCAGTTTTAATTCAGATTCTTTCAAGTTCTCAGGCAAAGGAAACTAGTTTTGGAAAGTTATCAACAGAAAACAAGCTATGATACGATGATGATGCCCCTAAGCCTCTAATTTTGGATTCATTATCTCTGCTGGCTGCTCATGCACCCAACTCTGCAAAAATTCAGCTCAAGACAGGGTCTGAGCTGCCTGCTTTCCTTTTACAGAGCAGTATCTTACTTTGCCAGCAATCCCATTGAAAGTCAACGGAACTAACTGCATCGCGAAGTACCATTCAAGACAGACACGGTTGGCAGAATCTGGTTTATGAGTAATTCCACTGGCCAAGATTTTCAAAAGTTTCTAGTGGTTTTCGGGGGCTTTCACGATTTGCGATACCTTCCAGGGGACTGATTTTCAGAAACTGCTCACTGAGAATTGGAGCCCCCTTAAACTGGCTCAAGTCGTGCACCCAAAAACCAAAGTGACCAAAATCAAACAGAAACTTTTGAAAATCTTGACCGGTGCGGTAAGCGCAAACAGATCATTTACTTGAGTGAGGGATGTACAGCATTGGACCTAAAACCAAAACGCTGTGAATTCCACCAGCAAATGTCACTACTGGGCACGGATGACTGGAAACCCCCTGTTGAACGTCGTAATTTTGCAGATCAGCAGGTGAAAAACAAGCACAATAAAAACACAGCCTCACTCCCTTACTTGCAGAATTGACCCTGACTGAGAAGTCCAGTAGAATTGAATAGGAAATGCTACCCTTTCTATAGGTTTTTAAAAAAAAACATTCCTATAGAACTTAATAGATAATTCCATCCCTCCTGTATAATTCCATAGGTTGGCTCAGACTGTAGACGTCTCATTATGTACCAAATTCCATAGACCGTATCCTCAGCTGGTGTAGCTCCAGTAACTTCAAGGCTGAAGAGACTTTCTGACCCTATAGAATTTGAGTAATTTCTATAGACCCCTATTGATTTCATTCCAGGTCAAATCTATAATGCTTTTCCTTAGGGGGCAGCCGCATATGATAATACTCCCTAATGTAGTATAGATTTTTTTTTTTTTTAATGAACATCATCTGCAGCGTCATTACACAATTCTGCAATGAAGTCTCTCTTGAACATTGATTTGTTTTTTGGTGCAAGGATTAGTTGGTTCATCTTTGAAAGCCATTTCAACAGTCATTTGCAGCTGTGTTTGCCATAGCTAAAAAAAATATGAATTAAAGCTAAAAAAGCTTAAGGCTACGATTTTCAAAGTTGCCTAGAGGATTTACACACCCAACTCCCACTAAAACAGGGGTCGGGAACCTTTCAGAAGTAGTGTGCCGAGTCTTCATTTATTCACTCTAATTGAAGGTTTCGCGTGCCAGTAATACATTTAAACGTTTTCAGAAGGTCTCTTTCTATAAGTCTATAATATATAACGAAACTATTGTTGTATGTAAAGTAAATAAGGTTTATAAAATTTTTAAGAAGCTTCATTTAAAATTAAATTAAAATGCAGAGCCCCCCCCCCCGGACCGGTGGCCAGGACCCGGGCAGTGTGAGTGCCACTGAAAATCAGCTCACGGGCCGCCTTCGGCACACGTGCCATAGGTTGCCTACCCCTGATCTAAAATGATCAAGAGTTGGTCATCTAAATTCCCAAGGAGCCTTTGAAAATCTCTCTCTCTCTCTCACACACACACACATAGGCGCACACCAGTGCTGTAATAGCTGAAACTGGCATTATTGATGTCTTTAGGTATGCAGATTTCTAAGCAGATTGTGTATCATGTCCTCTGCAATAAGACCTTGCAGCCCCTTTGCAATGTAAGAACCATCCCCCCAGCCCTGCAAAGACTTGAGCGTGGAAGTAACTTTACCAGTTAAAGTCAACTGTATTGTTCACGTTAATAGAGCAGCTGGTATGGGCTTTTACAGACGCTAGCTCTGTGATAGTGGATGATCCAGCGACTAGTCCTGACACACATGAGTAGCCGCTTCATGCCAAATCTCATGAGTCAGTGTTTCAGAATCAGGCCTACAATCTTGTTTAATTAAAAAAACAACCACCCTCCTGTGCAAGGACAAGTAAGTGCACTCCGTTACTTTCTTGCCCACAAACAATGCATTTTTCAAAGCCAGGCTGCTACCTAGGTGTGTTTGACAAGACAAGTTGCTGCAAGGTACGTCAAGCCCATGAATGCAGCGGATCGTCTCTGCATCCCATGCCAAGTGCTCCAAGCAGATAAAAGAAGCGGCTCCCCGCTCTCACATCAGAGGGGTTCCATCTCCTTCGCTCTCTGCTCGTCTCCTGCAGCCCAGCTTCTATTCCCACACTCTGCTCTCCACTCTTTTCGTTTTCAAGTGAACGAGCCACCATGAGTCGAATCTCCATGAGAAAATCAACAAGCGGGGGTGGAAGCAAGACCTTCAGCTCAGGTTCTGCTGGCTTAGGCGGAGGTTTTGGTGGTGGTGGTGGTGGCAGAAGCAGCTTCAGCTCGGTCTCTGTCTCTCGAGTTGGAGGAGGAAGAGCTGGTGGCTTTGGAAGTGGTGGTGGTGGCGGTGGCGGTGGCGGTTTTGGCAGCAGAAGCCTATATAGCCTAGGTGGAAATAAAAGAATTTCCTACAGTACCGTCTGCGGAGGTCTCCGGAGTGGATTTGGTGGTGGTGGAGGATACGGTTTTGGTGGAGGAGCAGGCAGTGGCTTTGGTTACGGTGGTGGAGCAGGCAGTGGTTTTGGTCTCGGTGGAGGTGGCGGGTATGGGTTAGGTGGTGCTGGTGGTGGCTATGGGTTGGGTGGCCCTGGGTTCGGTGGAAGGGGTGGCCCTGGGTTTCCCGTTTGTCCACCTGGTGGCATCCATGAAGTGACCGTCAACCAGAGCCTCTTGGCGCCGCTCCACCTGGATATCGACCCGGAGGTCCAGAAAGTGAAAGTGCAGGAGAGAGAACAGATCAAGACCCTCAACAACAAATTTGCCTCCTTCATCGACAAGGTGAGCACCTGTCCTGAACCCACAGGCTGCAAAGTATCTTCTCTGGATAGTTCAGTGTCTTCAAGAAAAAAAATTGAATGCTATCCTTTTCCATGAGCATGTGTTGTCTGGGCAATTTCTGTATTCACCATGGTTTATCCACAGGCAGCGGATTATTAGTATTAGGAGAAATCGCTGATTAAAAACCAGGAATTTTTCTTAAATCTCCTTGTCACAGAGACGCACCGGAGGGACAATAAACTGTTTTTTTAAATCCTTCTCAAGCTTTCACTTGATAATAAACCCTCAGCTAGTGTAATTCGATGGAGTTACATTGATTTAAAGTAGTTGTGAATCTGGAGCCAGACTTTCAAAGATATTTAGGCACCTAAAGATCGGCACCTAGTGGGCTTTACAAAAGTACCCAAGTAGGTAGGTGCCTAACCTGCTTAAGTTCTTTTGAAAATCCTGCCTGCATCGTTAGGTTCCTAAATGCCATTGAAAATCTGGCACCTGGTCCCAAAATTCCTATATGAAAAGTATCTGTCACATTCTCCCTACCCCCATCTCGCTCTCTCTGCCCTGAACTGAACAATCAACCTTTTTCTCGTCAGTGGTTTTGTGGATTGTTTGAATGGGTTTAAGCACCTGCCTGTGGGTTCTGTTTTTTCCCCAGGTCCGATTCTTGGAGCAACAGAACAAAGTATTGGAGACCAAATGGACTCTACTGCAGGAACAGGGTCAGACGACTGTCAAACGGAGCCTGGAGCCTCTTTTTGAGGCCTACATTAATAACCTCAGGAGGCAGCTCGATAACCTCTTGGGGGAGAGAGGAAGGCTGGATTCAGAACTGAGGAACATGCAAGACATGGTGGAGGATTTTAAGAATAAGTAAGAAAGTTTGCATTAAAATCTCGGCTATTGGTATGCATGAAAAACCAAGCCAGGCATTTCATACTGTATTGAGCATCAAAATGCCTTACATGGGCATCACGTGGCATTTGCCACTCTCAAAGCAGATACTTGCACTGAGCCAGAATCTGACCTCGGAGCATCTGGCTCTAACTCCACTGAAGTCAGTGGAGTTACTCTAGCATAATTGAGATCAGAATTTGACCCACTGATTTGTTAAAAATAAAACAGTAGAGGATTTTAAAATTCATATTCACAAGTATAGTGGATGTGCAAAAATTTCAAAACCACCAAAGTGACTTAGGAGCTTAAGTCCCATTTTCAAAAAGTGACCTAGCACTTAGAACTAAGACCCATTGACTTTTGATTTTCAAAAGTGACAGTTAGGTGCCTAAATCCTAGTGGCTTTCAGTGGGACTTAGGCGCTTTTGAACATTTTACCCCATATCTAAAATGCCTTCTCTCCATCCCTCATATTTACAAGACACTCTTAATCCTTGCATCCTATAAAGCATTAAGTAGGAAGACTGGCAAAGTGCAGATCTGAGAAAATTACACTTGAGGATCAGAAAAGTTTAGATAGATATATAGATAGATGGGTGTGTGTGGGGATAGATAGATAGATAGATAGATAGATAGATAGATAGATAGATAGATAGATAGGTGTGTGGGGGGATAGATAGATAGATAGATAGATAGATAGATAGATGTGTTTTTAGGAATCTGCACATAATATTGGCATGGTGGCATGGCATGAATTGGCTTCTAGTATTCATTTGTGTTTCTTGTATTTGTATATTTCATTGGCTTTTTTAATGGTCCAAAATAATACATAGTCTGTTTTACTCATTATACTATGGTTTCTGGAGGATGGAAATACTGCATGGGAAACAGACTGTGTCTTATTTCAAATCCCTCTTCATTGCCTCTTTCATCTCATTCCCATGCCAAAATCAGGTACAGAGTTGACAAAAGCCTTCTGGAGACATCCAGATCACCTTTGCCGCAGCACGGTCAAGATAACGCTTCCTTTCTCCTATCTTGCCAAGACCCGCCCTGCCTCTTTGATTTAGCCCTAAGCCATGAAGTTTCACAGAAGCATATTTTTAGCATAACAAAGTGCTTTTGCAAAACTCCAGCTAAAAGATCTTGGAATAAATGGTACAGTTAGTTAGACAGGCTGATTTATGATGTATTTACAGGCATTTCCATAGCAGTTACATCTAAAGCAATTAGTGACGCTTGATAATGGGCCCCGATCCTGCAAAGATTTTGTCCACATGCTTAACTTGATGCCTGGTGGGTAGCTCCATTGGTTTCAGCTGGGACTACTAAGAATGCAGAAAGTTAATCATGTGGGTGATTCTGTGCAGGTTTCGGGTGAGTAACCAACCAGTAGCTACCCTTACATCTGGGGCTAGATTTTAAGCAAGTGTGTCAGTTCTGGACTCAACTATTTTTCAGATATAGACCCCTTCTTTCAGCAAGCCACAGCTAAAGAAAATCAATGGTACTTATTTGGCCCCAGGTTACGCAGCATCTGAGCAGCTCGCAGCTGTGAATGTATTTATCTTAACACCCCCTTGAAGGGGGGCAGTGCTAGTACCCCCTGTTAAAGATGGGGAATGGAGGGTAACATTTTCCAGAGCTCCCAAGGGATTTAGGAGCTTCTGTCACTTTAAAATGTCTGACTCCATCAAAGTCCTACGAGAAGTTTGTAGCAGAGCAAGGATTTGAACTTAGGTTTCCGACCTCATGTGCTCTCACCCGACACTGGACCATTTCCCTCTGAGGCAGTTGTAGGCGAAATGGTACAGTTAGTCACTTCATGATGTGGATTCTGCTACCACAAGACCTGGTACCACTAGCTAAGCTTGGAGACTCAGTGGCGAGATTTTCATAGGCACAGGTTGGATCTAGGCACCCAACTCCCATTGATTTTCAGTGGGAGTTGGGCTCCTAACTGCTCTGGATTTAAAATCCTTTCCCCCCAACCCCTCTATGGCCCCTATCATTTGGAATAGGAGTGGCTTGCATCATAGAAATGTAGGACTGGAAGGGACCTTGAGAGATCTTCGAGTCCAGTCCCCTGCACTCAAGGCAGGGTCTGTGCCTTCTCCGCTAGTCACTCAAGCGGACGGGTCCTGATCTAGCTCTCTCTTCTCTCCCAACAGATATGAAGATGAAATCAACCGGCGCACAGCTGCAGAGAATGACTTTGTGGTGCTCAAGAAGGTGAGTAGCCCAGCGTCACTCATGGGCTTGAGTCCAAGAGGCGTGTGGTACCTGCAGAGTCCAGCCAANGCTGTAGCCCCCCCCCCCCCCCCCCCAGCCCCTGCTCGATCGGGGCCTGTCTGAGAATTACAGCTCAACCTGGCATTGGAATGTTTAGCAATGCATTGTGGGCGAGGTCCTCAGCTGGAGTAACTGGGTATGGCGTCATTCACCTTGGAAATGAAACCCCCTCAGGGCCGAGAGGAAGAAGGCCTCTTCCATGCTGGTTGCATGCTTGTTACATGGAAAACAGTGGCCGGTGGCTATGCCTAGTGGTAAATCTAGTAGCCCCACCCTTACCCTCTTGCACCCTAAACCTTTGCCACCCCCAAATCCGGGGTCGCCGGGGCTGAGAAGGGCTGGCACAAGGCACTTGGCACCAGCTGCCCAGGAACTGCTGTAGGAACTGCAGTCAGAACTACCGGGATGCCCCTTCCCAGCCTGAGAGCTGGCTGCCCTGTCCCAGTAACTCTCCTTGCTCGCCTTCCTATCCCTCTGCCCCCTGCCCCACCCCAATCATCACCCCGCACTGATTGGAACAACGCTGCCCCTCCCGCGCCAAGGGGCACTACCTCAGTTCTGCTCACCTAGGACCATCCAGGGCCACAGAAGAAGGGACCGGCCTTGCCCTTTAATGACACATTTTAAAAGACCTTGTACATCGCGATAGAGCGACCGCTTAGGCAATAACACTCTGCAAAGGCTGATGACAGTGGACGGGTGGTTTTTTTGCAGTTGTCACCAGGGCCCTTTGGCTGACTCTGTAGCTCATCAGGATGTCCGTGACCTTTGTTTTCTTTCCTTTAGGATGTGGACGGCTCCTACATGAACAAGGTCGAGTTGCAGGCCAAAGCAGACGCGCTGGCAGATGAAATTAATTTCCTGAGAGCTCTGTATGAAGCGGTAAGCAGCTGTCCCCCACTGTTTTAGAAACTTCGAGAGTTCCCCACCCTACTGCACCAGACACTGATGACTCGGGAATTGTCAATCTATGGTATTTGTATGGTCCCCTTTAACATAGTACCCGAGCACCTCATAATTGTCAGTGTATTTATCCTCCCAACACCCCTGTAAAGTAGGGAAGTGCTATTATCCTCATTTGACAGATGGAAAACTCAGGCACAGAGACACTAAAGCATTTCCCAACATCGCACAGAGAAGAGAATTAAACCCAGGTGTCCTAGGTTAGCGGTTTAACCATTGTACCATATTTCCTCTGATAAGCAAGCACTAGTATGCACTACTGTAACAAACCCCTCATCATCCATCAGCAGCAGGGTTTGAATTCTGAACCTGCCGCACAAATTACTACTAGTCAAACGATAGGACTGGCTTCTGTATTGATCCCAGTGGTTGATGACTCAGTAGCAGATAGATCACCGAGAGTCACGGAGAAAAATCAAATAAGAAAAGGGACTGTCTATCCCATACATTTGGAGCTGGGCAGAATTTTTCAAGCAATTTTTTTTTGTTTTCACCGAAAATGAGATTTTTTTTTTTTCCTGTGGGAAAATGTTTTTGACAACAATTTTCAATGGTAAAATCCCCAAACATTTTTGTTGGTTTCATTTTGCTTTTCGGGTTGGGTTTTTGAAAAGTCCCAAAAAGGAATGTTGTTTTTTTTTAATTCAAATTAAATCAAAATGAAAAAAAACAAACCCTTGGTTTTATTACATGTTGAAATTTTCCACACCAAAAAAAATCAAAACATTTTGAATGAAAAATTGTTGCTCAACATTTTTCTTGGAGGAAAAAAGCCAGCTTTATGACCAGGTCTATTATTACTTATTAGCTGTATTACGGTAGCACTTAGGAGCCACAGTCATGGACCATGACCCCACTGTGCTAGGGGCTGTACAAATGCAGAACAAAAAAGTCCCTGCCCCCGAAGAGCTTGCAATCTAACTATAAGACAAGAGGGGAAAGGCGGATACTGACAGACAGACATGGGAGCCCAAGGAAACAGAGAGACACAAGTGGTTAGCAGGATGGGCAGGGATCTCAGGACACCAGCTGCCTCACGGGTGTCAGCTCTACATACAATGCAAATGACCCAGGCTTTGCATATCTTGTAGGAACTGAGCCAGATGCAGCAGCAGGTCTCCGACACCTCCGTCGTCCTGTCTATGGACAACAACCGAAGCCTGGACCTGGACAGTATCATCCGGGAGGTCAAAGCGCAGTACGAGGAGATTGCCAACAGGAGCAGAGCTGAGGCGGAGTCTTGGTACCAGACCAAGGTGAGTAAAACAGGATCACGAGTGGGACTGAAGGCCAATAATGTTCTTGGCTTTTTTTATTCCTCTTATCTACTGCTTGCATTCAGTTCCTCACACTGCACCACGGAAGCCAATGGGAGCTTTATCCTTGACTTAGACGGGTAGAGGATCACATTTGAGACTGATCAAGTTCGCCAGAAGCTGGGAGTAGATGACAGGGGATGGATCACTTGATGATTGCCTGTTCTGTTCATTCCCTCTCAAGTACCTGCCACTGGCCACTTTCGGAAGACAGGACACTGGGCTAGATGGACCTTTGGTCTGACCCAGTATGGCCGTTCTTAAAAAAAAATAAAAATAGAAATATATGGAGATATACCTCTCTCCTAGAGCTGGAAGGGACCCCGAAGGGTCATCGAGGCCAGCCCCCTGCCTTCACTAGCACGACCAATTTTTGCCCCAGATCCCTAAGTGGCCCCTTCACGGATTGAACTCACAACGCTGGGTATAGCAGGCCAATGCTCAAACCACTGAGCTATCCCTCCCCCCTAAGTTACACCAGGAATGAATTTGGCTCATTGCACACAGTAATAACAATAGTAAACTACTCCACAGAGATTTTCATCATTCGTTCTCAAAGTGCTTAACAGTGGTGGATAAGTATCATTTTAAATATGGGGAAACTGAGGCAAGGACCATTTAAGTGACTTGACACTGGTTGCCCAAAGAGTCAGTGGCAGAGCCAGCATTAGAAGCCAGGTCTCGTGACTCCCACATTACTGTTTTAACCAGTAGGCCACAGTGGCTATAGTCCTTGGGGTGCGAGGCCGTGCATGCTTTCTTTATTGTAGTCATTACAAGTGTGTCTTTGCTCTATACGCAACATTAAGAAGAAGTGGAAACATATTTGGATTCCAAGTACTGTGATTACTAATGCTAGATGGACACACAAGGCCCAGCTGCATACATAAACCTTTGTCCTGCTAGTGTCCGGTGGCTTCTGCAGTACAAGACATAGGGCTCCCAAACTATTTAAATGGATACTATCCAATTCCTCAACGCTGCAGTAAGTAATGGGTCGTGTTCTCCCTCCCCCCCCACCCTTATGTCTGACTATTTAGTTTGAGGAGCTGCAGATCTCCGTCGGGCGGCACGGTGATGACCTGCGCAACACAAAGGTCGAAATTTCCGAGATCAACCGGATGATCCACAGGCTGCGGAATGAAATCGACAACGTGAAGAAGCAGGTAGGGTGGAGCCTCTCGTTACCTGGGGCAGGCTAGTGGTTGGGCGTGAGGCAGAGGTGGGGGCTCGTGTGCTGAATAACGGTTCGGCTGATGGGTTCGGAGCAGGGAGGTGGTTGAGGGTCTTCTCCCTTTGTAAGAAACGGCGATGCCAGCCTGACGGAAGCTTGCACGAGACACTGTGCATTGCACACCGAGCACTCACACTTGCAAGGCCTCCGTTACCATGATATCTCATGTCTCTCCCGAATCTCTAGCCACTGGCCCCTCCTTTTACTCAACTCTTCTAACTCTCAGTGGTAACTTGCTGGTGGTCCACGGAGCAGTTCTAGGCTAGTGCTCTAACCACTGGGCCATCCTTCCTCTCTCTTCCTCTATTAAAAAGAGTGAAGCAGCTCGAGTTACACCAGCTGAGGATCTGGCCCTATCATTGCCAGAGGGGCTCTACCCAAGACACAATACCCACCACCGATAAGGTTGAGAACCACTGATTTGGTTGGGGATTGGTCCTGCTTTGAGCAGGGGGTGGGACTAGATGACCTCCTGAGGTCCCTTCCCAACCCTGATATTCTAGGATTCTATGATATTGAGAAAATATCTGTTTGCCCCTTACTTACATAATGTGATTCACGTCAATGGAAGGGCTGCTGATTTACACCACTGCCAGTGAAAGGAGTCTCATGCCCATTCCATTCAGTGAAATTACTCCTGGTTTACAAAAGAGGAATGACACCCATTGGCTTCAGGGGAGTTGCTCCCAATTTACACTGGAGCATGCAAAAGAGAATCATACCCATTGAGTGACTCCTGAGTTGCATCTGTGCAGGAGAAAGAGAATCATATCCATTGGCTTCAGTGCAGTGACGCCTGACTTACCCTGGTGCATGCGAAAGAGAATCATATCGATTGACTTCAATGGAGTGACTCCTGATTTGCACAAAGGAGACTCATGCTAATTATTTCAGTGATCTGTTTATGACTCCAGGTTTACATGGGCTTACATGCCCCGAGTGAGCTTTCACTCCCACATTTGGTTACCCCATTAAATAATAATCACACTTCAACGTTCCCGGTTTGCAGTGCGCCAGCCTGCAAGCAGCCATTGCCGAGGCCGAGGAGCGCGGCGAAATGGCCCTCAAGGATGCCCGAGCGAAACTGGCTGAGCTGGAGGATGCCCTGCAGAAGGGCAAGGCAGACTTGGCCCGCCAGCTGCGGGAGTACCAGGAGCTGATGAACGTCAAGCTGGCCCTGGATATCGAGATCGCCACCTACAGGAAGCTGCTGGAAGGAGAGGAGAACAGGTGGGTGCACGATGCAATGCTACTGCAGCCCTGAGGCAAGTAAGCAGCCGCATTGCTTCCATGAGTGCAGGAGGAGAGATTGGAACCTTAAGTGGTATAATTCAGGGTCTGTCTACCCAGCAATGCCGAGGTGTGACTGCAGAACCTGTGCTAGCTCTGACTCAGCTCACTTGCTAAAAATAAGCCAAAACACCTGGGCAGTGACTGGGCTCCACATTTGGGTACACACCCAGGCTTGGACTCAAACGGTTAGTTTGTACTGCTGTGGCTTCGCTGCTATTCTTAATAAGCTGGGTTGATCAAAGCTGCCTTGGGAATGTCTATCTACACATGCGGCAATGACACCTCCCAATTGCAGTGTAGACATACACGCAACGAGGGCCGGAACAAAGGCTACGTTGTCGTGTGAGCAAATAAGGTGCCTTCCTTCATGTTTGCACAGCTCCTAGCACATTGCGAGGGACACCGGAAATGTGTCCCAGTAATGAGAAGAAGATAAAAAAGAAGGTAAAATGCTGCTGTAATTGGAGCAGAGATGGGATAAGGAGCTGCAAATGCAATCCCATGACCATGAGTACTATGAGCTAGATTAGATAGAGACTGATGTGTGATGTTTGACTGATGTTCAGAGTTTAAAGTTGCAGTGGGGGAGGTCTAGGTTGGATATTAGGAAAAACTTTTTCACAAGGAGAGTGGTGAAGCACTGGAATGGGTTACCTAGGGAGGTGGTGGAATCTCCTTCCTTAGAGGTTTTTAAGGCCCGGCTTGACAAAGCCCTGGCTGGGATGATTTAGTTGGGGATTGGTCCTGCTTTGAGCAGGGGGTTGGACTAGATACCTCCTGAGGTCCCTTCCAACCCTGATCTTCTATGATTCTATGATTCCTAGTGCTGGAAGCATTCATAAGGCTGAACATCTAGCTGACAAAATGATATGTGTGAGGTGGGCTGGTGACTATTCCCTCCTTTTCCATTGTTTCCATCAGCATTCTACATTTTTTACCTAAACATTTCATCTGGGCTTTGAGCAAATTTCAACTGGCTCCATAGCTGGCTGGAAAATGGGAGGGAGAAAATGCACCAACATACAGAAAACTTCCCCTTCCCATTTTTCCATTGCCTTAAAAAAGTTTTTCCCTGAAATTTCCAATCCTGAAAAATACCGGTCGGCTCTAATAAGCAATGGAGCTGGAATTTTCAAAGGGAGTAGCTAAGGCCCTTTTGAAAATTCCAGCCTATGATCCTAAATCAATTCAGACTCGAAATAAGGTGCAACTTACCTCGGGCCAAGGTAGATTCTCCACCACTGTAGGTCTTTAAGTCAAGCCTGGGGGCCTTTCTAAAAGATATGTGCTGGCTCAACCAGGAGTGATGGATGCAGGAATCCCCAGAGGAGGTTCTCAGGCATGGGTTATCAGAGTAGATGAGCACAATGGTCCCTTCTGGCCTTAATGTCTGCAAATCTGTCTGTATTGATCATTGGTTGTCTATGAACTGAGGGCGTCACTCACATCCTTTCCTTCCTGTCTCTCTCTTCCCTAACAGGCTGGCAGGAGAGGGAGTTGGACCCGTGAGCATCTGTAAGTGACTCGACCTCTGACCTATCATTGGCTTTTCCAAATGAAGCTGATGTCTGGGTTTGGTTTCCCTCTGGAAACCACAGAGATCTCACTTGTTCTGCTTGTTGTTTTGCAGCGGTGGTCAGTTCCTCGACTGGATACAGTGGCGGAGGCAGCCTGGGAGGAGGATATGGAGGTGGGCTTTCCCTGGGAGGTGGCGGAGGAGGTGGCGGTGGCGGCTACAGTCTCGGCATGGGAGGCGGGAGCGGATTCGGCCTTGGCGGCGGCGGCGGCGGCGGCGGATATGGCTATGGAAGCGGGATGAGCATTGGAGGTGGCAGCGGTTTCAGCTCTGGAAGTGGAAGAGGCCTGAGTGGAAGTCTGAGCTCCGGAGGGAGGAGCGGCTCCAGCGTGAAAATCGTATCCAAGACCACGACCAGCAAAAAATCCATCAGATAAAGACGAGGCCCCCAGCGATCCCCGCATGAATGAAAACACGTTTCCTACCTACTGAAAGCAAGTGCAGCCCTTAGAAATCCATTGTGTAAATAGCTGAGCTAATCCCCACACTCAAGTCCTTTCACCTTTTCCCCGTGGATTGGGTACAGCCAGGATCTTACCACGGAAATCAGGAATGTTGTAGGCCAAAGCATTGCTTGTAATCTGTTTCACATGTCGGGTTCTGACCAGCACAGAGGCCAGACTGTATTCCTGATTCGGCACGTGCTTTAATGTTCATTCCCATTGGAATCGTGAACTTAAAGATAAGCTGAAGCGCTTTGCTGAATCGGGACCCGTCTGATCACCACGACCAGTTAAATCCATCGCTTACAGCTGATGGGAAAGGGGATTTCCATTTACATGCTGTGCGAACGTGCCTAGATATATGTTGCCTGAAATCCCTTTCCTGTTTGGGCATGTTCATTTAATTCACAGTAAAAAAGAAAATTATAGCGGCAGCCTCACGAAATTACAAATCCATCTTTTCTAGCCAAAGAAAATAGTTACACGACACTATAATAAGGTAAGATCTGTGCCCCAACATGTGTTCTAAGCTGCGGGTGTCCTCCTGGCAACTAAAAAATATCTTCAGTGCCGTCTTTTTTGTGAGTGATCCGGTAGAAAAGGTGATTGCTTTTTTGATGTATAAACTCCAGCACTGATTTCTAATTCTTTGTCCTCATGGCTACAGCCCCTTGACTTTCGGGCGTATGGTACTGTATGTCCAATAAACAGCATCTGTCATTTTTAAACTGTCGTTTTACTGTTTTTTCCTCCCCAAATATTATGAGGTGTATTATCATAGCACCAAGAGGTGAGAGCAGCTCTCCATTGCACTAGGCCAGGGGTGGCCAACCTGTGGCTCCGGAGCCACATGCGGCTCTTCAGAAGTTAATATGCGGCTCCTTGTATAGGCACCGACTTTCCAATGTGCCGGGGGGGGGGGGGGGGGGGGGGGGCTCACTGCTCAACCCCTGGCTCTGCCACCGGCCCTGCCCCCACTCCACCCCTTCCCACTCCCTCCCCTGAGCCTGCCATGATCTCACTCCTCCCCCTCCCCCCCAGAGCCACGAAACAGCTGATCGGCAGGTGCGGGGAGGGAGGGCGAGGTGCTGATCGATGGGGCTGCCGGTGGGTGGGAGGCGCTGGGAGCGGGGCGGGGGAGCTGATGGGGGGCTGCTGACGTATTACTGTGGCTCTTTGGCAATGTACACTGGTAAATTCTGGCTCCTTCTCAGGCTCAGGTTGGCCACCCCAGCACTAGGCGCTCTATAAACACCGAGCAAGAGACAGTCCCTGGCTTGGAGAGCTTACAGAGTATGTCTACACTGCAGCTGGGAGGTGTCATTCCCCGCTCAGCTGGAACTTTGGACAAGCTAGTGCCCTACAAATAGCAGCGTGGCCGCAGCAGCAGGGACAACCGTGCAGGATAGGTGCACAAGTACAACTCCGGCTGAGATCCTCGGTCTATGCTCGAGTGACTAGCCCCAGCCGTTGCCCGTGCTGCTGTGTCCATGCAGAAATTTTTAGTGCACGAGCATGCGACATCTACCCAAGCTGGGAATTACACTTCTTACATGTAGCCACAGTGTCAAGAGATGAAAGGTCGGAGAAAGGAAGAATTATTACGCCCATTTTACAGATGAGGGCCTGAGGCACAGAGAGATTACGTGAGCTGCCCAAGGTGTCTCGCAAAACTGGTGGGAGAACTAAGTATGGAACAAATTGGAGAGAGTCCAGCGGAGGGCAATGAAAATGATTAGGGGGCTGGGGCACATGACTTACGAGGAGAGGCTGAGGAAACTGGGGTTATTTAGTCTGCAGAAGAGAAGAGTGAGGGGGGATTTGATAGCAGCCTTCAACTACCTGAAGGGGGGTTCCAAAGAGGATGGAGCTCGGCTGTTTTCAGTGGTGGCAGATGGCAGAACAAGGAGCAATGGTCTCAAGTTGCAGTGGGGGAGGTCTAGGTTGAATATTAGGAAACACTATTTCACTAGTGGGTGGTGAAGCACTGGAATGGGTTACCTAGGGAGGTGGTGGAATCTCCATCCTTAGAGGTTTTTAAGGCCCGGCTTGACAAAGCCTTGGCTGGGATGATTTAGGCCAGGACATTAACGAAAAAAACCCCTCCTTTTCCCCTGAAGCTGCATGCATTTGAAGAAGTGGATAAAGAGGAGTGGGGTGGGAAGCATGCTCCAAATGTTTCACAAGGTTTCATGCCTCAATGTTTATTGGCAGTGTCTAAACCATTATAACACCCTCCCTCCCACTCCCACCCCCCCAAAAAATCCTTAGTTAACAGTGGAAATGCTGACATAACCTGAAATACATCAATGAAACTCAATGCCTTCAGAATAAGAATTTGTGGAATACAGTGGGAACAGGCGACATCCCCAAACTGTCCCTACCATAGCAGACACACGCAATGGATACTGTGGCTGGTCCTTCACAATGGATACGACCCATCCTTTACCTTTCCGGAGTTTAACTTTATTTTTAATGAAGGCTGAGATTTTTAATAGGTCTTAGAGAAACTGGATGCCTGATTTCTATCCAGATCCCTTAGGTGACCAGAAATCTCAGCTTAAAAAGCTAAAACATGGCTTTACAAACGTCTCTTTGTCCCCAAGCTCCCTCTAGTGGTGGCTGCTCAAGATTTCGCTCTGCTCTTCCCTCTAGTTCTCGCCTGCCCCAGAAACACACTCTTCCTTTTAATGGAGCTAATGAGACCCACCCAGTCTGAGTACCAGGCTGACTCAGCACAACAGCTCTGCAATCTGACTCCCAGTGACAACCAGAGAAGTAACAGAATTAGAAATGTTTGTTAGGAAGGAAACACTGTCCATATTTCATGAACATAACTGTATAAATGATCCATGGAGGCAGGGCTGGCGCAACCCATTAGGCGACCTAGGCGGTCGCCTAGGGCACTACTATTTGGGGGGCGCTGGCGCCCCGGTCGTCAGTGGAATTTTGGGGGCGGGACCTTCCGCCGCCGCTGTCGGGGGCGGCATTTCGGGGGTGGGACCTTCCGCCGCCTAGGGCGCCAAAAAAGCTGGCGGCGCTCCTGCATGGAGGGTAATTCAACCCTGTTGTCTGTGATCAGATACCATAGCCGACAACTTGGCTGTGGGACAGAGCCAAGGGGAAATTCCAAATCCACTAGGTATAGTTTACATTACACTGACAGGGTGCTTTCCAGCAGCATGGTTTCCAGGGCTTTGTTTTATTAAGCAGAAGAAGAGAATTACCCTCCATCCAGGAGGAACGAAGAGATGTTAGACTATTGATTAAATAAGTGTTGCAAGAGCATACGCTCTGCCTTAAGTTGGAACCAGATCTCTTAGTCCTGTCAGCACCCCTGATCAATTAAGGGGGGGAATTTCTAAAGGGGCCTCCAATGGAAGTTGGATGCTTAATAACCTTTAGGTTTCTTTGGAAATCTCAGCTTACACATATAACGATTCCCATGTAGCTTCTTGCTTCTCCAACCCACCGCTAAATAGCAGGGATAGCGGAACTGGGGGGAGGGGGCAAAGGGGGCTAGCGCCCCTTAGTGTAAATACTATGGAGGCTCCTTCCCCACGTAAACACACACATGCTCGGGGAGAGGAGGAGGTGACAATGGGATCCAGAGAGTCTGGAGCAGGTGCCACGGGTCCCAAAGGCGTTGGGATGGGTCCAGGAGCAGGTAGGAACCCCCAGGACTCGCCTGGAGCTGGCCGCCTCCCTCCTGCCCACTGAACCTCAGTACTTATCTTCACTGCCCCGCCATCCTCCCAAACCCCTGCCCCATTCACAGCGAGCTTCCGCCCCCCCCTATGCTAAATAGTCCTGCTCATAGAAAAGAGGCTACAGTACTCCATGATGTATTTAGATTGCTGCCTCCAGAACCTTCAGCCCCATGCAGAGCTGGCTTAAGAGAACAAATCCACCTTAAACTAGATAGTGAAGACATCGGGTTTTGATGGCCCCTAATAGCCACAGAACGTGGTTCTGGAGATGAATTAACAGTTCCCTAAACTCTACAGAGATGTTCTAGAAGAGCATTAACAAATGCTCCCACACGAATCACCCCTTGACGACCGCTGGATACAGTCCACGGGCTCAGCTGTAATTGACACATTTGCTCTCTTAAGGAAATGTAGCCCCTTTTAAAAGTGGACCCAAGACATGCAGGTCAAACCCAGCCAAGAACCCCCTAGGGGCGAATTCTAGATGCTCAGGGTCTGATCCGTCACTGTCCTGCCCCTTGCGCAGTGATTTACCGCAGTGTGAAGTGAGTGTGATAACTGTGGTGAGACCCTGATCGCACGCTTCCCTGCAGAGCCCCTGCAAACAAGGCCAGGAAAACCCTGGAGGATTTAAAGAGATACAGTTTTCTCACTGTTTCAATACAGTTTTCACTACCCCATGTAAATGACTAGAGAAAGTCCTCAGTAGCCGGGAATCAAGCCCATAGAGTCTAATACATTGTACACAGAATAGGATAACGGGCGCACTCAGCTAATCTCTATAGAGGTTTCTAGATGCATAGATTCCAAGGCCAGAAGGAACCACTGTGATCATCCAGCCTGCCCTCCGGCATAACCCAGGCCAGAGAAATCCCCGTAAATAATTCCTAGAGCAGATCACAGAAGTGGTTCAAAGGAGCCTCTGAAATGCTACAATCTGCGAAGGAGGCGCTGAGACTGCAGATCTGCAGTAGGGCGGCCATGAATAAAAACTGTGGTTGTTGAGCGGGGCAAAGAGACAGAGGCGGAGTTACCCCACAGGACACAAAGCGCCAGTGAAGGTTGTTGCCTCAGGAGAAGACGTCGTGGAGAGAGCAAGTCACACCTACACTTCAAAGCAATAAGAGCATGAGTGGCCTCAAGGTACCGCCATGATTGTCCTTGCCCTGGTCCCTACCATCTTTAAAGGGCTCTTCCCCAGTAAAAGGGAGCCCCCCAGGCTGTATTCCCTTCTCTCCCTAATTTCTACAGGGAACGTAGGAGGGGGCAATGCGTGTCTCACTGCCCAAACCTAGCCCACCCACTCTTCCATCTCCCTTCCAATCCATGCAACCCTGACCCAACGGAGAAGCCCCCTCAGGCATGAGTCAGAGGGAGGTTGTACTGTGAAATTGTCTGACCTCCCTTCCCCTGCCGGAGGGGTGAGATCCACGCTCGGATGAACTGATCCTTATCTGGATTTTGGAGGCATGATCTGTCCTGGAGCAAGGGTGGAGTCTCACTGACAGACTTGATCTCTGAGCTGCTGTGATGCAAAGAAACAGAAGGCAAGACTGACACACACACTCATATGGCAACTGTAAGTAGTTTAGCCATTGACCCATCTCTGCTGTCACTATGAAATTCCTGGGAGAGGCTTGGTGTGGTCTGTGACGGAGACCTGCCTTATACCAATCATCTTTGCTTTGATCTTCTCTTGCGTATCTAATACACTTTACTTCATTTAAGATACTTTTTAAAGAAGCTGGTCGGGAAATGACATTTTTCATCAACGTTTTTCGAGAGGAAATAAAAAAATAATTTCCCATCCAAATCTGAAAAGAAAAGGCTTAAATGAAGCAAAGCTTATTAGAAATGTTTTGTCACTTTCTTTGAAAACCCCCAACCCACAAATTGTTCGACTTTTGATGAAAACTGGAAAATTTTCTAGGAAAACTGAACTTCAAAAAGGAACTCAATAAGTTCATGGAGGATTAGTCCATCAATGGCTATTAGCCAGGATGGGCAGGGATGGTGTCCTTAGCCTCTGTTTGCCAAAATCTGGGAATGGGTGACAGGAGATGGATCACTTGATGATTCCCTGTTCTGTTCATTCCCTCTGAAGCACCAGGCATTGGCCATTGTCAGAAGACAAGATACTGGGCTAGCTGGACCATTGGTCTGACCCAGTATGGCTGTTCTTATGTTCTCATGAGCTTGTTTTGGTGGAAATTTCCATTACATCGAAAAGGCATTTTCTATCCAAAAGATATTTAAATGGAAAATTTTCAACCAGTTCTAATTTTTTCATCTTTGAGACTAGAGCAGGGTGACTATCCCTGGAGCAGACTAAGACAACAAATTTCTTCTCCGTGGCAAAAAGGGGGAAAGGACTCGAATAGTCCTTGATGCTAGGTAGTTGGTCCAAAATATTGCCCATCCACAAAAGGTGCTTGCTCCAGCCAATGAGAAGCCATGAAAGACTAGTTGACTATTAGCGATGGGAATAGGGGAGCCCAAGGTTACCAGTCAAAGTGGTCAGGGATTTTTCGACAAAACATATTTTGTCGAAAAATGCTGATCTGGTGGAACCGAACCTTTTCACAGAAAAGCATTGGTTTCAAATAATTAAAGATAGAATATGATACATTTATGAATGGGATTCATGACACGGTTTTCTACGATAGCAAGGGGCTGGGCTCTATGATAGCAAGTTCCAGTTTTCTGATTAAAACCGACTTTTGCTTTCATTAAAATGCACACTTTTTTAAGTGGTTGAAATCTAAACAAAACATGTCAAAATTATCAAAACGCAGTGCTTCGACTGACCTGAACCAAAACAATTCTTTTTTCAGATTTTTGATTCATGACTTTTTTCATGATTTTGATTTTCATCCTGATTCGGGAGGGGAACGCTTTTGGAAATCTCAAGGTTTTTTGAGCTACAGATTCCCCTGTGTAAAAAAGGAGATGGTAAATGCATTTATGGTCATGACTAAAAAAAAATCAGCCCTTCCTTTGCTTCCTCTCCTATGTGACTTGCTCCAGTAGTAATTTATGGTGATTTTGACTCCAGCATATATCATGCTAGAAGCCTTCAGAGGAATAAATTAGTGATTTAGGGTGGAAACATAAGGTCATACTAGGTCAGACCAAAGGTCCATTTAGCCCAGTATCCTGCCTTTTGACAGTGGCCAATGCCAGGTCCTTCAGAGGGAATGAACATAACAGGTAATCATCAGTGATCCATCCCCTGTCGCTCATTCCCAGTTTCTGGCAAACAGAGGCTAGGGACACCATCCCTGCCCATCCTGGCTAATAGCCATTGACGGACCTATCCTCCATGAATTTATCTAATTTTTTAAACCCTGTTATAAGAACATAAGAACTGTCTCCCTATCCATCTCTCTCTTTCACCTAAGAAGACAAAAGAAACAGCCTTTGGGCTTTGGGAGCAGATCTTGGCCTGAACATTTGGGCAGCAATGTTACTGGAAACATGTGGTAAGGGATTTCACCTTGAGCCAAGTCTATTTTCTTAAGCTTTAGGAAGCGTTTGATCTTTATTTCTCTTGTAACCATTTCTGACTTTAATGCCTTATATTTGTACTCTCGTGGCCATGAAATACACGTGTTTTATTCTTTAATCAAACTAATGCAGTGTTGTGTTTAAACTGGATTGTGTGGGTAACTCCATTTAAAGTAGCAACCTGTTGGATGTTGATCTCCTCAAAGGGGCAGCAGATCTAAAATATCTGAACTGTCCAGGAAAGGGCTGGGCAGTGTAGAACTCTGTTTTGGGGGAACGTTCGGGACTGGGAGTGTGTTGGGGGGTCACCCTGCAGTGGTAACCGAGGCGGGTGGAAACCAGAGTGTGACTGGAGTGTGCTGGGAGACTGCAATACGCAGACACTCAGGGTGTGAACTGCCTGCTGTTTGGTTGTGTGGGAGGCACCACAGGTTGCAGGGCAAGGGAGACAGAGCCCTTCACTGGTCTGGATTGCATGCCAGAATGTCATAGCATCTGGGACAAAACCACTGAAAGACATTGGCTATACAAAGTACAATCCAATAGATAATGGGGTAAGTCTTCCACCTGCCTACAGCTGCATGGGCAGAGGCAGTTACACTTCTCAGTACCATTACATTCTCCTTCTAAGTAAGCTGGCTGCACAGTTTGGGAACAAAGAGCAGGAAAGGCCCTCCTTATCTTGCTATTGGACAAACTGTCCAAATATCTGGCATATTCATAGAATCATAGAACTTAAGATCAGAAGGGACCATTATGATCATCTAGTCTGACCTCCCGCATGATGCAGGCCACAAGAGTTGACCCACCCACAAGAGGCTATTCAAGAGGCTTTTCAACAAGCAGGAACCAGGGTGACATATTTGTAACACAAACAGCTGCCATGGCTAGTTGCTTACTAATAGCCCCAATCTCCACTTGCGTATGGATTTCACATTTTTTTAATTTAAATCTGATCATTTCCAATCCTGAGAGGCCTAGAGAAGCCAAAGAATTTTGAGTATATTCTAGCCAAGGAAATGTACATGAAAACAGACCCCTACCGATCTGTTCCTCTAAGCGTAGGCTTGGCAAACGCTGTGGATGCCTACTGTGAATGCAAAGCACTTTGGATAGAACAGACTTCATGCTAGTCTCATCTCTGAGAAGAGCCGCTGGAGATATTGTCTGAGAGACCCCAAATCTTTCTAAGAAATTTATTTTGGATCAGCTCCAATCCAGGAATTTAAGTGATTTAGGAATCCAAGTCAAATTGAAAGTTAATAAGACTTGGGCTCCTAAATCCTTTAGGTACTTTAGAAAACGTTTACCCCTAAGTCCTATTGTAATTCATTGTGAATTGGGCCTCTAACTCCTTTAATGATCTTTGGACAATCCTGGCCGAGCAGCCAAGGTCTGCACCCTTGACCATGGGTGGGCATCTACCTACATCTTTTCTTCCAACCCCCAGCATTCTAAGGTAGAGACTGGGGGTAGCCCAATCTTTATTAAGAAAGAAACTACTAAGCTTGGATATTACTGAATGAGTCATTCGTGGGCCGGCAGGAATGGGAATGCTTCTCTACTCTCGCAATTTGGGCCAAATCACTCCTCCCACATAGCCTGGTTTTAAACAAGTGTTCGGCCTATTCAGCATTCATTTCACGGGTGTAAATCTGAAGTAATTCCATTATAGGCAGTGGAGTAACTCTGGTTTGGTGCCAGTGTAAATGAGAGCAGAATCTGGCCCCCTTAACTTCAACATAGTTCCTCCAGGGTTTCACCAGTTGGTACGAATGAGGCCTGTTATACTCAGGTGTTTTAGGCAGCAGGCTGGAAGCATGACATTGTTGTCTTGTTTCACAGGAGCCCACCCTTATGCCTTTGACACTCTGCTAGAGCCTGGGATAAAGAAACCCTTTCGAGTTTGCCCAAGGACTATTTTAGCTGGCACGCCAGGGATTGAACCGGGAACGACTTGAGCTTAAGAGCCAGACTTACCACCAGCCTGCTGTCACAGCCAGACAGCTTCTGTGCACACGACAACAAGGTGGCCCCATAAACATTCACTGATTGCTGGGTAACTAATGCCCAGTACAGGCGTTGACTTC
>QXTE01000157.1:2393231-2495771 GCA_003942145.1 Platysternon megacephalum
GGGGGGGGGGGGGCTCACTGCTCAACACCTGGCTCTGCCACCGGCCCTGCCCCCACTCCACCCCTTCCCACTCCCTCCCCTGAGCCTGCCGTGATCTCACTCCTCCCCCTCCCCCCCAGAGCCACGAAACAGCTGATCGGCAGGTGCGGGGAGGGAGGGCGAGGTGCTGATCGATGGGGCTGCCGGTGGGTGGGAGGCGCTGGGAGCGGGGCGGGGGAGCTGATGGGGGGCTGCTGACGTATTACTGTGGCTCTTTGGCAATGTACACTGGTAAATTCTGGCTCCTTCTCAGGCTCAGGTTGGCCACCCCAGCACTAGGCGCTCTATAAACACCGAGCAAGAGACAGTCCCTGGCTTGGAGAGCTTACAGAGTATGTCTACACTGCAGCTGGGAGGTGTCATTCCCCGCTCAGCTGGAACTTTGGACAAGCTAGTGCCCTACAAATAGCAGCGTGGCCGCAGCAGCAGGGACAACCGTGCAGGATAGGTGCACAAGTACAACTCCGGCTGAGATCCTCGGTCTATGCTCGAGTGACTAGCCCCAGCCGTTGCCCGTGCTGCTGTGTCCATGCAGAAATTTTTAGTGCACGAGCATGCGACATCTACCCAAGCTGGGAATTACACTTCTTACATGTAGCCACAGTGTCAAGAGATGAAAGGTCGGAGAAAGGAAGAATTATTACGCCCATTTTACAGATGAGGGCCTGAGGCACAGAGAGATTACGTGAGCTGCCCAAGGTGTCTCGCAAAACTGGTGGGAGAACTAAGTATGGAACAAATTGGAGAGAGTCCAGCGGAGGGCAATGAAAATGATTAGGGGGCTGGGGCACATGACTTACGAGGAGAGGCTGAGGAAACTGGGGTTATTTAGTCTGCAGAAGAGAAGAGTGAGGGGGGATTTGATAGCAGCCTTCAACTACCTGAAGGGGGGTTCCAAAGAGGATGGAGCTCGGCTGTTTTCAGTGGTGGCAGATGGCAGAACAAGGAGCAATGGTCTCAAGTTGCAGTGGGGGAGGTCTAGGTTGAATATTAGGAAACACTATTTCACTAGTGGGTGGTGAAGCACTGGAATGGGTTACCTAGGGAGGTGGTGGAATCTCCATCCTTAGAGGTTTTTAAGGCCCGGCTTGACAAAGCCTTGGCTGGGATGATTTAGGCCAGGACATTAACGAAAAAAACCCCTCCTTTTCCCCTGAAGCTGCATGCATTTGAAGAAGTGGATAAAGAGGAGTGGGGTGGGAAGCATGCTCCAAATGTTTCACAAGGTTTCATGCCTCAATGTTTATTGGCAGTGTCTAAACCATTATAACACCCTCCCTCCCACTCCCACCCCCCCAAAAAATCCTTAGTTAACAGTGGAAATGCTGACATAACCTGAAATACATCAATGAAACTCAATGCCTTCAGAATAAGAATTTGTGGAATACAGTGGGAACAGGCGACATCCCCAAACTGTCCCTACCATAGCAGACACACGCAATGGATACTGTGGCTGGTCCTTCACAATGGATACGACCCATCCTTTACCTTTCCGGAGTTTAACTTTATTTTTAATGAAGGCTGAGATTTTTAATAGGTCTTAGAGAAACTGGATGCCTGATTTCTATCCAGATCCCTTAGGTGACCAGAAATCTCAGCTTAAAAAGCTAAAACATGGCTTTACAAACGTCTCTTTGTCCCCAAGCTCCCTCTAGTGGTGGCTGCTCAAGATTTCGCTCTGCTCTTCCCTCTAGTTCTCGCCTGCCCCAGAAACACACTCTTCCTTTTAATGGAGCTAATGAGACCCACCCAGTCTGAGTACCAGGCTGACTCAGCACAACAGCTCTGCAATCTGACTCCCAGTGACAACCAGAGAAGTAACAGAATTAGAAATGTTTGTTAGGAAGGAAACACTGTCCATATTTCATGAACATAACTGTATAAATGATCCATGGAGGCAGGGTTGGCGCAACCCATTAGGCGACCTAGGCGGTCGCCTAGGGCACTACTATTTGGGGGGTGCTGGCGCCCCGGTCGTCAGTGGAATTTTGGGGGCGGGACCTCCCGCCGCCGCTGTCGGGGGCGGCATTTCGGGGGGGGGACCTTCCGCCGCCTAGGGCGCCGAAAAAGCTGGCGGCGCTCCTGCATGGAGGGTAATTCAACCCTGTTGTCTGTGATCAGATACCATAGCCAACAACTTGGCTGTGGGACAGAGCCAAGGGGAAATTCCAAATCCACTAGGTATAGTTTACATTACAATGACAGGGTGCTTTCCAGCAGCATGGTTTCCAGGGCTTTGTTTTATTAAGCAGAAGAAGAGAATTACCCTCCATCCAGGAGGAACGAAGAGATGTTAGACTATTGATTAAATAAGTGTTGCAAGAGCATACGCTCTGCCTTAAGTTGGAACCAGATCTCTTAGTCCTGTCAGCACCCCTGATCAATTAAGGGGGGGAATTTCTAAAGGGGCCTCCAATGGAAGTTGGATGCTTAATAACCTTTAGGTTTCTTTGGAAATCTCAGCTTACACATATAACGATTCCCATGTAGCTTCTTGCTTCTCCAACCCACCGCTAAATAGCAGGGATAGCGGAACTGGGGGGAGGGGGCAAAGGGGGCTAGCGCCCCTTAGTGTAAATACTATGGAGGCTCCTTCCCCACGTAAACACACACATGCTCGGGGAGAGGAGGAGGTGACAATGGGATCCAGAGAGTCTGGAGCAGGTGCCACGGGTCCCAAAGGCGTTGGGATGGGTCCAGGAGCAGGTAGGAACCCCCAGGACTCGCCTGGAGCTGGCCGCCTCCCTCCTGCCCACTGAACCTCAGTACTTATCTTCACTGCCCCGCCATCCTCCCAAACCCCTGCCCCATTCACAGCGAGCTTCCGCCCCCCCCTATGCTAAATAGTCCTGCTCATAGAAAAGAGGCTACAGTACTCCATGATGTATTTAGATTGCTGCCTCCAGAACCTTCAGCCCCATGCAGAGCTGGCTTAAGAGAACAAATCCACCTTAAACTAGATAGTGAAGACATCGGGTTTTGATGGCCCCTAATAGCCACAGAACGTGGTTCTGGAGATGAATTAACAGTTCCCTAAACTCTACAGAGATGTTCTAGAAGAGCATTAACAAATGCTCCCACACGAATCACCCCTTGACGACCGCTGGATACAGTCCACGGGCTCAGCTGTAATTGACACATTTGCTCTCTTAAGGAAATGTAGCCCCTTTTAAAAGTGGACCCAAGACATGCAGGTCAAACCCAGCCAAGAACCCCCTAGGGGCGAATTCTAGATGCTCAGGGTCTGATCCGTCACTGTCCTGCCCCTTGCGCAGTGATTTACCGCAGTGTGAAGTGAGTGTGATAACTGTGGTGAGACCCTGATCGCACGCTTCCCTGCAGAGCCCCTGCAAACAAGGCCAGGAAAACCCTGGAGGATTTAAAGAGATACAGTTTTCTCACTGTTTCAATACAGTTTTCACTACCCCATGTAAATGACTAGAGAAAGTCCTCAGCAGCCGGGAATCAAGCCCATAGAGTCTAATACATTGTACACAGAATAGGATAACGGGCGCACTCAGCTAATCTCTATAGAGGTTTCTAGATGCATAGATTCCAAGGCCAGAAGGAACCACTGTGATCATCCAGCCTGCCCTCCGGCATAACCCAGGCCAGAGAAATCCCCGTAAATAATTCCTAGAGCAGATCACAGAAGTGGTTCAAAGGAGCCTCTGAAATGCTACAATCTGCGAAGGAGGCGCTGAGACTGCAGATCTGCAGTAGGGCGGCCATGAATAAAAACTGTGGTTGTTGAGCGGGGCAAAGAGACAGAGGCGGAGTTACCCCACAGGACACAAAGCGCCAGTGAAGGTTGTTGCCTCAGGAGAAGACGTCGTGGAGAGAGCAAGTCACACCTACACTTCAAAGCAATAAGAGCATGAGTGGCCTCAAGGTACCGCCATGATTGTCCTTGCCCTGGTCCCTACCATCTTTAAAGGGCTCTTCCCCAGTAAAAGGGAGCCCCCCAGGCTGTATTCCCTTCTCTCCCTAATTTCTACAGGGAACGTAGGAGGGGGCAATGCGTGTCTCACTGCCCAAACCTAGCCCACCCACTCTTCCATCTCCCTTCCAATCCATGCAACCCTGACCCAACGGAGAAGCCCCCTCAGGCATGAGTCAGAGGGAGGTTGTACTGTGAAATTGTCTGACCTCCCTTCCCCTGCCGGAGGGGTGAGATCCACGCTCGGATGAACTGATCCTTATCTGGATTTTGGAGGCATGATCTGTCCTGGAGCAAGGGTGGAGTCTCACTGACAGACTTGATCTCTGAGCTGCTGTGATGCAAAGAAACAGAAGGCAAGACTGACACACACACTCATATGGCAACTGTAAGTAGTTTAGCCATTGACCCATCTCTGCTGTCACTATGAAATTCCTGGGAGAGGCTTGGTGTGGTCTGTGACGGAGACCTGCCTTATACCAATCATCTTTGCTTTGATCTTCTCTTGCGTATCTAATACACTTTACTTCATTTAAGATACTTTTTAAAGAAGCTGGTCGGGAAATGACATTTTTCATCAACGTTTTTCGAGAGGAAATAAAAAAATAATTTCCCATCCAAATCTGAAAAGAAAAGGCTTAAATGAAGCAAAGCTTATTAGAAATGTTTTGTCACTTTCTTTGAAAACCCCCAACCCACAAATTGTTCGACTTTTGATGAAAACTGGAAAATTTTCTAGGAAAACTGAACTTCAAAAAGGAACTCAATAAGTTCATGGAGGATTAGTCCATCAATGGCTATTAGCCAGGATGGGCAGGGATGGTGTCCTTAGCCTCTGTTTGCCAAAATCTGGGAATGGGTGACAGGAGATGGATCACTTGATGATTCCCTGTTCTGTTCATTCCCTCTGAAGCACCAGGCATTGGCCATTGTCAGAAGACAAGATACTGGGCTAGCTGGACCATTGGTCTGACCCAGTATGGCTGTTCTTATGTTCTCATGAGCTTGTTTTGGTGGAAATTTCCATTACATCGAAAAGGCATTTTCTATCCAAAAGATATTTAAATGGAAAATTTTCAACCAGTTCTAATTTTTTCATCTTTGAGACTAGAGCAGGGTGACTATCCCTGGAGCAGACTAAGACAACAAATTTCTTCTCCGTGGCAAAAAGGGGGAAAGGACTCGAATAGTCCTTGATGCTAGGTAGTTGGTCCAAAATATTGCCCATCCACAAAAGGTGCTTGCTCCAGCCAATGAGAAGCCATGAAAGACTAGTTGACTATTAGCGATGGGAATAGGGGAGCCCAAGGTTACCAGTCAAAGTGGTCAGGGATTTTTCGACAAAACATATTTTGTCGAAAAATGCTGATCTGGTGGAACCGAACCTTTTCACAGAAAAGCATTGGTTTCAAATAATTAAAGATAGAATATGAGACATTTATGAATGGGATTCATGACACGGTTTTCTACGATAGCAAGGGGCTGGGCTCTATGATAGCAAGTTCCAGTTTTCTGATTAAAACCGACTTTTGCTTTCATTAAAATGCACACTTTTTTAAGTGGTTGAAATCTAAACAAAACATGTCAAAATTATCAAAACGCAGTGCTTCGACTGACCTGAACCAAAACAATTCTTTTTTCAGATTTTTGATTCATGACTTTTTTCATGATTTTGATTTTCATCCTGATTCGGGAGGGGAACGCTTTTGGAAATCTCAAGGTTTTGTGAGCTACAGATTCCCCTGTGCAAAAAAGGAGACAGTAAATGCATTTATGGTCATGACTAAAAAAAAATCAGCCCTTCCTTTGCTTCCTCTCCTATGTGACTTGCTCCAGTAGTAATTTATGGTGATTTTGACTCCAGCATATATCATGCTAGAAGCCTTCAGAGGAATAAATTAGTGATTTAGGGTGGAAACATAAGGTCATACTAGGTCAGACCAAAGGTCCATTTAGCCCAGTATCCTGCCTTTTGACAGTGGCCAATGCCAGGTCCTTCAGAGGGAATGAACATAACAGGTAATCATCAGTGATCCATCCCCTGTCGCTCATTCCCAGTTTCTGGCAAACAGAGGCTAGGGACACCATCCCTGCCCATCCTGGCTAATAGCCATTGACGGACCTATCCTCCATGAATTTATCTAATTTTTTAAACCCTGTTATAAGAACATAAGAACTGTCTCCCTATCCATCTCTCTCTTTCACCTAAGAAGACAAAAGAAACAGCCTTTGGGCTTTGGGAGCAGATCTTGGCCTGAACATTTGGGCAGCAATGTTACTGGAAACATGTGGTAAGGGATTTCACCTTGAGCCAAGTCTATTTTCTTAAGCTTTAGGAAGCGTTTGATCTTTATTTCTCTTGTAACCATTTCTGACTTTAATGCCTTATATTTGTACTCTCGTGGCCATGAAATACACGTGTTTTATTCTTTAATCAAACTAATGCAGTGTTGTGTTTAAACTGGATTGTGTGGGTAACTCCATTTAAAGTAGCAACCTGTTGGATGTTGATCTCCTCAAAGGGGCAGCAGATCTAAAATATCTGAACTGTCCAGGAAAGGGCTGGGCAGTGTAGAACTCCGTTTTGGGGGAACGTTCGGGACTGGGAGTGTGTTGGGAGTCACCCTGCAGTGGTAACCGAGGCGGGTGGAAACCAGAGTGTGACTGGAGTGTGCTGGGAGACTGCAATACACAGACACTCAGGGTGTGAACTGCCTGCTGTTTGGTTGTGTGGGAGGCACCACAGGTTGCAGGGCAAGGGAGACAGAGCCCCTCACTGGTCTGGATTGCATGCCAGAATGTCATAGCATAATATATGGAGATATACCTATCTCCTAGAGCTGGAAGGGACCCCGAAGGGTCATCGAGTCCAGCCCCCTGCCTTCACTAGCAGGACCAATTTTGCCCCAGATCCCTAAGTGGCCCCCTCAAGGATTGAACTCACAACCCTGGGTTTAGCAGGCCAATGCTCAAACCACTGAGCTATCCCTCCCCCCCAGCTGGGACAAAACCACTGAAAGCCATTGGCTATACAAAGTACAATCCAATAGATAATGGGGTAAGTCTTCCACCTGCCTACAGCTGCATGGGCAGAGGCAGTTACACTTCTCAGTACCATTACATTCTCCTTCTAAGTAAGCTGGCTGCACAGTTTGGGAACAAAGAGCAGGAAAGGCCCTCCTTATCTTGCTATTGGACAAACTGTCCAAATATCTGGCATATTCAAGAGGCTTTTCGACAAGCAGGAACCAGGGTGACATATTTGTAACACAAACAGCTGCCATGGCTAGTTGCTTACTAATAGCCCCAATCTCCACTTGCGTATGGATTTCACATTTTTTTAATTTAAATCTGATCATTTCCAATCCTGAGAGGCCTAGAGAAGCCAAAGAATTTTGAGTATATTCTAGCCAAGGAAATGTACATGAAAACAAACCCCTACCGATCTGTTCCTCTAAGCGTAGGCTTGGCAAACGCTGTGGATGCCTACTGTGAATGCAAAGCACTTTGGATAGAACAGACTTCATGCTAGTCTCATCTCTGAGAAGAGCCGCTGGAGATATTGTCTGGGAGACCCCAAATCTTTCTAAGAAATTTATTTTGGATCAGCTCCAATCCAGGAATTTAAGTGATTTAGGAATCCAAGTCAAATTGAAAGTTAATAAGACTTGGGCTCCTAAATCCTTTAGGTACTTTAGAAAACGTTTACCCCTAAGTCCTATTGTAATTCATTGTGAATTGGGCCTCTAACTCCTTTAATGATCTTTGGACAATCCTGGCCGAGCAGCCAAGGTCTGCACCCTTGACCATGGGTGGGCATCTACCTACATCTTTTCTTCCAACCCCCAGCATTCTAAGGTAGAGACTGGGGGTAGCCCAATCTTTATTAAGAAAGAAACTACTAAGCTTGGATATTACTGAATGAGTCATTCGTGGGCCGGCAGGAATGGGAATGCTTCTCTACTCTCGCAATTTGGGCCAAATCACTCCTCCCACATAGCCTGGTTTTAAACAAGTGTTCGGCCTATTCAGCATTCATTTCACGGGTGTAAATCTGAAGTAATTCCATTATAGGCAGTGGAGTAACTCTGGTTTGGTGCCAGTGTAAATGAGAGCAGAATCTGGCCCCCTTAACTTCAACATAGTTCCTCCAGGGTTTCACCAGTTGGTACGAATGAGGCCTGTTATACTCTGGTGTTTTAGGCAGCAGGCTGGAAGCATGACATTGTTGTCTTGTTTCACAGGAGCCCACCCTTATGCCTTTGACACTCTGCTAGAGCCTGGGATAAAGAAACCCTTTCGAGTTTGCCCAAGGACTATTTTAGCTGGCACGCCAGGGATTGAACCGGGAACGACTTGAGCTTAAGAGCCAGACTTACCACCAGCCTGCTGTCACAGCCAGACAGCTTCTGTGCACACGACAACAAGGTGGCCCCATAAACATTCACTGATTGCTGGGTAACTAATGCCCAGTACAGGCGTTGACTTCTGCTGGGGCTCGGCACAGATCCTGGGGCTCTTTGACACGTACACAAGACTACCTCCTCTGGTATAGTCATGCCCCACTCTTTTTTTTACCCCCATGCATTCGCGACTATGAGAGCCAGCACGAAGGGGCTTCAGACGTCCCACTCCGTGCAGAGGACCACCCCCAGCTCTGACGCTGGCGCTGAGGCCCACCGATCTCCCGCTCGCAGCTGCACAAGCTCACACTCGTGCAAGCGCACAACAGCCCTGCACGGCCCGCCGCGCACCGGGCCACGACTTGCAGGATCGGCGTCGAGCTCTGGTTTCACCCCTCCGCTGGGGCTGAGAGGCAGAAGTGGTGGAGAAAACAGCATAGCCAGCGCTGCTTCAACGTAGACTTCCCCCGTGTAAGAGGAATTCTCAGCTGGCGGGATCAGGCCAGTCTCTGCTCGCTCTGCATGGATGGATTGGCACTAAGGTTATGTCTACACCTGGAGCTAGGGGTGAGATTCCCAGCTCCCACAGACATATTCGCTCTAACTCTGATCGAGTTCGCATGTTAAAAAAGTTTGCTAGGTGCCCTGAGTACGTACCCAAGGGATCCAGGTGGGTTTGCACTCAGGGCGGCTAGCCTGTGCGGCTGCTCCTTGCTACCACACCTCCATGACTATCTGTGTACTATGTGTACGCAAGTGGGGAATCACACCCCTAGCTCCAAGTGTAGAGGTAGCCACAGAGTTCAATCCTTGAGGGGGCCACTTAGGGATCTGGGGCAAAAAAATCAGTACTTGGTCCTGCTAGTGAAGGCAGGGGGCTGGACTCGATGACCTTTCAGGGTCCCTTCCAGTTCTATGAGATAGGCATATCTCCATATATTAGAGGTTGGAGCGGGCCAGGGGAGGGGTGAGGAGACCCTCACCTTAAGACCAGATGAGCTCAATGGCAAAACAGACATCTGCCTCTGAAAGGTGCATTCGTTCCCACGGTGTGCCTAATAAATTCCTCCAGCCAGCTACTAAGAAACACGCTGTTTCGACAACAGTCTAGGGTGGGGGCTGTATTGTCATGATCAGTCACCCCAAACCTGTAGCTGCAGCTCCTTGCACTTGACTTTTGCCTTTTGTCTGTGGCTTCTCCTTGGAATTCCTTTCTGATGAGCGACAGTCCCCGCCCTATGGTAAATGCTGAATGGAAAGTTTCATTTATTTCCTTTTCAGTTGGTTAGAAGAGTTTTCTTTTTGCAATGGTCTCCACCCCAGTTAGTGCGTTCTTTGGCTAGAAAGACATGTTGCAAAAGTAAAAGGGGTAACCAGTGAGTTTTGCAGTGCGGCTTGGTATCGAGGGCTGTGATTTTCAAAGAAGTCTATGGGATTTCAGTAGGTGATTGGCATATGCATAGGTACAGGGGGACTGGATGCAGTCAGAAACTACTTCTGGCTCCTTATTTTTCACCCATCAGGGGAGGAAACCATTTAAACCTGAGGTCTTGATTCTCCACTGCTGTGCTGTTTGTGTGGTCTTTCACAGTTGTGCAAAGTGAATACAATGAGGGACCAATAGGCTGTCAGCAGCATAAGTGAATGGCTGCTGTCTTTGCTGATGCACTGGGGACCTACAGAGCTAAAAGGATGAGCTGCTACAACTTGAGCTAAAGCCCACAAGCTGCTGTGATGATAGACTCATATCCCGCTACCATGGGGCTCCGGCGGTGATTTAAAGAGCCCGGGGCTCCCAGCCGCTGTTACTGCAGCTGGAGCCCCGGGCCCTTTAAATTGCGATTTAAAGGGCCCGGGGATTTAAAGACCCTGCCCCCTTCCGGTTGAGGCCACGCCCCCTCCGGTTGAGGCCACGCCCCCTGTCAGACCCCCGGCCACGACCCTTCTGGTTGAGCCCCTGCCCCCTTTTAGGACCCCGGCCCTGTGGACCAGTAAGTCCTTTAAGTTACTTTAACCCCTGGGGATCTGTAACAGGCTCACCAGTGGGTTACATCTGCACAGGTGCAGAAGATGATCCCAAAGTGCAAGTCAGATGAGAATCAGGCCCAGAATATTGTCTGCAAATCAAATATCCTTTGGGCTTGATCCTGCATTCTCTTCCTTATGGGACTATCCCTTACTCGTGGTTTCTGGGACTATGAGTAAGTTTACTCAGATGAGTAAAGGGTTGCAGGACTGGGCCTCAAGAGCTGCAACGCCTGATTGAGCCACCTGCATTGCTACCCTAACATACTCGTTTGAGATATTAGTGCAAAGGCAAGTCTATGAGATAACTAACCAATATGAGGGCTTGTCTACATGGAGACTCAGTGCACGGGAAGTTGGGGTCTCAATCTACAATGCACTAGCTTGTCTTGCACTAACTGGCCACGTGGACCCTGCTACAGTGCACTAAAGGTTCANAGATAACTAACCAATATGAGGGCTTGTCTACATGGAGACTCAGTGCACGGGAAGTTGGGGTGTCAATCTACAATGCACTAGCTTGTCTTGCAGTAACTGGCCACGTGGACCCTGCTACAGTGCACTAAAGGTTCTGTTGTGTGCTTTGACCTATGACTGTTTTCGGGATCTGGGGTAAGGGAATAATATCTCTAGGCCCATGTCCTACAATCGTCCTGGAACTCAATGAGCCTGCTTCTCCTCTCACACCAGTTTTACATGGCTGCAACTCCACTGACTGCAACTGACTGGTACAAAGAGGCTGGAACAGGCCAGGGGAATGAGAGGGGAGACCCTATCTTAAAACCAGATTCACCCAATATCAAAGCAGGCATCTGCCTCTGAAAGGTGCACTTGTTCACATGCCTGGAAGCACATGGTGTGTAAATGTGAAGAGAATCAGGCCCCGGTGGGCTGCTCACATGAGTGAAGGTTGCAGAATCTGTCCCTAGCTTAATTTAAAAGTCCACGCTTATAGTATAACAGATGCAAAAACGTACCTCATCCCGTGCATCAAACGCCCCAACAACAATGTGGGTGGAACGAGACAATCGCTGCACTCTTGAATGAACTCGCACAGAAAAATGATCAAAGACCCTGTCACCGGTGGGTGATGACTTTTCACAAAGCGGTCACTCCACATCTGACCTCTCAGTCTTCGTCCGCAAAGGAAGCCCACCCAACACCTTCAAAAGACAAGCCTGGGAGCTGAAATTCAGGGTTCAAAAAAGAACTAGATAAGTTCATGGAGGATAGGTCCATCAGTGGCTATTAGCCAGGATGGGCAGGGATGGTGTCCCTAGCCTTTGTTTGCCAGAGGCTGGGAATAGGCAACAGGGGATGGATCACTTGATGATTACCTGTTCTGTTCATTCCCTCTGGAGCACCTGGCATTGGCCACTGTTGGAAGACAGGATACTGGGCTAGATGGACTTTTGGTCTGACCGAGTGTGGCCGTTATGTTCATAATTCTGGTAAACACCAAAAATCATGGACTCAGTGGAGACCCTGGTTTTATGTCTCATTACAACAATCTGTTCCACCTTGTGTTTAGCTGTAACACTCTGATTACTTTTCCCAGACCTGAAGAAGAGCTCTGTATAGCTGAAAACTTTGTCTCTTCCACCAACAGAAACTGGTCCAATAAAAGATATTACCCCACCCGCCTTGTCTCTCATAAAAAAAATTAGACATTTAGCATGTCATTTTATTTAAAAAATAATATTTCACTCAATAGGTTTTAGAGGAAACAAAGATGAACACACATCAATACAGAACACAAAATCTTTCTGGGACTACAGGTGTGTCCCCATTGCAAGTTAGTGGGTGTTCACTGCCATTCAGGACTCATCCCTAATCGTTTCACCATCCCATTATTACAGTCTGCAGATACTTAGACATGTTAACAATAGGACTGGAGGTTTCCCAGGGGTATGTGCTTGTGAGATCACTCTGCCTGTGTAAACAGATTTGGCATGAATCATATACTTCTTGAATTAACTGGAGTGCACATACTGTCTAAAAACATCCCCCCGCATGAATGTCAGCATGAAACTGGACAAAACCCAGATTACCTATTTTTCAGCTTGTCAGCTGAATCCACTGTGAATCCAAAAGCAAAGCAGGTGACTTGCAGGAAGAGGAGCCTGGAGCAAGAAGCCGAGAAAGATGTTTGCCATTGCTAAACCTCCTTGCCATGTGCATTGAAAATCTAGATTAAAAGAGCCAAAGAGGATTGGTAACAATTGACTACACACAAGTACCAAAAATCAGCAGGTTGCATTCTAGAAGCTGGTATAAATAATATTGCAAACCAGTTTCAGTTCCAACCCTCTTGTCTTCACAAAGTATTTACCACCTTCCAAAATGAGCCCCTTTTTCACTTTCTGCTGCATGGTGACTCCCGACCTACATCCCAGAAAATGGTAATTAAAAGTTGTTTTTTGAGATTAAAAATATCCTATTTAGGCAAGGCTACAGCAAAACGGGCTGCAGTTTGAATGGCAAAATTAGGAAAGGCGTTGGTCCTAATTAAGGACTAGTGTCTTTGATTGATTGGGTGGCGGGGTAATGGTTTTAATTTAACAGGGATATGACTATTTGAAAATGGCCTATTAAACACACCCAACGGATGATTTCCTTAATTTTACAGGTGTGGCAATGCAATACAGGTGCACTTAACACACAGGCATAGCTAGTTATGGCCCAAATCTGTAAAATGCTGAGTAGCCACAACTCCCATTAAAGTCAGGTGCTTAGTCAACGCCGTGCAAGTTCAAGAATCTAGGTGTATAGCACCTGGTTTAAAGAGTTTACAAATTCTTCTGGAAAATCCATCAGGGTTTATTTTGGCTTTATAGCTAAGATCAAGTGCAGTGTCTGTGCCGTCTCTGGGTGATAACATTATTGAAGCTCATGTCTAAAATCAAGTTTACCCGAGTTAGGAAGGAAGGTGATGTACAGCTGGGGTCAGGGAGATTACAAGGATGGGTTATAAGGTTCACAAGGTACATACGTAGAACATAACCAGCATAGAGCTAGATGGGGGGGTGGGAGTTTTTTAAAGCATCAGTGAATAAGTGATCTTGGGTAAGCCACCCATAGAATGTTGTTGTTTTTCTGCCCTGGCTGGGATGATTTAGTTGGGGATTGGTCCTGCTTTGAGCAGGGGGTTGGACTAGATGACCTCCTGAGGTCCCTTCCAACCCTGATATTCTATGATTCTATGCACTGTGCAGTGAGAATAGCAGCGGATAAGAGAGTTTCTCAGGTTCCAAAGAGCCAGCAGTGTCAAAGCAGCGTCAGCTGCCAATCTCCTTCTTTGTTCCCTCTAAAGAAACAAAGACTGAGCTATTTCAAAGCAAGCTAGGGGACGTGTGCACTCAGTTTCCATTGATTTTAATGGCAGCTGTGAAAATCTCAGCCTAAATATATACAAAATATCCCGAATGGAGTAACCAAGCTGTGAGATGAGACACTCAAAACGCAGTGTAGTTGTAGCCGTGTGGGTCCCAGGATATTAGAGAGGCAAGGCGGGTGAGGTAATATATTACCTCACCTGCCTTGTCACTCAAAACTCAGGGCTGTTTCAGCAATGTTATCTCAACCGTTCTCCACTTATGTGCCCAGATGGGCAGCTAGTGCAAATCATCGTAGCTCCATTGACTTCAAGGAAGCGATGCCAATTTACCCCCGCTGACGTTGTGGCCCACTGATTTACACCAGTTGTGGGGTGCGGCCCATTGATGCCAGTGGTGCAACACCAGTTTACATCAGCTGGGGTTCTGGCATGTGTGGTATTTTCTATTCCTTTTTTTTTGCACATCGGAGAAATAACATCATGCAGCGTCTCACAACTTGGGACGGTGGGGGGATGTCATGACTCCCAGGGAGCTGACAAGCATTTGTGTCAAGGGTTAGAATCATAGAATCATAGAAGATTAGGGTTGGAAGAGACCTCAGGAGGTCATCTAGTCCAATCCCCTGCTCAAAGCAGGACCAACACCAACTAAATCATCCCAGCCAGGGCTTTGTCAAGCCTGACCTTAAAAACCTCTAAGGATGGCGATTCCACCACCTTCCTAGGTTGTGACCATCCTATTATTCTCATTCTCCTAAAAGGGAGAGAACGCCTGGTTCAATCTTTGCTATATGGGAGGAAGTTCTTGTAATGTGACCCTATGGAAAAGATTGAGACATAGAGCCCCTTAATGTATCGGTCTTTGTTTTGAACGCATACTATAAAATATACTGTAATGCTGGGTTACCATTGCTGGAGTGGTATTACCTTCTGGAATTCCCTGATTTGTCTTCAGTTGCTTGATTTAGCACTCCGAACATTGCACCAATGTTATTCACCTACCAGTCGGGCTGGTTTTTCAATCCCATATGATTTATCTAGATTTTGAAACATTTTCTCTTCCCAAATTGAAACAAAAAAGGTCAAAGTCCCAACAATTTTTGTGAACCCAGAAACTGAAAAAAAAAGTCCGTTCAGGTCCATTGAAACATTTCATTTGAAAATACTGAACCTTTTTGTTTTGATTTTTGACATTTTGTTCTCCTTTTTTTTAGGAGAATTTAAGTGAAATTTTGAAAGGAAACCCCCACCCCCTCCAAAAAACGTTTGTTTTCCAAACTGTGCAAAAGGGCCATTTCCACACTTTTTTTAAAAGCCATTATTATAGTTTTGACGAGTCAGCAAATTTTTTGTCACAAAAGCTTTCGGTGACAAATTCTCCACCAGTGCTACCTGCCACGGCTACCCTTCCACCATATCCCTCTGTTTTATGGTTTTTATATATGGACACATTTTCAAAAGAGCTCAGCATTATGAGTTTTCAGCCTTTTTTGGAAATCTGGCTTTTATTTAGGCCAGGGGTGGGCAAACCTTTTGGCCCGAGGGCCACATCTGGGTATGGAAATTGTATGGTGGGCCATGAATGCTCATGAAATTGGAGTTGGGGTACAGGAGGGGGTGAGGGCTCTGGCTTGGGGTACGGGATGGGGTGGGGCCAGAAATGAGGAGTTCATGGTGCGGGAGGGGGCTGGGGCAGGGGGGTTGGGTGCGGGAGAGGGATCAGGGCTGGGGCAGGGGGTTGGGGCACAGGAGGCGTCAGGGCGGTGAAGTCCGGGCGGTGCTTACCTCAAGCAGCGCCTGGAAGCAGCAGCATGTCCCTTCTCTGGCTCTGTGTGCTGCCCTGTCCGCAGGCATCGCCCCTGCAGCTCCCATTTGCCCCAGCTCCCAACCAATGGGAGCTGCGGGGGTGGCGCTTGGGGCGGGGGCAGCGCGCGGAGCCCCCTGGCTGCTCCTAAATGTAGGAGCCGGAGGGGGGACATGCTGCTGCTTCCGGGAGCCTCAGCATGTGCACATGGAACGGCCTCCGACCCCGCTCCCCGGCTGGCACGTGGGAGCAGGGCAAGCCCCAGACCCCACTCCCCAGCAGGAGCTTGAGGGCCAGATGAAACCGTCTGGAGGGCCAGATGTGGCCCGTGGGTCGTGGTTTGCCCACCTCTGATTTAGGCCCTCTCTGGGAACCGAGCTCTTTTGAAAATCTAGTTCCACGGTGCCAAGCACCGTGGGAATATGTAAGTCTCATGGAAAATGAAAGGGTTAAAACATCTAGAACAGAACGTTTTATTCTCTCTCTCTGCTGCAGTGACTGGGGGAAACCCATTTTGCATATCGACCATATTAGTTATCTTATAAATAAATTTAAATCTTATAAATGTCTCTTATAAAATGCTAGCTTTGTGCCTTGAATAATACAGGTAGAGACGGGAGGGCAGGGACTAGGCTTGGAAATGGCAAAGCATAAGAGCTGAACAAGCTGTGTCCTAGCGAGACATGTCAGCAGTTTGTTCTCTGGGCCCCAAATGACTAGCACACGCCGTGAACTCTTTGACACTGCCTTTCTGGTTGCCTGCGCAGAGGCCAAAAGGCGACAGTTATTTCCAAACAGTTGCTCAGAAATGCAACTATTTCATTAGACGGGGCGTGTAGGTGGAGTGACCTCACTATTCAGAATGCTGCAGGGCATACCAAGCCCAATTAATCAGGAAGATAATTCACATCATGAAGCCAATCCCAGTTCCTCAAGCAAATAAAAGAGGTAGCCTCAGCCCTTGAAGAACAGAGGTTCATCCTTCTCTTCTGTGTTCTGTTCTCTTCTCCAGAAAGCTCACTCCTTCCTTCCTTCCATTACTTCCATTTTACCCACACCAGCTACAATGTCTCGCCAATCCACTGTCAGGTTCCAGAGCGGAAAACAGGGCTTCAGTGCCTCTTCTGCCTTCATCCCAAACAGCTGCCGCACCAGCTACAGTTCACGTTCTGTATCCCGGGCCGGAGGTTGCGGTGCTGGTGCTGGCGCTGGTGCTGGAAGGGTTGGTGGTGGTGGCAGTTGCTTTGGCAGCAGAAGCCTCTACAACCTAGGCGGATCTAAAAGAATCTCCATGGCTGGAAGCAGTGGTGGCTTTCTGTGTGGCGCTCCAGGCCCAGTTGGTTTTGCTGGTGGCGCTGGCTGCGGATTCGGTTTCGGTGGCGGAGCAGGCGGTGGCTATGGGTTAGCTGGCGCTGGGTTTGGTGGCGGGTTCCCTGTTTGCCCACCTGGCGGGATCCAAGAAGTGACCATCAATCAGAGCCTTCTAACACCTCTCAACTTGGAAATCGACCCCACCATCCAGAGGGTGCGTAAAGAGGAGAAGGAGCAAATCAAGACCCTCAACAACCAATTCGCCTCCTTCATTGACAAGGTGAGAGATAAGATTGCATAGATATCTTGTCCTGATTGTTCAGTGGGGAGGAAAAACAATTGCATTTCCTTATCAGCATTGTCTGTTCATCCACAAACAGAGCCGGGGGGCGAATCTGGCATAACCCCACTCATTTGTGGCAGATCTATCAGTCCACTGCAGTTGACATCAGCATCTGGCCTGTAAAGGCTGTTACTGACTATCATCTTGTGTTATTAATCAAGGAGCTGTCAAATGGCCAGTCAATGGAGCCCTGCCCATTTAAGCTATCAGGGAACCAGACCTCCAGACTTGAATTTTCTTATTAAGTTGGAAAGGTAACATTGAAACAATGCAATTACATTTAGGTGGTTCTTTTAAAGTCAAGGTATTTTGAGGACTTACCTACCTGACAGCATCCTGTTCATCTCTTTGTTGATTGCATCAGATTTGCCAGAACAAGAAGAAACAGGAGCTTAACAAAAACCTTGACGTTCTTGTTGACCAATCAGCATGCATTTGTGGTCAAAGCAAATGTTAAACTGTCTTGTGGACTTTTTTGTACTCAGCCCAGTAATAAATATTTTAGATTTATTTTCCCCTTAAGGGGTTATTTTTTTCCTGCCTTGTCCCACATGTCATCATTTGCACCTATGCAAAATGTGTGCAAAATACAACCAATCTGTCCTGGTATCATTTCAAAACCACTTTGCACAGGTGTAAATGGGGAGGATATAAGATGTCATAGCTATCTTGTCCTGATTGTTCAGTGGGGAGGAATATGGTATAAGGAACAGGGGAATCAGCTTCTAATTAGATTGCAATATGGGCAAGATCCTTGAAGTCAAATTTGCTACACCCATTTACACCAGCTGAAGATCTGCCCACTAGTTCGTAGGAGCTCAGTGAGAGCGGAGGGCACTCAGCATCTCTCAGGAAGTGCTCAGTACCCTGCAGGATTGGACTCTAAACATGCATGGGAGTTAACCTGGATGACCCATATTATTGTAATACTTTTATGGAACCAATTTAGCATCTTCTGGATCCTTGTGCTTTTCAGGTCCGATTCCTTGAGCAGCAAAATAGGGTGCTGGAAACCAAATGGAGCCTGCTGCAGGAACAGGGACAAAAAACCGTGAAAAACAACATTGAGCCCCTCTTTGAAAATTACATCGGTAATCTCAGGAGGCAGCTGAACAACCTGCTGAATGAGCGAGGAAGACTTGAAGGGGAGGTGAACAACATGCAAAACGTGGTGGAGGATTTCAAGAACAGGTAAGTCCATCTCTCTAGCTGCTCCCCATCACCACAGCATCAGGGGTGTTTAAATAAAAAAAAAAATAGTACATCCGCACTGTAATATCAGTCTGATAAGGAAGGGACAAGACTAACAAATCACCAATTGCAAGTTTACTAGAGAGATACATCTTATAATGTGACAGTTTTCAGAGGGGTAGCCGTGTTAGTCTGTATCAGCAAAAACAATGCAGAGTCCTTGTGGCACCTTAGAGACTAACACATTTATTTGGGCATAAGCTTTTTCACTCCATGCATCTGATGAAGTGGGTTTTAGCCCATGAAAGCTTCTGCCCAAATAAATTTGTTAGTCTCTAAGGTGCCACAAGGACTCCTCGTTGTTTTATCTTATAATGTATGGATTATATCACTGTCCCATGGTTAATTGGACAGTTAAAAATCTCTCTATAGAGTGAAGGGACAAGACAGAGGTCCAGGTATAACAGTATTTTGTAGATGACACGTTAGGTGCAGAATCTACAAAGAGTTATGAATGCATTTATTGGTCTGAGTAAAATAACTCACGGGCATTAGACTTTGGGAGACTGCATCCTTAAACTGTAAGGGAAGAAGCAGTGAGAATGACGGACTGCCAGGAAGAGAGAAAAAGAACAGAAGGTTTTATCTAGAGCAGTAGTTCTCAACCAGGGGTACATGTACTCCAGGGGGTATTTATCTAGATATGTGCCTAGTTTTACCCCAGGCTACATAAAAAGCATTAGTGAAGTCAGTACAAACTAAAATTTCATACAGACAATGACTTGTTTAACCTGCTCTATATACTGTACACTGGAATGTAAGTACAATGTTTATACTCCAATCGATTTGTTTTATAATTATATGGGGAAAATGAGAAAGTCAGCAATTTGTCAGTGCTGGGACGCTTTTGTATTTTAATGTCTGGTTTTGTAAGCAAGGGGTTTTTCAGTGAGGTGCAACTTGGGGGTACGCAAGACAAATCTGACTCCGAAAAGGGGTACAGTCGTCTAGAAAGGTTGAGAGCCACTGATCTGGAGTACTTTTCTATAGACATCAGTTTACATGTTTTACCTGGTTTAGCGTAGACACACGGATCATTGCCTGAGTTACCCTGAAAACTAACATTCAAATCCTGGTGACAGCTGAGATTAGCACGCACACAAAATGCTCTCGGGGAAGTTTATTCTAACAGGGCTGCAATTATTGGTCAGTTACTTGCCTACACAAACGTTCCCTCTGCCCCATTCCATTAGGTACGAAGATGAAATCAACAAGCGCACAACTGCCGAGAATGACTTTGTGACACTCAAGAAGGTGAGTGTTGTTTGTATAATGCAAGCTTTATTATTGTTTGTCTTTCAGCAACACCTAGAGATCCGGGCACTGTTGTGCAAGGCGCTGTACAGAAACAGAGAGAGAGAGGCAGACCTTGCCCCAAAGAGCTTGCAATAGAGAAGACAGACAAAGGGTGGGAGAAAGGGAGGATTATTAGCCCAATGGAACTGCAGTACAGGAAGATCTAAGGGACTTGCCCAACATTACATAGGGAAGCTTTGGCACACCTGGGAACTGAGCTTAGCTCTTCAGAGCATCAGTCCAATGTTTTAACCACAAGACCTCTCAGATCAGCCCTTCAGCCACAACACTATTAACAACCATTAGAAAATCCTTTACATGTATTCTAGAAGATGAGTTTGGAGCTAATCATGTTGCTGGCCTGGTAATGAAAGTGCTTCGTTCATTTCAATCCATTACTGTCTTTCAGGATGTGGACGGTGCCTACATGAACAAGGTGGAGCTGGTTGCCAAGGTGGACTCCCTGACTGATGAGATCAATTTCCTGAGAGCCCTGTACGAAGAGGTAAGTGCCAGCAGCCCGAGGTCTCTTTCAGCGGGTTTCAAATGAGTTTTCCCAGTGACGTCCAAAATTCTGAAGCTTTTTTTGCAATGACATGGACTGTCTTGACCATTCCTGACAGTTGTTTGGGTGACAGCCCCTTACCTTAGGCTGTAGCCTCTGCGTATGGTGCACAGTGAAAAGTTCAGTTGTCTACCAATGAGGAAAAGTCTCTTTGACTCACAGTTCACCCGAATATTGGCATGAATTGCAGGAACTGGCTCAGATGCAGACGCAGCTCTCCAACACCTCCGTCGTTCTGTCTATGGACAACAACCGAGACCTGGACCTGGACGGCATCATTGCTGAAGTCAAAGTGCAGTACGAGGAGATCGCTAACAGGAGCCGAGCTGAGGCTGAATCTTGGTACCAAACTAAGGTGAGTCACCATATGCCAACAGAGGGTTGAGTTCCAATTCGCTGCACGTTCGGTTGTATATCACTATTATTGTGCTTCCTGATTTGTGTTGCTGAGCATTCAGAGGTACCAATCAGGGATTAGGTGGTGACCAATTGTGCTAGACACCGCACACACATAACAACATGCAACGCCTGCCCCAAAGAGGATGGACTTTAACGTGATTTGTGTGTCCCTTTGTGTACGCCAGTATGAAGAGCTGCAGGTTACCGCTGGCAGACACGGGGATGACCTCCGCAACACCAAACATGAGATCTCAGAGCTGAACCGAATCGTCCAGAGACTGCGGAATGAAATTGACAATGTGAAAAGACAGGTAGGGCACTGTGGAAAACACAGGAGGGTATTTTGTGGGCAGGTGCTTCATTATCGCAGTTCCAAGCCTTAGGCAAAGATGGATGCAAATGCAACCCCGTTGATTTCTGCTGCACCAGAACTGAATTTGGCCCCTTTGGTCTCAAAGTAAAAATGCCACTAGGATTTGACCAGATTTTTCTGCTTATAAATAAAATGAATAAATAACATAGGGCCAGAACCTCAGTGTGAATGAAGTCAATGCACTTTATGCCAGCTGGCAATCTGGACTTCAAAGGGTTAAGCTGCGTGATACTATCCCTAATGTTTCCCCCGTTGCAGCCCCTGGAAACGTTTGCAAACATGTTAGATTGAAACACAGAGAGCCAAATTTTCAGTGGTGTCAATCAGCCACGTTCTGCTAAAGTTAATGGAGCTAGGAAGATTTACACCAGCTGATGATCTGTTCCAAACTGTAGAAAAGTTGATGGGAAGAGATGAGATGCTCATAGATTATTCCAGCTTGATCTGCACCCAGGCCGGATCAGGCAATTGCGTACTAGGAAGGCAGAATGGTTTGATGTTTCCTATGGAAGTTTAGATCGATGTTCTTCTCTGCCATAGTGCGCCAACCTGCAAGCAGCCATTGCTGAGGCCGAGGAGCGTGGCGAACTGGCGCTCAAGGATGCCCAGGGCAAACTGGCTGAGCTGGAGGATGCCCTGCAGAAGGCCAAGGGAGATTTGGCGCGTCAGCTGCGGGAGTACCAGGAGCTGATGAACGTCAAGCTGGCTCTGGATATCGAGATCGCCACCTACAGGAAGCTGCTGGAAGGAGAGGAGAGCAGGTGGGTGAAATGCAGCACATTCATGTCCAGATTTTAGTGAGGTCAATGGGAACTGTAGGTGCTCAGCATTTCTGAAAACTCCCCCCTGAAGCAACTTTTCTTTATGCTGGAATCAATTGAAATGTTAATGAAAAAAATTTGAAATTTGGATGAAATATATTAGCAATTTAAAAAAAATATGTTATGAAATTATTTTTGTTTGTCAGCCAATGTGCAGAGAGGTTTTGATTTTTTGAAATGTCCAAAAAAAACCAAAACAAAACCCCTGAAGGCTGGCCAAAAGGCTTCTGTCAAAACTTTTTTTTTAGTTGGAAAACTGGGGGTTTTGGCTAACTGAAAATTTTCCTGGAAACCTGGAAAGTATCTGTTTTCCGCACAAAAATTCAACTACTTGATGAAAAAATTCATGGAAAAGTTTCTGCTTTTTTCAACCAGCTCCTGTCAATGGACATCACTTGAATTCTTACTTTCCTCTCTTCTCTTCCCTAACAGGCTGTGTGGAGATGGTGTTGGTGCAGTCAATATTTGTAAGTCACTTGAATGCATATATTGTACAAACTGCCTTGCTTTAGTCTCCATTTGCCACTCAGTGGCCACCATCCAGTGAGATCTAAACACATGGTGCTTTCTTTTTGCAGCTGTGGTCACCTCAACTGTTGGAGGTGGGTATGGAAGCAGAAGCGGTCTCGGCATGGGAGGTGGAAGCGGTCTCGGCATGGGAGGTGGAAGCGGTGTCTGCATTGGAGGTGGAAGCGGTGTCGGCGTGGGAGGTGGAAGTGGTGGCGGCATGGGAGGTGGAAGCGGTGTCTGTGTTGGAGGTGGAAGCGGTCTTGGCATTGGAGGTGGGCTCAGTGTTGGAGGAAGCAGCTTCAGCTCTGGAAGCGGAAGAGGCATCGGTGAGTTGAGCCTCGGAGGCGGAAGCGGCTCTAGTGTGAAATTCGTCTCAACTACCTCTTCCACCAAAAGAAGCTACAAAAGCTAAAACTCAGAATTCAAAGCCCTCGCACCCCGATTGAAATATCTCCACATTACTGACCTACGAATGGGACCACCATTTTGAATAAGAGCAACGTTTTCTAACCTTCTCTTTAGAAACCAAGCTTAAAAAATGTTGGCCTATGTCTGAATTTTCCAAACATTGCCTTGAATCGGTTCTTTTTTCAATCTTGCTATCTATTATCTCTCACGTAGAAACCTATAACCTCTGTCCAACAAGAAGAGAAAGTACATATTTCTCCGAACAGCAGAACGTTTGTGCTTTCCTCAAAAACTTTGAATTTTTCATTGGAAAACTGAAAGCTGAAAAGATGAAAGTTTTTGACAAACCCAAACATTTCTGTTAATTTTCACCCAAAAGTTTTCAGCCAAACATGCCAAAATCTCCCCCCAAAATGTGGAAAATTTGATTTTCCTTCAAAAACATTCAATGTAGGGGCTACCTTTCTTCCAGTGAAATATTGAATTTTTCTGGATAAAAAGATTTCCCCATTTTCTGAATCACCTCTGGTGATTACATAGCCTCGACAAGACCTACTGCAACTAAGAAAACCACCATCCCTTTCCCATGTATTTTCTTTTCCTCCATACCAAGGAGTAGCTCATGGATTTGGATATTTTTTATGCCAAAACTCAGTTGTGTAAGTTTTAGAATGGCAAGAGAACCATTATGTTAAGCACTGTCTGAATAATGTTAGAACCAGGCACTTGATCATTATTTCTTGTCCAGATCTAGTGTAGATTTCAAAATCTGAGTCCATTACAGGACACAATGTACATGGCTCGCTCTCTCCATAGCTTGGGCACCTATTTATGTCACCCAGGTTATTTCATTATTCAGTTGAACAAATGGTTCCTTGTCTAGAAATTTACAACACACTGTGCTTTAGCTCATCCAAATTGTATTGAGTTCTGTGTGCAAATGGATGTTCCCACCTTGTTCTGCATTTGCCACATCTGTATCTCACATTGCACATAATTCCCACTGTTTTATTTCCAACGGACTTTGAATTGAAAGTTATCCGGCCTTATGTTGTATATAAAACGTGTCGCACCATTGTTTGTTCTTTGGGCTCTGGAGCTCATGTTGTTGGAAGCTTCTTGTCACTTTCCAGTGTTTGTCTAATAAAATGCATATGTAATTTATTCTGCTGTCCAGACCTTTAATTAATGTTTAAGGCAGGGGTGGCCAACCTGAGCCTGAGAAGGAGCCAGAATTTACCAATGTACATTGCCAAAGAGCCACAGGAATATGTCAGCAGCCCCACATCAGCTCCCCCCACTCCCAGCGCCTCCCACCCACCAGCAGCCCCACCGATCAGCACCTCCCCTTCCCTCCCCGCACCTCCCGATCAGCTGGTTCGTGTTGTGCAGGAGGCTCTGGGGGGGAGGGAGAGGAGCGAGGGCATAGCAGGCTCAGGAGAGGCCGCGGAAAGCGGTGGAGTGGGGGCAGGGCCAGTGGCAGAGCCAGGGTTTGAGCAGTGAGNCCAGCACATTGGAAAGTTGGCGCCTGTAGCTCCAGCCCCGGAGTCGGTGCCTATACAAGGAGCCGCATATTAACTTCTGAAGAGCCCACATGTGGCTCCGGAGCCACAGATTGGCCACCCCTGGTGTAAGGGAAATGGAAACACATTTGTAAGGCAATTTGCCGAGGGGCATATAGATCAGGGCCAAATTTTGCTCTCCATTTACACTCTGTGAAATTCCATTGACACCAATTTTTTGTGTATAGCAACAGAGTAGTCTCCTTTTAATTACTTTGGGAGCCCTCTAGTGGCGCTCACTGTGTTCTATGGTTTTGAAGCCACCTGAAGCAGGTAAGAGACAAATCTCTTTCAGCACTGGCGCTACATTGAGCGATCTCCAAATCCGTCCAGATGTTGGGTAAAATCTTGACCCCATTGAAGTCAAGAGAATTTTGCTACTGACTTCAGTTTGTTCAGGATTCCTCTCATTGGGTATTAAGTAGTTTGAAGCTGAAAGGTTTGATTTGCCAGGGAAGGGCAAGGTGTCAGGGTGGTAAAGATATTTAATCTTTGTCTTCATTTCACCTTCTGCCAATGCAGCTTCTCCCCTCCCCCCACCGCCAATTGGTTCTCACAGGTCTGAAAAAACTTAAGGCCAGATTTTCAAAAGAGCTTTTAAAATCTCTCCATCAGTGTCACAATAGACCTTCTGGGTGCTCAGCTCTTTTGCAAATCTGGCCCTGTTTGTTGGTGCTGAGCCCTTGAAATTTTAGCCCTGAGCTCTTTCGAAGATCTCGCCCTCGGTGCGAAACAATGCCACGTAGTCTGAGAAAACGCCCCGTGACAGAGGCAACTTGGCGTACCACAGCACAATCGGAAACTAATTGCAGGGGAATGAAAATAACCAACTATTTTCTTGGTGAATTTCAACTCAGCATGTCCATGCTCCAGCCCAGTTTCACGTTTTGGGTATTTATTTTTTTAGTGAATCAGATTCAAAAACGTTTATTGTCTAGTGTTTTGCAACTTTGGGTGAAGAATCAGGGAGGCATGTGCTCCCTGCTCTATCTGATTGACATTCACCCCTGTGCAAAGCCCCAGCAAAAGGCCCACATGCAATTTAAATCCTCTTCATAATCGGTCTCGTGCTCTTCCTCTGTCAACGAGAATGGTCAGACAAAGAGAATTCCATCCTGCGGGAAATTCTGGCATTTCCATATTTGCTTTCATGCCCCAAGATTCCAAATGTAGGAACTTTTCATGGAACTAAAAGTTCCGAAAGCATTTCAATTCAAAAACATTTCCGTTCAACATTTTTCAATCAAAACATTTAGTTTCCAGTCAGGTCAACATTAATCTCTATGTCCACTAGAGCCACTGTGGTGCCTCATGGGAGTTGTGGTTCCAAAACACTCATGCCCCCTTTCTCCTATATGGGCCCTGCTCACTGGCTGGACTATATCTCCCATGAGGTTCAGCTGATTGCCATATTTGGGGTCGGGAAGGAATTTTTCTCCAGGGTAGATTGGCAGAGGCCCTGGAGGTTTTTTGCCTTCCTCCGCAGCATGGGGCAGGGGTCGCTTGCTGGAGGATTCTCTGCAACTTGAAGTCTTTAAATCATGATTTGGGGACTTCAACAGCTGAGTCAAGGGAGAGAATTATTGTAGGAGTGGGTGGGTCAGCTTTTGTGGCCTGCATCATGCAGGAGGTAAGACTAGATGATCATAATGGTCCCTTCTGACCTTAAAGTCTATGAGGTACTGCAATCTTTCCCTGATGCTGAGCCATTTTGAAATGTTTTGACCAACCCTAATTCTACCCTCTGTGAGCCTGACTCCCTCCCCTTTGTTTGAGGAGAAGAATAAGAAGAAGAGTTTCCAACAGATGTTTCCCTCTCCCATGGGTTTTTCCACAGGGAGAGACATGATCTAGCCCTGAGACAGAAATAAGTGTCAGCCAACACACGTTGGAAGAGCGGCTAGGGATGAATGGGAGGAACTGGCAGTGGGAAACTTACTTTATAATTTGGGGAGGGCACAAAATGAAATGAGAAACCTACTCGGTGAGAAAACTGACTGGCACACGCAGTACAAGAGAAAGGAGGCCCATGTGCTGTTAATTGCCAAATTCCAAAAGCTTGACTCCCTTGGAATAATTAACTCTGCTTTTATTAATTATTTTTAAAGAATGGGAAAAGGGACCTTGTGTCAAAAATAATTATCTCAGTAAGATAATAACAACACCTAGTCCTTATGCAGTGCTTTTTCATCAGTAGGCCTCAAAGCACTATACAAAGGCGGTCAGGATCACCATCCCTGTTTTTCAGATGGGGAAACTGAGGCACGGGAAGGCAAAGATAGTTGCCAAAAGTCACACAGTGGACCAGAAATAGAACGGAGGTCCCCTGAGTTCCTGTCCAGGGTGCTATCTACCAGGACACATTGCAAAGACAAGCTAGTATGCTGCTGGAGCTAAATTTATATCTCAGAGTTTAAAGTACATTTTGGCCAGAAAACGTTATCTGTATATGGAGATGACTTAGCCGTAAGTAGATATAACGCAACTTAGTCTCTTACCGATTTTTCAACCACTGCATTTTTGAACACTTTGCAAATAGAGAAATAGGGATCCTTTTGGCAAATCAAATAACACAAACAGCTCTGTTGACTAATCACATTCCCACAAGAAGGCAGCCCATTTAGGCAATGGAATTTTCATTCCAACGCATCGAATGTCGATAACCAACATTCAGGATTAATGTCAATGAGCCACATAAACTTACGTCATTGACTTAAAGATTCTGGTGGAGATTTTACAAGGGGATTTGTGGGGTTCAGCTCCCATTTAAACTAGTGGGAACCGATCACCAAAATCCCTTAGATGCTTGGAATAGAAGAGGCTGATATTTTCAATCAGCTGGAGAAAATATCTGTCTAGAGTTTTACACTGTGGCTTTGCAGAGTCTGTCAACATCTCAGGAGTACACCACGCTTCAGTTTTCAAAACAGTATCATCTTTACAGATTTTATGCGATGAGTAACACAGGGATATAAATCTAGTTGCCTCGTGCAAACAGATTTTATGGTTCACCCTATCGTGTAGATACAATAGCTGGAGGGGTTAGTAAAAATGTAATTCACTAACCTCATAGTAATTAGAAATGGAAAAGACCTATTAAAACACCACGTTCAGCCTCTTGCAAAGGAAGAAGAGAAGTCCCCTGATGGAGACTCTGTGAGATGTTCATAGAATCCAAGATTTTAAAACTCAAAGGAAGCATTCTGGTCACCTAGGCATAATGCAGGCCAAAGAATTTCACCCAGAAATTCGCACATCAAGCCCCTATTAAAAACTGATCTTACACCAGGGACACCCTAGCAGATTATGCTGGTTATGGGGACTGTCCTGGTTAAGGCCCTGATTCATTCAAACACTTAAATATGCACTTAAGTCCCTCAATAGGGCTTAAGCATATGCTTAAAGCTAAGCGTGTTTTGCAGAATCGGGGCCTAAGGGTATGTCTATACTACCCACCAGATCGGCAGGCAGCCATCGATCCAGCAGGGGTTGATTTATCGCATCTAGTCTAGACGCGATAAATCGACCCCCGAGCACTCTCCCGTTGACTCCTGTTCTCCACTGGCGAGAGACGGAGGAGCGGCAGCAGTCGACTCACCGCAGTGAAGACACCGCGGTGAGTAGATCTAAGTACATCGACTTCAGCTAGTGTAGACCAGGCCTAAGAAAAGACACCATTTAAAGAGGTATATTTAATCCCCCAAATTAAAAGGAAATAACATGCTGGTCTGAATTAAAGGGCAAGAACTGAAATAATACTCCTTGTTTTTCAGTCGTATTTCTTCTTTGTTTGGCAATGGAGGGCCAAATTCTGTTGCGACTTAAAGTCAAGGCCCAAACTCCAAGATTCGGCCCTTAATGAAAACCCAGGAACTCAGAATTTCCCACTTATTTAAAATCTAGTTAAATACCAGTTATTGGCTGGCAGCAGGGCTCAGTGAATTACACATGCTGCTTGGAGTCAGGTGATCTAGGTTTTGTTCCCCAGCTCTGGCTGCGAGATCTTGAACAAGTTGCAAACTCTCTGTCCTTCATCTGGTCCCTCTGAAAAATAAGCATAATATCAGTACCTCTTATCATCCCCCTTTTAAATATATTGATGCAAAATGCCACGTAAGTGCGACCAATTATTATTAACACTATTTGAATGGCTTGCCATTAAGCAGAATGTATGACAATTCCCTCCTGGCATATCCACGGTCATTATTATTTAGGATTATGAAACTTTATGGAGACCTAAAAAGTTAAATTGGTTCCTTGGGAGATTTCCCTGAAATATAGACATTCCAATTAAGTGCACCGTAATTAAGAGGAGTAGATGTTCCTACTAAGGAGAATTGAAGTATGTGTGGGAAGTCAGGGTCCTTGCTTCTTTAAAGGCTTAAGATGCCCTTTCACCTCAATGCACTTGGATATTTGCTGGCATATTTGTCTTTATTGTACAAGGCTGTGACATCTGTGCTCTGATAGTAGTTGGGGAACGGTTGTGCAATATCATACCAAGAGATCTTATGAACAAAATTGTTGAGTGAAGTTCTACGGCCTGAGTTATGCAGGATGTCAGCCTAGATTATCATACAATTGTAGAACTGGAAGGGGCCTCGAGAGGTCATCTAGTCCAGTCCCCTGCACTCAAGGCAGGACTAAGTATTATCTAGACCATTCCCAACAAGCGTTTGTCCAACCTGCTCTTAAAAATCCCCAATGATGGAGATTCCACAACCTCCCTAGGCAATTTATTCCAGTGCTTAACCATCCTGACAGTTAGGAAGTTTTTCCTAATGTCCAACCTAAACTGCCCTTGCTGCAATTTAAGCCCATTGCTTCTTGTTCCATCCTCAGAGGTTAAGAAGAACAATTTTTCTCCCTCCTCTTTGTAACAACCTTTTATGTACTTGAAAACTGTTATCATGTCCCCTCTCAGTCTTCTCTTCTCCAGCCTAAACAAACCCAATTTTTTCAATCTTCCCTCAGAGGTCACGTTTTTTAGACCTTTAATCATTTTTGTTGCTCTTCTCTGGACTTTCTCCAATTTGTCCATATCTTTCCTGAAATGTGGCGCCCAGAACTGGACACAATACTCCAGTTGAGGCCTAATCAGCGCGGAGTAGAGCAGGAGAATTACTTTTCGTGTCTTGCTTACAACACTCCTGCTAATACATCCCAGAATGAGGTTTGCTTTTTTTTGCAACGGTGTTACACTGTTGACTCATGTTTAGCTTGTGATGCACTATCACAGTTGTCCCTTTGGCCCTTAAAAATCTCCGAAGCTACGAGCTCTTGAATTCATTGGAGTTGCTTCAGATTTACTCCCGGGCGTAAACGGGGTCAGAATCTTAGCATTATTAACAACTCCTCTTTCAAAACTTAAGAACACCATTCATCTGACCCTACTCAGGCACAACACACTTTGATCATGGTGGTAGTTGTGCCTAAGGAGTGGACAAGGACAGTCATCCCTGGAAACAGAAGGGTGGCCAAGCAGGTAGTTCCGAAGCAAAAAATACCAATGGTGCTGTCTCAGCAGCTATAACTTTCCTACTTAATTCCCCTCCGCTTGGAAAATGAAAGGCTGTTTGTGCAGAGTTAAAAGCAAACCCCGAGGGAGCCCTAGGAATTTTTTTATTTTTAAATAATCTCTGCTCTGAAAAGAACAGGTTGGAAAATTCTGGTTAGCTTTATGAGTTTATAGGTTGCCAGGATATTATGTTCCAGGTCAGCCCAGTGATTAGTGGGTTGGGAAAGATGGGCCACTGCCAGGCATACCAAACCGATTAATTCAGCCAAATGATCTGAGACCTTCTGTGACCAAGCCCAGGTCTTCAAACAGATAAAAAGGGGGAACTCTCCAGACCCGAGCTCAGAAGGATCTCTCTCCTCCTTTGCATCTCATCCCAACCACTCCTCACACCGTGCGATCGGAAGCCATGGCTCAGAAAACCATCAGCATTAGGTCAGGTGGAGCCACTAGGAATTTTAGTGCCTCCTCTGCCGTTATCCCAGGTAGCCGAACCAGCTTCAGCTCCATCTCTGTTTCCCGGGGAGGTGGTGGAGGTCTGGGAAGGGTCTGTGGTGGTGGTTTTGGCAGCAGGAGCTTCCATGGTCTAGGTGGAAGCAAAAGAATTTCCGTTAGCGGAGGCTATCGCGCTGTTAGATCTGGATATGGTTATGGGTTAGGTTACGGTGGGGCTGGGTATAGGATTGGCGGAGCTGGATATGGGTTCGGTGGTGGATTCGCACCCGGCACTGGTGGCATCCATGAAGTCACTGTCAACCAGAACCTCCTGGCGCCCCTCAACCTGGAGATCGACCCCACCATCCAGAAGGTGCGGAAGGAGGAGAAGGAGCAGATCAAGACCCTCAACAATAAATTTGCTTCCTTCATCGACAAGGTAAGGCCTGATCAGCTTCATCCGTGAAGCCTATCCTGGCATGCACGCCATTGGCTAGTCAAGATATGTTAAATGTTCTATGATTCATATTGTTCTCCGTTAGGAGTGACAAAATCTTCAGTCAGTTCATATCTGGGTTTTCACTCTGCACCCTGGTCAGATCCAGGGCATTAGTGCCACCTGCTACAATGATACTGTCCAGCCATGAAATATGGATTTCAATCCTTCATCGTCCCATCTCTCAAGAGTTCTGTAGCATTTGCATAGGAACACACTTAGCTGGGGAAAATCACTTTGTTCTTTAAAACAGACAAGTTAAAATAGCATTACCATCTTGGAGAAAGCAGGCAAATAGATTTTGTGCCAGGGCTGGTCCATTTCCATTATACGTTTGCACGGCTGCGCATCTCTCTGAGCCTGTTTTCTTGCAAAAAAAATACATAGCTTAACAATTTGCATAAGACTATTGATTGAACGTGAAGTTTAAAACAAATTGTAGTGCCTCTCTTTTAAGTCCCACCTAAAATAGCATCTGTTTATTATTTATTAAGCACCCCAAAATGTGAATAAGATGTAAAGGAAGATAAGGACACAGTCCCAAGAGTTTAAATGTAAAATGTTTACTGATGCTACAGTGTTGCTGTAGCTGTGTCAGTCCCAGGATATTAGAGAGACAAGATAGGTGAGGTAATATCTTTTATTGGCCCAACTTCTGTTGATGAGAGAGACAAGCTTTTGAGCTTATGCAGAGCTCTTCTTCAGGTGACAATAGAGCTCTGTGGAGCTCAAGAGCTTGTCTTTGTCACCAACAGAAGTTGGTCCAATAAAAGATATTACCTCACCCACCTTGTCTCTCTACTGGCACGACAATATACACGCATTTATCTAGACAGATAGAAACAGTTGACTATTAGCCCCCAATTTTTCTGAGTTGTGTGGTTGTGTATTAGATGTACATGCCCATTTAAAGCCATAATGCACGTAAGACAAAGTCCCGGACCAGAAGACCTTCAAGTCTAGTTCATAAGAAGCGTGGCTGAGGTTTTGTCTTTTTTCTTTGTAAGCTGATGAGGCTACTTCAAATGCTTCAGTATTTTGTCTGATGGGATTCAGGTCCGGTTCCTGGAGCAGCAGAATAAGGTGCTGGAGACCAAATGGTGCCTGTTGCAGGAGCAAAAAACCGCAAAAAGTAATATTGAACCCATGTTTGAGGCTTACATCAATAATTTGAGGAGGCAGCTAGAAGCTCTTGGAGGTGAAAGACTTCGGCTGGATGGAGAGCTGAAGAACATGCAGGACACCGTAGAAGATTTCAGGATCAGGTAAGCAAAACTGGAAGGAATTCTATTCTGCTACGCAATACTATGCTATTGTACTCAAATTCTTATGCCACACCCATTGGTGTCATACCAGAAAACAAAGGCCAGGTCTGCGCTACAAACTTATACTGGCGTCATTACGTCACTCAGTGACTATCTGGGAGCTTAAGTTCTTTGAAAATCTGGCCCTTAGTCAATGTGAGTTTTGCTATTGATTTCAGCAGAGCCAGGATTTCGCCATTAGTATTTCAGTGGTTAGTAGGGGGTATCCATCTGATCCCTTCTTTATTGTGTTCCAGTCGTACCTTGGACATGCAGCTCTCAGGCATCTTTTGTAATGGGAATCAGTGAACATAGAGCTAAAAAATTGTGGATCTAAACCCAGAAGAACTAGGAGCTGGAACTTGGAATGGGCTGTTGTTCGTAATAATAAGATGCACTTTCTGCAATCTAGTCCCTCTAGCCTATGCTGGTCAATTTCCCACCTCTAGTGCAGCATGCCTGGAGGTAGCGATGGGAGGAGCGCTAGTGCAGACAGAGCACCAGTGTTTCAACTCACCGTGTCATCCCACTAGGATTAGATGGCACGATGATTAAAAAGCTGGTGGCTGGTCTGTATTAGGGCTGTCACCGGTTATCACCAGTAAAGGTGCAATGGTAGCAGGAAATTGTAAGAAGTGATGTCTAGAGCAGAGGTTCTCAAACTGGGAGGTGGGCCCCTTTGAAGGGGGGCGGGTGCTGAAAGTATTCGGGGTGGTGGTGGAACTTACTGCACACATTTTACCCATAGCAATGAATAGGGGTCTACTTATATTGTGGAAAAATCACGCATTTTTTGTGGGTTGGTCAGGGCATAAAGAGTGGATGTGTTCATACAGTTGTATGTTCCATGCCACCCTTACTTCTGTGCTGCTGCTGGCAGTGGCGCTGCCTTCAGAGCTGGGCACCAGGCACTCTCCGCTCTCAAGGGTGGAGGGGACATAAAATACAACAGACATAAAGAAGGGGAGAGCAATCAAATAAGTTTGAGAACCACTGGTCTAGAGTAGATACTGTCTGCAACAGAGCAGAAGTGATGGACGTTAGTTCATTTAAGGAGGGTTCTTGCGTTCATTATGAAGTCTGCTGGGGTCGATGCAGGAATTACTGTGTGAAATTCTATGGTTTGTGTGACTCAGAAAGTTGAACTTAACCATCACAATGATCCCTTCAGGCCTTGAAATCTATGAATCTCGGGATCCGTTTCCAGGGATGGACCGCACAGTCCCAAGGGTTCACTCTGACCCCCATTTAGGAAGTACTGAGCATGCTCACACGGACTGAGCATGCTCAGTAACACAGCTGAAGCCGGCTGCCCTCACTCCCCCACTATCAGCAGGCACAGGTCGTCTCTGACGAAAGCATGTGCATAAGTGCTCTGCTGAATAGGGATGAATTTGGCGCTCCTATCCTGAAATTATCCCCCAGAATCTCTGGCTAACGGGAAAAGGCTGTGGCTTGTTTCATGGGTGTACATGGAGGTGGAGTTGAAAGGAGCATGGGAGATGAGTGCTCTCCTTGTCGATTTTTATTTTAGTGGGTTTTGGGGGGCGTTGTTCAGTTTACTTTTTTTAACAAATTTGTCCCACAACAAGAAATGCATACTCAGTTTGGCTTTTACAAAAAATAGGCACATGCTGAACGAATTTTCCTTGGATAGCAGCTAAGATACATAGAAACCTGTGCAGGCTGCAACTTTGTTCAGTCATAACGCCATCTAATGGGTGTTGTATTCCCGAGGCGGGGGCGTCTGAAATCCGTGAAGAGTCAGGCCTGCACAAAATCTCTCTTTAAATTGTAGCTCTTAATCTCCCCCCAATGAATTAACTTATGACGGGCTGGGCAGCCATCCGTGTTTGGTATTAGCCTTTATACTCCTGCAACTGCTCAGTGGTACCGCTATGTCCTACCAAACCGGAGAGTCAAATCCTGGACTCAGACTCTGGATTCTTCATGTACCAGAGACATGCACTGGGCCAGAGTCTGCCCTCAGACCCCCTGCATTTGCGGCTCCACTGAAGTCAACAGGACGACAGGCGTCAGTGCAGAATCCGGCCCCTGCTGACTAACGCAGGTGTGGCACGGATGAGCTCAAGCAGGGTTCCTCCCAACCCTTCCAGCCTGAGAAAAGTTACAGGGATTACAAGACTTCTTTCATGCAGGATGGAAAATTAGAGGAGGATAAAACATGCCTTTAATGAAGGGCTTGCAGGTTCTCTGATGACATCCTTCCGTTGTCTGGCCCCAGGGTACCGTATTTGCAACTAGGCTGCCACAATACAGGCAGAAGATACACAACATCATCCTGCTGCTCCTTCTGATGTCCAAGGAGGCCTGTTCCCAGCTGGTAAATGGTCTATCAGAACAGGCTCTGTCAATTTCATGGATAGCCACTGTAAATATCTTGGCCATTAGTAACAACAGCCCAGCATATGCAAGGAAAAACATGTGGCAAGGGCTCGCAGAGGACAGGCAGTGGATACTAAATGGTTATACTTACACCAGCTGTAACAAGGCTCCTGTCTCACCTTCTTCCCGCCCAGGTACGAAGATGAGATCAACAAGCGCACGGCTGCAGAGAATGAGTTTGTGGTGCTCAAGAAGGTAAGTGATCTCGATAAAAAAGGAACAGGGGACTTATTTTTAAAAAGGAATCTTTGATAGCAGCCTTCAATTACCTGAAGGGGGGTTCCAAAGAGGATGGAGCTCAGTTGTTCTCAGTGGTGGCAGATGACAGAACAAGGAGCAATGGTCTCAAGTTGCAGTGGGGGAGGTCTAGGTTGGATATTAGGAAAAACTATTTCACTAGGAGGGTGGTGAAGCACTGGAATGGGTTACCTAGGGAGGTGGTGGAATCTCCATTGTTAGAGGTTTTTAAAGCCTGGCTTGACAAAGCCCTGGCTGGGATGATTTAGTTGGTGTTGGTCCTGCTTTGAGCAGGGGGTTGGACTAGATGACCTCCTAGGTCTCTTCCAACCCTAATCTTCTATGATTCTATGAATCATTTGTATTTGTTTTACCCTTTCAACCCTGAGAGATCAAAGGGCGCAGCGCTCCCCCCGCCATCCTCGCTGGAACCCTTCTTTTAAGCAAAGCTGGTGGACCGGTCTGCCTCTCCTTTGCCATCCATCCAGGATAATGATGTGCCTCTGGATCAGCCAGCAGCACCAGAACTTCCTCTCCTAGGGCCTGACCCAAAGCCCAGGGGACCAGCTCCCAAGGGACACTGAATCAGCCCCAGCTGTTAACCCCCTACCCTGGCTGTTCTGCCACTTCTCAGATTGACACTACCCCCATCTCTCCATGCCTATTTAGAGCATTTACCCCCTCCCATCCAGCCAGCCATGTGCTCCCCATCACTAGAAGTTAGTCTAGGAGCTCGGAGACCCAGCTTCAATTCCCTGCTCTGCTTCTTGGGGAAGTCACCTAGGCCCGAATGCGCAAAAGGAGTTAGGTGCCTAAGGACCAGTTTGGGGACGACTCCCGCCGAGCCCCGTAGGCGCCGAAACTCACTCGGCGCTGAAACGTTTGCGGTGAAACTGAACCGATGTTTCTGCTGTTGTTGTTTCTGCTGATGTTTCTGCTCACTCCCGCTGGCCGCCCCGGAGCCTATCTCCCGCCTAAGACCCAGAGCGATTCACAGACCAGGGGACAACAGGCGTTCGGCGGCCCTAAGTCACGTACAGGGCCCGATAAAGTCGGCCTCCTCTAGTCCCTCCTACCTTTTAGCCCACTGGTTAAGGGATGTGGGAGAGCCCCAATTCAGGTCCTCCCTCATCTGACGGGGGAGAAGTGATTTGAAGAGGGAACTGCTGCCTCTCAGGTGAGTGCCTAACCACTGAGTTACAGGATATTCTGACCTAGGGCTCCCTTACTCTCTCCTGGGAGCAGGGGAACTGGCTCCTGGGGTGCCCACCTCCCAGGGGAGTCCTCTACCCACCAGGCTAGAGTCATCCTCCTGCTTGTGCATGAGCTCTCTCTCTCTCTTTCTCTCTCTCTCACGCCTTCTCAGGCTACATCTACACTGAACACCACTTGCGGCGGTGTATAGGGGACCTGTAGCTACATGCCGCAGCAAAGAGCAGGCGGCATCCACACCATGGCGTAAAGCTGTGTGTGTCAGTGAAAGGCTGTGGCAGGGGGGAAGCCGCAGGGAAAGGCTCAGGACCAGGGAGCTGCCGGAGCCTTTCCCCGCTGCCAGAGTCTTTCCCTGCGGTGGGGAAAGGCTTCAGCAGTGGGGCAGCAGCTGCAGGATACTACTCTGCTAAAAACAGCCATGTAGACGGGGGAGGCACTGCTTGGGCAGGTAGAGAACCTGTAGGGGACATACCTGTGCACATACCTACAGGGCTCAGGCGTGTCTTTTCTCACCTAAGCAGTACCTCACCATCTACCCTGCAATTTATACCTGTGCAGGGGGAGATGGGATGTGGAGTGTACGAACTCGAAGTGCCGCCAAAAGCAGGATGCAGTGTAGACGCACCTTCAAAGAGTCAGCCGGGGCAGAGTCATCTGCGCATCACAATGGCTAACTCCTTTTGTGCCTTCAGGCCTTAGTGGCTCTGTGCCTCAATTTTCCAGCTGTGAAATGGGGATAGCGCTTCCCCATCTCATAGGGACACTGTGAGGATAACTACATTCAAAGACTGCGAGGTGCTCCGTAACCTTGGTAACGGCAGCCATGTAAGTCCCTTAGGTCCTGAACAATCCAGGGGGCAATAGTCAAAGGTGCGTAAGGGAGTTCAGTGCCCAGCACCAATGGGATTGCTTTGGAAATTCCATTCAATAGCTACAGGGAAGCTCTTTTATGGGGGCTGGGGCTGTGAGGAAAGAGACTGTTTAGAGCCGCTCAACATTTTGTCCAACGAAAGCTTTTTCATCCAAAACCCACAGAGATCAGATAGCCCATACATCTGGGTTGTTCTCCGGCAGCTTGTGTTAAAGCCCTGCTGGCCCTCATCGGGGAGCACAGCTGTGCAGTGTTTGGCTAGACCATCTCTGTTCCTCTGTTTTCAGGATGTGGACATTGCCTACATGAACAAGGTGGAGCTGGAGGCTAAAGTGGATGCCCTGACTGACGAGATCAACTTCCTGAGAGCTCTCTATGAAGCAGTAAGGACCGTTCTAATTTTCCCAAGTCTCCTGGGGCAAACATAATGCCATTTTTCACCCCACCCCACCCAGAAGCCAACTTTACATCAGAGAGAATCAAACCACTCAGAAATACATGCTCATAGCCATGCGTGGCGTTTATAGGGCCATGGTTCCCTTTATGTTGGTGTTTTACCATGCAACATTTCTGTGAAGAAGACTCCAAACAGGAGAGGAGGAGAGATCCAGACCCCAAATGTCATTTTTCTTTGATTTCCAGGAATTAGCTCATTTGCAGTCGCAAATCTCTGACACTTCTGTTGTCCTTTCAATGGACAACAGCCGAAATCTGGACCTGGACGGCATCATCGCAGAGGTCAAAGCTCAGTACGAGGATATTGCTAACAGGAGCCGAGCTGAGGCGGAGTCTTGGTACCAAACCAAGGTGAGTGGCACTGGAGTTCTGAGAGTTTGGACTATGATATTCATCACTAGGTTTCGTGGAGAGATGTTCGTCAAACCAGTTTTCTGTGGAAAAGTGTAGTTTCAACCAAAGCGAAATTTTCCGCAGAATTGTTATCGATCCAGACAACATTTAAAAAAAAAAAGAATCGGAGGGAAAAGTTTCGACATTTTCAGAACACGTTTTGATTTTGAAATGACTTCTTGTTTCAAATTTATGTTATTTTATTGCTTTAAAAAATAATTTTAAAAGGGGTCAAAATGGAAACGAAACATTGAATTCATAAAAGCTGACCCAAAACACAATTGGGGGGCGGGGGATTTGGGGGTGAAAAATTTTGAAATTTTGACTTTTTGCCCCAATTCAGGACCATTTTGTAGTGGTTGTTTTTAAGCTCAAAAGTTTTTGCAGGATGGAAAAGGACGCCCCAAGAACAGACCTAGGGTTTCACATGGGGTTGTACACATGGAGGCTATCCCATCCTGCCTTTCACACCGTCACCCTTATACTGATATTTTTAGTATGCTAACTTGATCAGAGCTAGAGCGGGTATGTCTACCTGAGCTCATAGACTCATAGACTCATAGACTTTAAGGTCAATGTGGACCATTATGATCAACCCTAACCCTAACCCTAAGCTGGAAACTACACCCCCAGTGTAGATACACCCTTAGAAACCCATTTCACCTCCTTGCCATATGGACCTTGAATTTCTTACTGGGGCAGGGGAATGGTGAAATGCGTTACAGTTTCTAAGCAAGAGCTGAATTTTAGGATATATCTACATTTGGGCCTGGGCTGTGATTCCCAGCTCATGTAGACATACTAACCCACCTGGAACCTGCGGGTACATACTCGGGGCAGCTAGCCCGGGCCACCGTTGCCACTGCCCATGTGACCCCAACTACACTCCTATTTTTAGCACACCAGCTCAATGCGAGCTAGTGCAAGCATGTCTATGCAAGCTGGGAATCACACCCCTAGCTCCGAGCGTCAATGTAGCTACACACAAAGGAAGAGGTGGAAGAAATCGGTTCCCTTTAATGGTTTCCAGTGGCTCACTGTGATCCCCTATGGTGCCGATTTCACCCTCCTCTCCATGTCTGACTCTGCCACCTCTATCCCCCCTGTCTATCACAGTATGAGGAGCTGCAGCTGACCGCTGGCAGACATGGGGACGACCTGCGGAACACCAAGATCGAGATCTCCGAGATGAACCGCATGATTCAGAGGCTCCACTCTGAAATTGACAATGTGAAGAAGCAGGCACGTCCGCGTGATGGTTACATTCTGGGATGTGGGCGGAGGGGAAGGAGGGATCTAAGAATTTCAGGACTGGAATCCCTCCTAGGAATTCAGGACTGCCTTAGCAGCAGGAGCGCCGCCAGTCCCACCCCCAAAATGCCGACGACGACCGGGGCGGCTGGCGCCCCCCAAATGTTAGCGCCCTAGGCGACCACCTAGGTCGCCTAATGGGTTGCGCCGGCCCTGCTTAGCAGCAGCGCCATGCTACCAGGGGCGTGAGAGACGATGGCTGGAGCATGCTGTACTCCAGCAATAATGGGCACTGTGGGCCGCTGGCCTGGGACTCAGGAGAGATGGGTTCAAATCCTGACTCTGCCACTGGCCTGCGGGTGACCTTGGGCAAGTCATATCACCTTTCTGCTTCAGTTTCCCCTTCTGTAAAATGGGGATAACAACACTCACCTCCTGTGTAAAGGGCTTTGAGAACTACTGAGGAAAAAGCACAATATAAGAGGTAGGGATTACTATGATGATGGTCCCGAGGGGTGTGTTACAAAACAGCAGGGCCGGCGCTTCCATTAGGCGACCTAGGCGGTCGCCTAGGGCACTGCTATTTTGGGAGCGCCTGCGCCCCCGCCGCCCGTAAAAATGTGGGGGCGGGACCTTCCGCCGCCACTGTTGGGGGCGGGATTTCGGGGGCGGGACCTTCCGCCGCCTAGGGCGCCAGCAAAGCTGGCGCCGCTACTGCAAAACAGAATAAGTTACACAGTCCTGAGGTTGTTCTAGGGGGGCAGGCACTGGAGGGGGTGTCAAGCCTAGAGATCTAGGGAGTGCAGAGGTGGCTTAAAGGCACCAAATGGAGATCTGGGCCAATCTCTATAACCCTGAGTTTCATACTGAGTCGAGAGATACATACACACAGTTCAATGATACAGGCCACAAGCTTGCAACCTTTCTGCAAGCATCCTTGCCATCCCTGACTGGTCCCACTGAAGTGATCAGGCTGGTAGACTGCAAATTCACACGTGCTCCCAATGGGATTCATTCACCGTACGCATTTCCTACCTTTGCAGTGCGCCAGTCTGCAGACAGCCATTGCCGATGCCGAGCAGCGCGGCGAACTAGCCCTTAAAGATGCCCGGGCAAAACTGGCTGAGCTGGAGGAAGCCCTGCAGAAGGGCAAGGCAGACTTGGCCCGCCAGCTGCGGGAGTACCAGGAGCTGATGAACGTCAAGCTGGCGCTGGATATCGAGATCGCCACCTACAGGAAGCTGCTGGAAGGAGAGGAGAACAGGTGGGTGGTATATACATTAGAGCTGGCTGAAAAACATGCCTTAAAACATTTTTGGACAGAAAATGGCTTCTCCGTTTCAATTTTTGCAAAAAAAAAAAAAAAATCATTTCAGTTTTTGTAAAAAAAAAAACCCCAAAGTCCAAAAATGTCAATTGCCGAAAAGGAAATATTTTCACATTCCCACTGAAAACTCCAAAAAAATTCAGCGGGGGCGGCAGGGGGGGAGGTTGAGGGGAGGAAGATTGGTCTGGGGATGAAGTAAGCGAAAGCCTGAAGAGTTTCAAAGACATTTTTTGATAAAATGGGGAAAGGGTTCGTTTTTGTTGAGCTCTTTTGCAGGGAAAAAGATATCACTTCTCAACAACCAGCTCTAAAAGGCAGCCCTCCAGTCTGCAACAGGAAGAGGAGTTAATTAAGGCCTGTGAATATGGGACACAATTCGATGCTCAGAGGATGAAACTGAATCCAGATCAGATGGCCAAAAATATTGCATGTGCACCACTTAAGCCACTCAGGGTATGTCTACACAGCAACTAGACACCCGTGGCTGGCCCATGCCAGTTGACTCAGGTTCATGGGGCTTGGGCTGTGGGGCTGTTTTGTTGCTGTGTAGACGTCTGGGTTCGGGCTAGAGCCCGGGCTCTAGGACTGGGAGGCAATGAAACAGCCCTGCAGCCCGAGCCCCGTGAACCCAAGTCAGCCGGCATGGGCTGACCACAAGTTTTTCTTTGCTGTGTAGACATATCCTTAGGTGTTACATAGGTCTTTTGCACTGGCCCTCTGCCCAGTGGTGAATTTCACCACTTGGGCTAGGTCCACACTACCCGCCCGGATCGGCGGGTAGCCATCGATGTAGCGGGGATCGATCTATCGCGTCTCGTCTGGACGCGATACATCGATCCCCGAACGCGCTCACATCGACTCCGTAACTCCACCAGGGCGAGCGGAGTTCGCGGAGTCGACGGGGGAGCCACGGACGTCGATCCCGAGCTGCGAGGACGCGAGGCAAGCGCGCCTAATTCGAAATAGGATACTTCGACTTCAGCTACGCTCTTCTCGTAGCTGAAGTCGCGTATCTTATTTCGATCCCCGCCCCTAGTGTGGACCAGCCCTTAGGGACAGATCTTCCACTGATGTAAACATTAGTGTACATCAGCTGAGGTTCTGGTCCTAAAACTATATTTCAAATTTCAAACATAGAATGTATTGATCTTCCTACAAGTTAATGGGTATCGTTTGTGTCTGAACTTCACCAAGGAAGACAGGTCTTACTGTAGTGCTAAATGTCTTAGCCTTCTAAATGACTCAGTACCACAATCCTGGGGGGCAAATTGCTTATAATAATCATAATAACACCTTTCCTCCCCCAACAGGCTTATAATAATCATAATAACACCTTTCCTCCCCCAACAGGCTAGCTGGAGAAGGTGTTGGTGCAGTGAACATCTGTAAGTATTCTGGCTCCCAAATGCTTGACGCTCAATGAGATGACAACTCAAAGAGAGTCGTTATTCCTAGGGAGAGCTAGGGTTTGCTGATAGTGCAGAGCAACTGAAATACAAAGGGATGGCGATCAATTGTTCTCCATGTCCACTGAAAGTAGGACAAGATGTAACGGGCTTAATTTGCAGCAAGAGAGATTGAGGTTAGACATTAGGAAAAACTTTCTGATTATAAGGGTCGTTAAGCTCTGGAATAGGTTTCCAAGGGAGGATGTGGAATCCCCGTCATTGGAAGTTTTGAAAAACAAGTTGGACAAATCCCTGTCAGGGATGGTCTAGGGTTTCATCCCCTAGGGGGAGGGATAGCTCAGTGGTTTGAGCATTGACCTGCTAAACCCATGGTTATGAGCTCAATCTTGGAGGGAGCCATTTAGGAATCTGGGGCAAAAATCTGTCTGGGGATTGGTCCTGCTTTAAACAGGGGGTTGGACTAGATGACCTCCTGAGGTCCCTTCCAACTCTATGATTCTTTGGTCCTGCCTTAGCACTGGGGGCTGGACTTGATGACTTCTCACCCTACATTTTTATGATTCTATATGAGGCTGCAATGGTAGCAGATATCAGAGGGGTAACTGTGTTAGTCTGTATCCACTAACCATGTATCCATGTATGTTTTTGTGAATTCATTGTTTTTGTGGATACAGACTAACACGGCTACCCCTCTGATACTTGGTACCATGCAAGGTAGCAGATATGTAATGCATTCAGGGTTTTGCAGCTCTGTATGGCACTGTTGAGACAGCAGCACCCCGAATATTTCTCTTAGGTCAGGTCTTGCACCTGAGAACGTCTCATCATGTATTTGGGGTGCAAATCACTCTTGTGCAAAGGGGCAAGCACAAGGCATGTGAACCTCCTAAATCCCACAAAAGTGGCACGGAGTCTCTCTGTGTCAGAGTGTGAACAATAGTGATTTCCACCCTTGGGCTTATGGAAGACCTTGAGAATACTCGTGTGACAAGTCAACAAACCAACAAGAATCCAGAATTAGACCCAAGGTCTGGAGGGTAAAGATTGAAAGACCTAAATGGGTCCTATCCCGCTCTCAGTGACAGCGGGAGTAACGCCATTGAGGTTAGCAAAGTTGTAAAATCAGTATAAATGGGAAGAATTGGGGCCGTATTTCATACTTTGGCCCAACGAGTGGTAAGGCGAAAAAGCAGGGGAAGCATATGGGTCCATCTCAGACAGACAGGTACTTGTAGACCAGGAAAGGAGAAGGGTTAAATTAAATGAGCAAAGGGGAAACTTTAAGGGAAGGCAAAATTAGAAGGCCTGATTTCAACGGGATTTAGTAACCCGCCCCCTGCAGGGGGAGAACAGAGACTCTGCGTGAGTATTAGGCAACTGCATAGGGGTGAAATATACTAGACAGCGGGAGGATCTCCAAGGGAACTGGTGGAAGCCCCCCAGCTTCAGCTGTTTGAAACAAAAGGTTTGCCTTTACTTCTGTGACTGGCAGGCTGCTGCTCCGTGCCATCTAAACCTCTGCTTTCTTCTGCTTCACAGCTGTGGTCACCTCGGCCGGTGGAAGTAGCTACAGCACTGGGGGTGGGTTGGGCCTGGGGGTCGGGCTGGGAAATGCGTCCGGACTCGGCTACGGCATTGGAGGAAGCAGCTTCAGCGCCAGCAGCGGGAGAGGTCTGGTGGGAGGATTCAGCGCTGGAGGGGGAAGCAGCTCCAGCATGAAGATCGTCTCGAAAACCACCTCCACCAAAAAGAGCCTCCGCAGCTAAAGTGCCAACCAAGCCCCCAATTCACCCCAGCCTGAAGAGAAGAAATATGACACTGCCTCCTCATGGCAGCAGAGCCCAAACCATCTCCGGGGCACAGGCTTGCAAGGGAGGAAAAGATCCCATTAAATACCATTTAAGAGCTGCATGAGTCACATTCCTGTTAGGTGAGGCATTATTGGCTTTAGGAGGACGAGCCCTTTCTCCACACCGCTTAACTCACAGGCGTAGCGCATCAAACCCCAGCCTTAGCGGCTTTGTGCGAATTCTGAATGAATAATCGGCCCTGCTGGTTAACGAGTTCCAGGGCAGCAGAACTTGGCTCATCGAAATTAACCGATTTTGATCCTATTCCTGCTCTTGCTTGGATCAGTGTAAATCCGGAGTAACACCAAATCCAGATTTACACCAGCGTAACTGAGAGCCGAAACTGGCCCTGGGCCTGGCTACATGTAAATGTTTTTTCTCTAAATAAACATCAGGCTTGCCTAGCGAGTCATGCTTCCATCTTTGTGCTCCATATTAGTCAACCAACAGAGGCCTCTCTCTCCCCCTAGTGCTTAGGAGGTGCAATATCTCACACCAGTGGGTTTGGCGAACAGGTGTGTTACATCCAATCAGAGGCAGTCTTAATATTTCTGAGTTCATCTTGCTCCTCCATATCCCCTTTCTCTCTGGGGTATTTCTCTCACACTCCCTGCATCATATAATATAGTCTTCGTTTCCACTGGTTCGTCTTCTATACTAGACTACCGCTTGCTTAATAGTCAGTGGATTCGCTACTCAGTCCTCGTAACTCACGCCTATATCCAATGGGGCATTAGCACCAACCCAGCCACGGTTTTCTAGATCCTGTGCAAACCTCACAATTGAATCAAGCTCCTCTCTGTCAGCCAGGAGAGCATGAACATGAAGTAGAGATGACACAAGATCTATGGTTTATGTGTGCACAGTAACAAATACGCAGAAACTAAAGGGTGAACATTATGCTTTGGTGACCGTTACGAGCTGTCTCACGTGTAAACAATGTCTGTATTTCATTGCCCGTGTTCTTCGCTTGTGTTTTTACGGGGGGGCGGAAGGCAGAGGAAGGTTCCGTGCTTTTATGTACCATGATCTCCATTAGCACAGTTCCTATTACTTTATGCTTGTGTTGAAGTATCCTGATTTCATGAAACTTCTTCAATAAACTGCAATCAACCTATCTGTCTGCAATGTGGCTTTATGCTCTATTATGCAATTTACTCAAAAGCCTAACTTTATAACAAGTTTTATAAGCCTGGTCCTCCTCACAGATGGAATTATTCATTACTTCCCATATTTTCCTCCTAGCTATTGCAGTCTGAGAGACAGAGTTAAGTCTAAGGTAGCATTTAAATACTTGGTGGGAATTTTCCCTCTCTGCCTGTCCTGCCTTTTCTACTTCTCAATTCAAGGCCACTGCAACTGTTTGCTTTTTTCTTTTCTTTTCTTTTTTAAACTGTGCCATTAAATTCATGTCAAGCACTTTTAGTGATGCTCCTGTTCACTTCCTGGCTGTGTTCAGCTTCATGAATGTTCTGATCTGCATAAGAGTTAATTACCCAGAAGGACTCCTTCAAAAGATTAATATATATGGAGATATACCTATCTCATAGAGCTGGAAGGGACCCTGAAGGGTCATTGAGTCCAGCCCCCTGCCTTCACTAGCAGGACCAATTTTGCCCCAGATCCTTAAGTGGCCCCCTCAAGGATTGAACTCACAACCCTGGGTTTAGCAGGCCAATACTCAAACCACTGAGCTATCCCTCCCCCCCTTGCTTTCTAGCAGAAGAGCGAGGGGTCCTGCAGGGTCCCTAAAATTNCAACCCTGGGTTTAGCAGGCCAATGCTCAAACCACTGAGCTATCCCTCCCCCCCTTTGTCTTCTAGCAGAAGAGCGAGGGGTCCTGCAGGGTCCCTAAAATCCCAGCTGCAAAGATGGAGGACCTGATTCTGATCTCACACCAGTCTAACGCCATTGACTTCAATAAAGTTATTCCTGAGTCAAACTGGTGTCAAGTAGCAGTGTCACTCCATTGACTTTCATGGAGTCACTCTTGGTTTACATACGTGTAAATGGGCTATGACTTCACCTGAGTTACTCCTGATTGACATTAGTGTAAATGAGTTCAGTAGCAGGACTCGCTACTTGTACACAAATGCGAAACGTGGGTTGTGCGGTTAACACACAGAGCAAAGCCAAACGAGGTGACAGTGCAGTCTGGGGACTATGGTGTGACAGTACGATCCCTGCCTTGATATAAATGTCTGTGTAGATGGTCCCTGTTTAGGTTCACTCATTTGTGAAAGAGAGGAAATGAGCGCACACAAGAAAAATTGAAGAAAGCAGGAGCAATGGTGGGAAATGACAAATAAGAAAGAAATAGGGATGAAGCGAGAGAAATCTGCACTTGTAATCAGATGCAGAACCCACAGCCCCCCTCCCCACAGCCCCTGACTGCGGAAAAGATTGGGGACCCATTTTAAACACTGTATAAGTGAGACAAAAGACGCCTGACCTCTTGTTCCTATGTCCTACATGGACTGATCTGAAAATAATTAGAGCTGAGCAGAGGATGGAAATTCCATTTCAGGGAGACTCCAGATTTCAAAATTTGTCTTTGATCCAATTAGGAATGAAACCCGAACATTTCTTAATTCGCTGCTAAAGCAAAATTGTGAAAAAAACCACCCTGGATAGATCAAAAGGTTTCCGCATTTTAATTTTATATCATAATACAGAGTGCAAAAAGTTTTGAATTTCAAAACGAGAAAGTCAGTTAAAAACTAAAAAATCAAAACATTTCCCTTTGTAAACGTCAAAATGGGACATTTCAACATTGTCTCCAGAGCCCAGGATCTGGAATATTCTATCACTTTGGAGAGGTTCAATCTAGTTTCCAAACTTCACCACTGAACAGAGGAAGTCTGAAAACCTCCCAACTTTGGGAAAACATGACTCTGGATCTGACCCCTAAATCCCAGCTCTCTAGCTTGTGTTGAGAGCTAACGTCCATATAACATTTTCCTCTTTAAGGCTCAAATCCGGAGATCTGTACTCTGCGTCAGCCTGTGCTTTGTCACTGAAGGGGTACACCGTGTGGAACAAGGAGGCTTCCAGACCACCCCTCGCACAGCTGCCAGGCACAGCCAGTAGCGGCGCCAGCTTTTTCGCCGCCCTAGGCGGCGGAAGGTCCCGCCCCCAAAATGCTGCCCCCGACACGGGCGGCAGAAGGTCCTGACCCCAAAATACCGCTGATGACTGGGGCGCCGGCGCCCCCAAAATGTTCGCGCCCTAGGTGACCGCCTAGGTCGCCTAATGGGTTGCGCCGGCCCTGGGTACAGCTGCTGTACCTGACCACAGGGGATGCTCCCGGCTACCGCCCCCATAAGGGGTGGACAAGGGGAGAAGGGAGGTGGGACCAAATTTCTGTCCCTACTCCTCACTAGCCAGGGGAGCTTCAGGCCACAATGGGCAGGCTCATGCTGACGGGTGACATCCTAGCGCGCCATCATGATGCCAAGTCTGCGAAGAACGGAGCTCACAAGTTTGTGTTGGTTCAGCAGACTTGAACAGGGCTGGTTCAGACAAGCTGATTATCCTGAGCTCTTTCCATGTCTACAGTTATAAACCTGAGTGAGAGAGAAAGAAAGAAAGAAAGAAAGCTAATATCATGTCTTTAGTTTTACAGCAGATGCCAACTGACTAATACGTGTCTCAGATGTTTCTCAGTAACTTGGGTCCAATCCTGAGAGACGCTGAGCTCCCACAATTCCTGTTGGGCTAAATCACAAGAGGTGTTAATCACATGCAACTCCCGTTCAACCTCAGCCAGCAAAGGTGCTGAGTAGGAAGGTATGGAACAGCTCCCTAGTTGGTGCACATCAGTTCCAGGAGTCAAAATGGTGACCCTGCCTGCCAATAATTGAGACCTCGTGTGGATGTCAGAAGAATCAGACCAGGGTTGAACCAGCAGCTGCACATACATAAAAAGCCTGAGACTTTCATGGCCAGATCCTCAGCTGGTGTGAATCACTGAAGTCAATGGAGCTATGGAGATTTTCACCTGCTGATAATCCGGCCCAGTCGATACTGAAACAAAGACCCAACACAAAAAGATGTGTCCGTTTTACCTGTGAAGACTTGACCAAACTTTCTTGTTCCCTCATGTTCTTAAATTCAGATCCCAGTGCAGACAAGCCATCCCAAGCAAAAGGATGATTCAAACATTAATTTTACAAAGGTTTGTTTAAAGAAATCCACGAGAAAGCAAATTATGGACCCAGTTCTCCCCTCACTCACCCCAGCTTTACCCTGGTGTACTTCCTCTGGGCCTGAATTTGCTCTCTCTTATACTCATGTCAACGGTGAGCAGCTCCACAGATTCCAAGGGAATTACAGCCATTGCAAAGGAGAGGACAATCGGGCCCAGTGGTGGAGTTACACCAGATTTACTCTGGTCTAATTGAGATCAGAATCGGACCGTATGATCAAATCACCAGAGTGTTCCCAGGCCTGTGCGGGCATCTTAATAAACAAGTTGTATTTTTTCCCACAAGACAATTACTCCTCTCCTAATTCGCGGTATGCTAAGCCCATCAAAAGATGGTTTTTGCTTCTCTTTAATCCCTACTATAAAAAAAAGGGAGTTTTGCAAGCATAGTTTTTATAGAGCTGGGATTCCCTGCAATGAAACTAGACCGTCTCCTATAACTTATGATAGGTGTGTTTAAGTATAGCTCAAGTTGCTGCTCAGCAAAATGTGCAGTGGGGCTAACACCCCAAGCTCATAAACCTCATCATTATCCAGCCAAGGCCCGTTCGCCTAACAGATAAAAAGGGGAAAGCCTCAGTTCTGATTCAGAGGGATCCATGCTTGGCTACTTTTCACTCTGCTGCCCTGCTCGAGCTTTTCTTAACTTCGCCATCTGCCTTCATTCCTCCTCTAATCAGCCACGATGTCTTGCCGATCCTATCGCATTAGCTCTGGAGGTGGTGGTGTCCGGAGTTTCAGTTCTTGCTCAGCTGTCATACCAAGAAGCATGAAGCAATACAGCTTCAGCACTGTCTCATCTCGGGGAGGTGGTGGCGTGGGCTATAGAGGACTAGGATACTTTGGCAGCAGAAGTCTCAGTGGCGTAGCCTCTGGCAAACCCAGAATGGCTGTTGGTAGCTGTCATTCTGCAAGATATGGCTATGGGAATGCTGGTCTTGCATATGGTTATGGCGGTGCTGGCTTTGGCTACAGACAGGGTGGGATCTGTGGGCCTTGTCCACCCACTATCACACCCGTCCAAGTCAACCCGCTCCTGCTCCAACCTCTCAACCTGGAGATCGACCCCAATGTTCAGTCGGTGAAATATCAGGAGAAGGAGCAGATCAAGTGCCTCAACAACAAATTCGCTTCTTTCATTGACAAGGTGAGATGGGAGATCACACTCTTCACTGGCGGTTTGCCATAGGAATGTCAGACACAACTCGCGCAGACATTTCGGAGATGAAGCCTGAGATTTTCTACAGTTTTTAGCTGTCCAAAATGTCTAAGGGATTTGGAGTTCCCAAATCTCAGCCTAAAATTACAGTGAGGGTCTGATTCTCATTCACACTAAGGCCACTTTATGTCACTCCAGCAGTGCAAAAGGGCCTTAATGGGGGATATAAATACACTATCAGAGTGGGATTAAAGTGGTTTTAATGTAAATAAGAATCAGGCTCCAAGTTTCTAATGTTATATTCAGAGAGCCCCTTATTTTTCTCCCACACCATTGATTTCAGTGGAGTTACTTCTGATTTACACTGGTGTGAGAGACGGGCTAGGATCTGCACTGTTTCAACCATAAATAGAATAAATCAGAGGTACGCTTCGCTTTCTCTGTAACTACTCGATCCATTTCTCAGGTTTAACAGTATGTTTCTGAATAACCTCATTATGAAGAGATGAAATCCGAATTTTACATTTCTGTTATCTCCATTCTTCTGACAACACGTACATGACTCATGTCTTTTGTTTTGCATTTTGCTGATTCCGGGGAATCCATTCTGGCAGTAATCCAGGGTTGTGAGTTCAATTCTTCTTGAGAGGGCCATTTAAGGATCTAGGGCAAAAATCTGTCTGGGGATTGGTCCTGCTTTGAGCAGGGGGTTGGACTAGATGACCTCCTAAGGTCCCTTCCAACCCTGATATTCTATGATTTTCTATGATTTTCAAGATTTCATAGATTATAAAGCCAGAAGGGACCATTGTGATCATCTAGCCTGACCTCTGTACAATCCAGGCCATAGGACTTCCCTGAATTAATTCCTTGTTTGAACTATTGGCACCTATTTGTTACCAGTCTAACGCATTGATATGTTTTGAAAGCTTCAAAAGTGAACTTTCTTCCTCTTGGGATTCAGGTCCGATTCCTGGAGCAGCAGAACAAGGTGCTGGAGACCAAATGGAGCTTTTTGCGGGAGCAAAAACACTACCAGAATAACATGGAGCCCATGTTTGAAGCTTATATCAGTAATTTGAAGCGGCAGCTGGAGAACCTAAGGAGTGACCGAGGTAATCTGGAGACAGAACTGAACGACATGCAGGACATTTTAGAGGATTACAAGAGAAAGTAAGTGTGAAAAGATGCAGTTTAATAATAGCTTGTTAAACTAAATGTCTCCATACATGTACATAGCTGCATGCATTGTTGACTCACCACTATTCAAGAGGGTAGAGAAGCTTCTGATGATAGGTAGGCAGTTTCAGATATATCTTGACTAATTAAATAACTGCCCGGCTTTTCGAAGATGCTGAGTGCTCAAAAATCATAAGAACGTAAGAACGGCCATACTGGGTCAGACCAATGGTCCATCTAGCCCAGTATCCTGTCTTCCAACAGTGGCTGGTACCAGATGCTTCAGAGGGAAAGAACAGACCAGGGTAATTATTGAGTGATCCATTCCCTGTCATCTAGTCCCAGCTTCTGGCAGTCAGAGGTTTAGGGACACTCAGAGCATGGCGTTGTGTCCCTGACCATCTTGGTTAATAGCCGTTGATGGACCTTTCCTCCGTCAACTTAGCTAATTCTTTTTTGAACTCTGTTATGCTTTTGGCCTTTACAGCATCCCCTGGCAATGAGTTCCACAAGTTGACTGTGTGAGGAAGTACTTCCTTTTGTTTGTTTTTGTTTGCCTATTAATTTCACTGGGTGACCGTAGGTTCTTGTGTTATGGGAAGGGGCAAATACCTCTTCCTTATTCACTTTCTCCACACCATTCATGATTTTATACACCTCTATCATATCCCCACTTAGTAAGCTGAAAAGTCCTAGTCCGTTTAGTCCCTCCTCATATGGAAGCTGTTCCATACCCCGAATCATTTTTGTTGCCCTTCGCCATACTTTTTCCAATTTTAATATATCTTTTCTGAGGCGAGATGACCAGAACCGCACACAATATTCAAGGTGTGGGAATACCATGGATTTATATAGTGGCATTCTGATATTCTCTGTTTTATTATCTATCCCTCGTCACTACTGAAAATCTTGGCCTTAGGCGCTACCTCTAGGCACCCAACTTTGTAAATGTGTTATTTATTCGACAAGTATATTATAGCTACAGCATAGGGTTGCCAATTTTGGTTGGACGTATTCCTGGAGGTTTCATCACATGACATAATCTTTAATTAAAGATTAATCTTCGATTCCTGGAGACTCCAGGACAATCCTGGAGGGCTGGCAACCCTACTTCAGCACCTGACACAATGTAATCTTTCTCCGTGGGCCTCCTAGGTGTTACTGGGATACAAGTAATAAATAATAATATACTAGGACATTATCACCTAGGGAGAGCTACACATTACACCAATTATGGGTTTACCCTCTTCATTAAACAATCTGCTTGAAGAGAACTTTACAACATTTTAGTTAAGTAGCAATCCTGGCAGATACTGTAAATGTGAATACGTACAAGTAGGCTTGGAAGGATTCGATTTTTATCAGTAAACATCAGTAAACGTCAATTTCACCATACACACACAAACAGGTGGGGGGGGATAGCTCAGTGGTTTGAGCATTGGCCTGCTAAACCCAGCGTTGTGAGTTCAATCCTTGAGGGGGCCACTTAGGGACCTAGGGCAAAATTGGTCCTGCTAGTGAAGGCAGGGGGCTGGACTCGATGACCCTTTGGGGTCCCTTCCAGCTCTATGAGATAGGTATATCTCCATATATTAGATGAAAAAATATTCCCATGTTGGCAAAGTAAGAGAAATGCTGCTTGAGCCCTCGTTAGAGGTTGATTTAATGATATTTACTTTGTACATTTTGACATGCAATGATGACAATTTGTTTTTAGTGATTATAAATCTTTACGGTTCTTGAACCTCAACAGCTACTGTCATTAAATAATTTCTGTCTGACCCCCCCGCATTCTCTGAGCCCCCTATAATTTCCTGCCNTTTACCCTCTTCATTAAACAATCTGCTTGAAGAGAACTTTACAACATTTTAGTTAAGTAGCGATCTTGGCAGATACTGTAAATGTGAATACGTACAAGTAGGCTTGGAAGGATTAGATTTTTATCAGTAAACGTCAATTTCACCATACACACACAAACAGATGAAAAAATATTCCCATGTCGGCAAAGTAAGAGAAATGCTGCTTGAGACCTCGTTAGAGGTTGATTTAATGATATTTACTTTGTACATTTTGACATGCAATGATGACAATTTGTTTTTAGTGATTATAAATCTTTACGGTTTTTGAACCTCAACAGCTACTGTCATTAAATAATTTCTGTCTGACCCCCCCGCATTCTCTGAGCCCCCTATAATTTCCTGCCACTGTGAAAATTTAAATAGATAACAATAAAAAAAATGCTTAAAACCTATAATTTTGCACAATTGTGAATATTTAAATCAATATAAATGTCAAAATATCTTAAAATAAATATCAACAGTATCTGTTGAAATGACAAAAAAAAATCAAATTCTGCAAACATACACCATAAGGCACGTACAACATATGGTACATCAACTGACTGAGTGCACAGAGTCATCTGCAGTTGTGCTGGNATTTACTTTGTACATTTTGACATGCAATGATGACAATTTGTTTTTAGTGATTATAAATCTTTACGGTTTTTGAACCTCAACAGCTACTGTCATTAAATAATTTCTGTCTGACCCCCCCCCCATTCTCTGAGCCCCCTATAATTTCCTGCAACTGTGAAAATTTAAATAGATAACAATAAAAAAAATGCTTAAAACCTATAATTTTGCACAATTGTGAATATTTAAATCAATATAAATTTCAAAATATCTTAAAATAAATATCAACAGTATCTGCTGAAATGACAAAAAAAAATCAAATTCTGCAAACATACACCATAAGGCACGTACCACATATGGTACATCAACTGACTGAGTGCACAGAGTCATCTGCAGTTGTGCTGGAATTCCAAAATGCACCAAGATATTTTTTTTTTCTTAGCTAAACAAAAAATAATCCTCTTTCCCCCTCAGGTATGAAGAGGAATGCAATCGTCGAACCTGTGCTGAGAACGAGTTTGTAGTACTTAAGAAGGTGAGCAATGCACAGATAGGCTACAACCTTATCAAACACCTGCTGCCCAGATTTTAATAGAACACTGATGGCATATAGTGATTTTTAACTCATCTGAAGGAAAAACAATGCAAAGTTCTTACTTACAATTTTTTGAAATTCCAACCATTGTTTCCTGAAAAATGTAAAAAAAAAATCGCTTTGTTTTGCCATTTTTAACCCTCTGAAATAATAATTTGTGAAATGATTGTTAGAGGTGAAAAAATTCCAAAAATGCATATGTGACATTGGAGACTAATATTTTTAAAGATATTTAGGCACCTAACTCCCATGGGTGTTGCTCCCATCAAACTCAGATGCTTTTGAAAATCCCACTAGGCATTTATCTGTATCTCCAGGTATCTAAATACATTTGTAAATCTAGCCCTTAGTCTCACTGAAAGTCAGTAGGATTTAGATTCCTAAGTGCCTGAGTTACTTTTGAAAATGACGCATGTGCTTCTAAATCACTCGGGTGTTTTGAAAATATTATCCTTTGGTCTTTGTCCATTAGAGCTTTTGAGGATGCATGTTTCCTGGAAACTCTAATTCCTCTTTTCAGAGACATTTAGGGCCAGATTTTCAAAAGTGCTCAGCACTAGAGCTGTATGAATAACGGAATTATTGATTCATTGGCAATTCTGAAAACTCCAATGGGAATTAGATGCCCTTTGAGCCTTTTAAAATCTCCCAATAGCCACCTAGCCTTATACTGGTTTGGTCATTCTGGCTGTCGATACAACAGACCATTAGGCTGGTCTATGGAGGTGACCTATTTATCTTCCTTTCTCCTGTATATTGATTATTTTGCATGTAACAATATAAAGATGGAAAGAATGAAATCATATGGAAAAATTAAACTGCTTAGAAGTGACAATCCAGGTGATGGGCACCGCATTTCAAGAAAGATGTGGAGAAATTGGAGAGGGTCCAGAGAAGAGCAACAAGAATGATTAGGCAGCAAAGAATCCTGTGGCACCTTATAGACTAACTACGTCTGTTAGTCTATAAGGTGCCACAGGATTCTTTGCTGCTTTTACAGATCCAGACTAACACGGCTACCCCTCTGAAGAATGATTAAAGGTCTTGAGAACATGACCTATGAAGGAAGGCTGAAAGAATTGGGTTTGTTCAGTTTGGAAAAGAGAAGACTGAGAGGGGACATGATAGCAGTTTTCAGGTATCTAAAAGGGTGTCATAAGGAGGAGAGAGAAAACTTGTTCACCTTAACCTCTAAGGATAGAACAAGAAGCAATGGGCTTAAACTGCAGCAAGGGAGGTTTAGGTTGTACATTAGGAAAAAGTATAAGGGTGGTTAAACACTGGAATAAATTGCCTAGGGAGGTTGTGGAATCTCCATCTCTGGAGATATTTAAGAGTAGGTTAGATAAATGTCTATCAGGGATGGTCTAGACAGTATTTGGTCCTGCCATGAGGGGACTGGACTCGATGACCTCTCGAGGTCCCGTCCAGTCCTAGAATCTATGAATCTATGAATCTATGGCGTTATTAACCCGATTTTGTTCTAGCATTAACAGAAATGTCTTATAATCCCTGTATATTATAGTTCTCTCACTGTATTTCCGATTCTCTGCAGGATGTGGACTGTGCTTACATGAACAAGGCAGAACTAGAAGTCAAAGTGGAATCCCTCATAGACGAGATCACCTTCCTGAGACGCGTGTATGAAGAGGTAATGACATTTCCTACTCCAGTCAGGCTTTTATGAGGAGAAGAAAACAATGAATGCTGGTATTTTCCAAAGGGCTTTATGGGAGTTAACTCCCGCTGATGAAATTCATGGGGAGTTTGGTGCTAGACTCCCTTAGTCTAAGAATCAGAGAGTTTACAGCCAGAAGGGACCACCAGGTCATCTAGTCTACCCAGCTTCCCCTGTATTGAGCCCAATACCCTGGATATGGCTAAACTATTATAGCCCTGAGGAGACTAAACTACTGTGTACCACAACCAGGGAATTGAAATGTGGAAATCCCTTTGAAAACCCCACCTGAAGGGAATAATAACGGCTGGTGGCAGATGATCTGTTAGTGGAAGGAAAGGGTCAAAGGCCCGGTTGGTGTAAATGGGCACATTTGAATGTGCCCATTTACCTCAGCTGAGGTTCTGGCCCTGTTAGTCAGCTGAATCTATATTGAGCCTAAGGGACTGGTTCCATGGCACGATCCTTGGTAAGACCCACAGGCCCAGATCCTCAAAGGTATTTCAGTGCCTAACTCTCATTGAAATCAGTGGGAATTAGGTGCCTAGCTACCTTTGAAGATCAGGGCCTTAGGGCCTGATTTTCATTTACACTCTGGGCTTTCTTATGCCTTTCGTACAGTGCTCTGGCAGTGTAAAGAGGCCTGACAGTGGGGCATCATTTGCACTCGATTTAAGGCCTCTTTCCGCTGCTGAGCCCTTAGGGCCAGTTTCTTCTTTGACTTGCTCTACGCTGACACCAGCTTAGCTCCGCTGATTTCAGAGGAGTCCTTCCTTATTTACGCAAGTGAAAGAAGAAGGCATCTACCTCAGGCCTGGTCTACCCTTAAAATTTTGGTGGACATAGCTACAGCATTCAGGGATGTGAAAATCCACACCCCTGCGACCACAGCCTGATGTAGACACACAGATCGATGGAAGAAAACTTCCACCAACCTAGCTCCCATCGCACCAGGCGGAGGAGTTCCTACAGTGACAGACAGACACCTTCTGTTGGGCTTACATTATTGGGACATAGCTTCAGTGCTGTAGTGCCCACAGTGTAGCGATGGCCTCAACCAGCCTTGCTGGAAAAAGAGGTTAATGGACACGTTTCATTGAAAACCAGATGCATTCAAATCAAAAAATCCCTCTCCTCCATTTTGAATTAAACCTGAAACTGCAAAATATGTAGGAAGTATCTTGTTATCTGTGAACAGAGGAACAAAGCCAGGAAAGCACCCTAGAAGCAAACTATAGTCAAAAGAGAGCCTCAGGGTACGTCTACACTACCCGCCGGATCGGCGGGTAGTGATCGATCTATCGGGGATCGATTTATCGCGTCTAGTGTAGACGCGATAAAATCAATCCCCGATCACTCTGGAACTCCACCATGGCGAGAGGTGGAAGCGGAGTCGACGGGGGAGCGGCAGCGGTCGACTCGCCGCCGTCCTCACGGCCAGGTAAATCGACCTAAGATACGCCGACTTCAGCTACGCTATTTGCATAGCTGAAGTTGCGTATCTTAGGTCGACACTCGCCCCCTCCCAGTGTAGACCTAGCCTAAGATATAAGCCCTTGTATCAGAGGTCTGGTACGAGGCCTGAGCTGAAGCAATGGGCAAGCTTTGCTGGTATAAAGCAAAGTTAGCAAACGTCAGGCTGTGAGCAGAGGTCAGGCTCTGCCTGCGTGCAACTGCACAGAAACTGGCAAAAACAGGGCTGATATTGCAGAAATACACATTCCTAAGAAGTGCTAATCACCGAGCACTCACGCAAACACATCCCGATATCAAGTGGTACCAGACCATCCCAATATCAAGGATGGTACAAAAACATTCCCCAAGGATAACAGGAACACACTGACCCCTCCCAAAAGATAAGGTCAGGATGACAGAACGTAATAGAGATGTTTTGATCGAACCAACATGTACAAGGAGATGGGTGATAACTAGCCACCTCAGGGGGCAGTAACTAATTATGTCAGAGGGGCAGTACATAATTTGTTTGTATCGAGGTATAAAGATGTATCTCAGAGGGAGTATCTTTGTCTGGCCCAGGGAGGAACAGAAAATCCTGCTGTTCACTGAGCTTGTCCATTGTTATGTGCATACATGTATTAGTGGTCCGGTAGAGTCTGCGGGATACTAGTACCATGCTTCGTCAACAATAGCCCTGGCTGGGTGCCTTCATCCCTTAACAGATCTTGTTGTCATTGTGTGGTTCGCTCGAGGTCTGCCAGCTGTCTGCACAGGGCTGGGGTGGCACAGAGAGGGAACACACACATGCAGCCAAACATCTATCAACATCTTACCACACAAACAATTGATGAATTTAATGTCTCCCGCAGGAAATTGCTTACCTCCAAGCATCCATTTTGGACACCTCCGTTATTGTGCAAATGGACAACAGCCGAGGCCTGAACATGGATGACATCATCGCTGATGTCAAAGCTCAGTACGAGGACATCGCCAACAGGAGCCGAGCTGAGGCAGAGTCCTGGTACCAGTGCAAGGTGAGTCACCACACTGAGAAAGGGATTATGGATGGCTCTGACGCTGATCTCATCAAAGAAATTGTTCAATTCACATGAATGAGAGCGGGGGGAGGGATAGCTCAGTGGTTTAAGCATTGGCCTGCTAAACACAGGGTTGTGAGTTCAATCCTTGAGGGGGCCACTTAGGGATCTGGGGCAAAATTGGTCCTGCTAGTGAAGGCAGGGGGCTGGACTTGATGACCCTTCGGGGTCCCTTCCAGCTCTATGAGATAGGTATATCTCCATATATTATACAGACAGGAAACTGGCTTTCCGTAATTCAAGAGATGCATGAAATGACAGACAGGCTATGTCTACACTACCGTGGTAAGTCGACCTACACTATGCAACTCCAGCTATGTGAATAACATAGCTGGAGTCAATGTACCTTAGGTCGAGTGACTGCAGGGTCTACAACTTACCTTACTCTTCTCGTCGGGGGTAGAGTACAGGGGTCGACTGGAGAGCGATCTGCTATCAATTTGGTGGGTCTTCACTAGACCTGCTAAATCGACCGCTGGTGGATCGATCTCAAAGCATCGATCTGGCTGGAGTGTAAACCAGCCCACAGTGTATGAAATGTATACTATTATCTCCCAAAACTGTTAGGATTTAGTCTCAGTGAAAAATGATCAAGATATAGGCTATATCCTCAGATGTGCACACTTAACTTCACTGGAGTTACACCAGTTTATATCTGCAGAGGATCTGGTTTTATGGCAATATTATAACTTCCCATTCAGATTTAAGGCACTTTTTAAAACTCGGGTTCCTTCTCTTAATAATAAACAAATAAATAAATAACTACATTAGTAATAAATAACAATAATCATAATTAATAATACCAATTTCTTCCAATGCATATCATTTTCTTTGATATATCTCAAAGTGTTTTACAAAGGGGGTCAGTAGCATTACCCCATTTGACAGATGGGAAAATAAAGGCACACAGAAGGAAGGGACTTGCCTGAGGTCACCCAGCAAAGCAGTGGCAGAGCCAAAAATTGAAGCCTGTTTTCCTGAGGCCAGTCTTGGCCAGACAAGAATGCTATGAAACATGTTTTCACAATCTGTGTTGCACCTTCAGCCATTACCCACTTAGAGGACAATAGTCTACTACAGCTGACCTCTAAAGGAGCTCCTCTTTCAGCTCAAGTAGTAGAGGTCTGTGCTTTAGTGCTCAAGATATAGCATTCAAACCCTGCCCAAGACCCATGAGTTAGCTCATCATAGTTACACTGCAGCTTTTGGTGCTTTGTAACTGGTCTGTTTATTATAATTGCATCTTCTCTCTCACCTAAGTATGAGGAGCTGAAGGTAACCGCTAGCAAACACTGCGACAACCTGCACAGCACAAGGAATGAGATTACGGAGCTGAACCGGGTGATTCAGAGACTGCATGGAGAACTTGAAAATGTTAAAGCTCAGGTGAGTGTGACACACTGGCATGGTGTGTATAATGTATCAATAACAACACACTAATGCTATGTAAAGGATCGAGTGCTATGTGATAACCAAAAACTGCCCCATTATAACAGCTCATCAGTGAAAAAAAATCTTCATTACAAATTAGGTTGCACCACTTGACAGTTCTGAAGAACTGCTGGTGCCTAGGCTAGTGACCAAGCCATGAAAGGATAATAGTTTACTACTGCTACCAGCTAACAGAGTTACTCCTTAACTCAAGTGGTAGAGGCCTGTATTTTGAAGCTAACACACTCCGCAGAAGTCTAAAGTTAAGCAAAAAGAGGCCACCTCCAGTTAACAGTTTTGGATGTATAACCAACTTTAAATGAATAAATAAATAAATGACACTAGCAGAATCAATGGTTGGGTTTTTCAAAGCCCATTCAAATTAATGGAAGTTGGGCGCCTAAATCTTCTAGTCAGCTTTGAAACTCTCAACCAATGGCCCTATCTCCCGTAAGCCGTTTATAAAGCAAAAGAATATAACTAGAATAGCCGGTCTGTCACCAGAGGCCCATGTCATGGCGGCTAGCCTGTAGGATCTAAATCTAGGGACTCAGTGCCCCAGGCTGTGTGCTAGGTACCTCAATGGGGAAGGCTGACGAGAGAGAAATCCTCCATCCCTCAGCTGGCAAAGTGGTTGTGAATTTACTCCAAGGAGCAGTTTTACTCCAGTTTTTATGATCCCTTACAAGGCACTGTTGAGCTAAATATTCTGACACCAGTGTGTTGAGTGTGTCGGGCCTGATGAGAGTTACAGTATGGTGGGCCCTCTTCCACTTGGCGTTGAGGGGCTCTAGGGCCACATGAGGCGAGGAGGACAGTGTAAAATTCTGTCTAGAACAGGACCTCTTTCCCTGTGGGCATGGTTTCTGAGAGAGTAGAAGTCAAGAGGCATGGTGTTTCCTCTGCCATAGTGCCTACCAGTCTTGCTTGTCAAGCATTGCTAGGCCAGCCATGAGCCAAGCCTTCCAGTTCTCTGCTAAACTCATTTCATCCTCTGCTGCCTTTGTCTGTTTTGTCCACTTGAGGCATCCCTGTCTGACACCTGGATAGTGAGGTCTCTGGGGCCCGGGCTGTCTTCTTCGTGATGTGTCTGTCCAGTGCTTAGGCTGTACTGTAATAACAGTGAACGCTCTTAAGAGGAAGTCAGAAGACATTTCTGAGAAGGTGTCTCAGCTCCTCATAGTCTACCAGAAGGGCAGACAGATTCATGCAGACTTGGCCGGAAGAAGTTCACAGTCTAGTTCAAAAGAATAGACATGGATATTGCTTTATTAAAGCATCCCTCAGCCTGATCAAGAATCAGAGGGGTAGCCGTGTTAGTCTGGATCTGTAAAAAGCAACAGAGAGTCCTGTGGCACCTTTAAGACTAACAGATGTATTGGAGCATAAGCTTTCGTGGGTGAATACCCACTTCGTCAGATGCGTCTGACAAAGTGGGTATTCACCCACGAAAGCTTATGCTCCAATACATCTGTTAGTCTTAAAGGTGCCTCAGGACTCTCAGCCTGATCAGTTTTTCAGCCCGAATCCAAAATTTGAGCCTTCAATTTGTAACAAATGAGAGGCCATCAAAAAAGAATCTCTTCAAGTGAGTCACATGGAATGCATTTCTCTCCCGCCTCTGCAGCGATGCAAACTGGAAGGAGCCATAGCAGAAGCCGAGGAACGGGGAGAGATGGCTCTCAAAGACGCCAAGTGTAAACTGGCCGAACTGGAGGCTGCGCTGACGAAAGCCAAGCAGGACCTGGCTTGCCAGCTGCGGGAGTACCAGGAGCTGATGAACGTCAAGCTGGCCCTGGATATCGAGATCGCCACCTACAGGAAGCTGCTGGAAGGAGAGGAGAGCAGGTGGGTTCATAGCACAACCCTGCAAATCACTGATCAGGGAAGAATAACAATTAATTTAAAACGCCTGTTAAAACAAAGGGTCCAATCCTGCAACCCTTTCTTCAAGTTATAGTCCATGTACTTGCAAGTCATCTCATTGCGAACAGTGGGGGGAATTCACCTGAAACTTTTTTCCAATGAAAAAACGCAGATTCAAATCCATTGAAGCATTTTATGAACTGGGATTGTTTAGTCTGCAGAAGAGAAGAATGAGGGGGGGATTTGATAGCTGCTTTCAACTACCTGAAAGGGGGTTCCAAAGAGGATGGAGCTAGACTGTTCTCAGTGGTAGCAGATGACAGAACAAGGAGTAATGGTCTCAAGTTGCAGTGGGGGAGGTTTAGGTTGGATATTAGGAAAAACTTTTTCACTAGGAGGGTGGTGAAGCACTGGAATGGGTTACCTAGGGAGGTGGTGGAATCTCCTTCCTTAGAGGTTTTTAAGGTCAGGCTTGACAAAGCCCTGGCTGGGATGATTTAGTTGGGGATTGGTCCTGCTTTGAGCAGGGGGTTGGACTAGATACCTCCTGAGGTCCCTTCCAACCCTGATATTCTATGATTCTATGAATTCATGCTGAATTCACCGAATTATTACACTTAAAAAACCCCAATAGACCAAAAGTAAAAAGTTTCATTTTGACACCTTTTAAACGAAATGGTTTGATTTTTTTCCCCATCTGAAATGACTTTTCACTTTAAAATTTAGTTCACTTTCATTAAAACAAACTTTAAAAAAAATCAAAAGAAAACAAAAGAAATGAAACTAAACATTTCATTTCAAGATGAATGAGACATTTTGTTCCACCTAAAAGGATTTCTTCCCGTTTTTTGGTTTTTTTTTTGGTTCTCTGAAAATTTTTGTTTCAGGTAGACCCAAAATATTTTTGTTTCTTCAATTAGTTGACTCCAAAAATCAGTTATTTGCACAGCTCTACTTATGATGTTAAATCCCTTTTGAAGTCAATAGCACTTAGGGTGACCAGATGTCCCAATTTTATAGGCACATTCCCGATATTTGTGGGTTTTTCTTATATAGGCGCCTATTACCCCTGATCCCCTGCCCTGATTTTTCACACTTGCTCTCTGGTCACCTTAATAGCACTTCGGATCCTAATGCACTTACGCACTTTTGATCAATTTACCCAATAGGCATGAGTAAGTGCTGCCCGTGTGCAGGATCGGGACCTATCGGGAAAAAAATTAACAATATTAATTAACAAAATTAAAAATTAAAAAAAACATTAACAATGTTTGTGTGTATTGGACAGTCAAATCAAATATTTCCAAACCACAGTCCGAGTCTGCTGCGAACATCACCTGATCTCAAGGCTTGCAGCTAATTAATGATATAGGTAATGATAATAAGCAGGTAGCTAAAACATAAGAACATAAGAATGTGGCCATACTGAGTCAGACCAAAGGTCCATCTAGCCCAGTATCCTGTCTTCTGACAGTGGCCATTGCCAGGTGCTTCAGAGGGAATGAACAGAAATCATCCAGTGATCCATCCCCTGTCGCCCAATTCCCAGCTTCTGGCAAACCCTGTTTCTTACATTTTAAACCTTTCTTCATTTCCCCCTTCTAATAGGTTGTGTGGAGAAGGTGTTTGCCCCGTCAATATATGTAAGTACCAGGAGTATTCTCCTTCTTAGAAGTCCTATGTGATTCATCTTTTACAGCAAAAGTCATAAACTGAGCTACAATCTCGTGCTTTGTTTATTTGCAGCTGTGTGCAGATCCCAAGGGGGGGTTGTGTGTGACGGCGACCCCTGCTTTGGAGGCAGCTATTCGTCCAGCAGCAGAACACTACTCAAAACCGGAGGTGTTCTTAGCAGTGGAGGTATCTGCGACGCTAGGATTGGAAGAAGCATCGTCGCAAATTTGGGAGACGTATGTGCGCCGTGCGTTCCTACCGGCGGATACAGCACCAGCAGTGGGAGGAGCTCTAATGTCAAATGTGTATCAACTACCAGCTCCTACAGAACAAAATATTAAAAGAGAGCTCTAGAAAGTCCTCACTTCACTGCCCAGTGACAGCAATACCTGCTACCACCACTAACGTCATTAGGGGATTTTAAAGATTACAGCCCATTCTCCACTGCTTGCTGCATGAAGCATTTTTAATTTCTGGGGGAGCTGCTGTTATGAGGCAGCTGCCTGAGCTTTAGTTTTAGAAAGCTGCTCTTCTGAAATTTTCCTTTTCCTCCTGGGTTACTGAGGTCTGGCTTGTCTAGCATTGTAAGACCATTTGATTAGGGTATATTGTTAGTATGCTGTATGTGCTAAGGAATTGAATCATTTGTGAAGATATGTGGCTCAAAAGAAGGTCTCAGTGATACTGGGAAATTCACAGAGTCTCGTTGTTCAATGCCTTTCCTCAAATGAGTGTGAACCAACTACGAATATGAGGATCTATCATTTTTCAGCTCCTACAGTGTATTCCGTATTATTAGCTAACTGCACCAGTTCACCACTAGATGATTGTTTGCAAAGAGCAAACCACTGATGTGCAGATTGTATCTTGTTCATAATTTCCTGCCACCGTGCCTGTTTTGTTCCATTTTTCTTTGTTTTATTCCATTTTTCCAATAAACGGACATAGCAGATCAACGCTTGCAGTCGGGTGATTTCCAGTTTTGAAGTCTTAATTAGGCAACTAGGCACGTCTCCTTATCGAGACACTTAAAAAAAAATTCAGTTCCAACGAGTTAGTCGCTCACAGAACTCACTGGCCTTTGGAAAATGTAAGGGTAATCTAATAGCAGTAAGAAACTATGGGAAACCCCATCAGGTGCTGAGAAGCACATTGATAGCATCTTGAGAAGTGCCTGATAAATACAGAGAGATCCGCTAGCTAGCTAGATAGAGGGGGTGTATGGAGATAGATAGATAGATAGATAGATAGATAGATAGATAGATAGATAGATAGATCATGAACAACAAAATCAGCCAGACACAGCAAATGTGAAACTGGATCCAGTACATAGCAGTGGATAAAGATGATAAATACAGTTGTTCTAAGAGAGGGACTCTCAAACATCATCCCCCATTTTTATCCAAGCAAATGGCCTCTGGCAACCTCCATCCCATGTGCAGAACACGTTCCTAGAGATCAGCTGCTAATGAAATACTAGAATACTGAAATACAGGCAGTTGTAGTAATTGCCTTACCGCGACATGTCCCAGTGACCTTGTTTCTGCACACACATGGCGTATCCAGTCAGGCAACGGCTGAGCAAATTGCAATGCAGTGGCCTGCCAGTGCCCCGAGTGTGGCAGGGGGTCCCCAAAGGTGACGAGTGTTCAAGGGAGGAGGGGCGCTCAAGGCAAGGGAGGGGGCAAGAGTTCCAGGGAGAACAGACTGAAGGGGCCTGGGGAAGTCAGCTGGGGAGAGTGGGACTCCCATCAGGCCCCTGTTCCCCCAGTTCTGAGGGGGACAAGGGGAATCATAGAATCATAGAATATCAGGGTTAGAAGGGACCTCAGGAGGTATCTAGTCCAATCCCCTGCTCAAAGCAGGACCAATCCCCAACTAAATCATCCCAGCCAGGGCTGTGTCAAGCCTGACCTTAAAAACCTCTAAGGAAGGAGATTCCACCACCTCCCTGGTAACCCATTCCAGTGCTTCACCACCCTCCTAGTGAAAGAGTTTTTCCTAATATCCAACCTAAACCTCCCACACTGCAACTTGAGACCATTACTCCTTGTTCTGTCGTCTGCTACCACTGAGAACAGTCTAGATCCATCCTCTTTGGAACCCCCTTTCAGGTAGTTGAAAGCAGCTATCAAATCCCCCCTCATTCTTCTCTTCTGCAGACTAAACAATCCCAGTTCCCTCAGCCTCTCCTCATAACTCATGTGCTCCAGCCCCCTAATCATTTTTGTTGCCCTCCGCTGGACTCTTTCCAATTTTTCCACATCCTTCTTGTAGTGTGGGGCCCAAAACTGGACACAGTACTCCAGGTGAGGCCTCACCAATGTCGAATAGAGGGGAACGATCACGTCCCTCGATCTGCTGGCAATGCCCCTACTTATACAGCCCAAAATGCCGTTAGCCTTCTTGGCAACAAGGGCACACTGTTGACTCATATCCAGCTTCTCGTCCACTGTAACCCCTGGGTCCTTTTCTGCAGAACTGCTGCCTAGCCACTCGGTCCCTAGTCTGTAACAGTGCATGGGATTCTTCTGTCCTAAGTGCAGGACTCTGCTCTTGTCCTTGTTGAACCTCATCAGATTTCTTTTGGCTCAATCCTCTAATTTGTCTAGTTCCCTCTGTATCCTATCCCTACCCTCCAGCGTATCTACCACTCCTCCCAGTTTAGTGTCATCTGCAAACTTGCTGAGGGTGCAGTCCACGCCATCCTCCAGATCATTAATGAAGATATTGAACAAAACCGGCCCCAGGACTGACCCTTGGGGCACTCTGCTTGATACCAGCTGCCAACTAGACGTGGAGCCATTGATCACTAACTAGACATGGAGCCATTGATGACTAGAATTGTAGGGCTATAAGGAACCTCAAGAAGTCATCAAGTCCAGCCACCTGCGCTGAGGCAGGCCCAAATAAACCTAAACTATCCCTGACAGGTGTTTGTCCAACCTCTTCTTAAAAACCTCCAATGATGGGGTTTCCACAATCTCCCTCGGAAGCCTATTCCAGTGCTTAATTACCCATACAGTTAGAAAAATTTTCCTAATATCTAACCTAGATCTCCCTTACGGCAGATTAAGCCCATTACTTCCTGTACTACTTCCAGGTGACATAGAGAACAATTGATCAGAGTCCTCTTTGCAACAGCCTTTAACGTATTTGAAGGCTGTTATCAGGTCCCCTCTCAGTCTTCTCTTCTCAAGACTAAATATGCCCAGGCTTTTTAACCGCTCTTCATAAGTCATATTTACTAGACCTTTGATCATGTTTGTGCTCTTCTTGGACTCTCTCCAATGTGTGGGTCTGTTCGGTAGCCAAATCGAACCATGTCAGAAACCAAAGAGTCTAGTTAAGATTTCGTTTTTCATCGTGTATATCAGGAGTAGCTCCATTCATGGCAATAGAGTTACACTAGTGTAAGACAAGCGTGAGATCAGAATCAGGCCCACAGTCCAAGTGCACTGGCAGAAACATACGTGATCAAGGGCTAGAGCTCATTAACTATAGGCTGTGACTATGTCTAGGGCTCCGTGTCTGTCACACAGGTTGCGGAAGTCACGGATTCCCTGACTTTCCATGACTTCTGCAGGGGCCAGTTTGGCTGACTCCAGGGCCACCCAAGTACCTGGTTCTGGGGAAAGCTGCTCAGGTGGCCCCCGAGACAGCCACACCAGCCTCTGCTGGAGCGGCCCCGGGGACAGCCACAGCAGCCACTGCTCTGGCAGCCCCGGCAGTGGTCCCCGGGCAGCTGACCGGCACAGCCACAGCCCCAGGCAGCGATCCCCAGATGGCCAGCCAGAGTAGCCATGGTCCACAGCCCCGGGCAGTTCCCATGGTCCGTGACCCCGAGCAGCAGTCCCCAGACAACTGGAGCAGCCACAGTCCACTGCCCCAGCAGCTGGTGCCACTGGCCCCAGACACGCCCCCCAACAGCGCCCCCATCCCGTGCCTCCCAGCGCTCCCCCTCCCCCCCAGAGTAACAGGTATTTTTAGTATAAAGTCATGGACAGGTCAGGGGCCGTGAATTTATTGTTTATTGCCCGTGACTTTTACTAAAAATACTCATGACTAAATCGTAGCCTTATGCTGACCCACCATTAATGACATGTTGGACTCTGATAACATTGCACTATTTTAATTTGTTCTCCTAATAGGTTGAGTGCAGAAGGAGTCTGTCCCGTCAACATCTGTAAGTACTTGGAGTATTCACCCAGGGCCGGCGCTTCCATTAGGCGACCTAGGCGGTCGCCTAGGGCGCTGCTATTTTGGGGGCGCCTGCGCCCCCGCCGCCCGTAAAAATTTGGGGGCGGGACCTTCCGCCGCCGCTGTTGGGGGCGGGATTTCGGGGGCGGGACCTTCTGCCGCCTAGGGCGCCAGCAAAGCTGGCGCCGCTACTGTATTCACCTTCTTACCAGACAGGATTGTTCTACCTTTTCCAGGGTAGCCCATAAGCTGCGATCCCATTTTGCTCCTTCTTTTTGCAGCTGTGTGCAGAGCCCAGGATGGAACCATGTGCAAGGCTGACCCCTGCACGGGAGGTGGATACACTCAGCAGATGTTCCGTCAGAACTGCAGGCGGAGTCAGCAGCGGAGGGCTGTGCGGCCCTGGGATTGGAAGAAACCTTGCAGCGAGCTGTGAAGATGCATGCGCCCCTTGTGTCCCCTCTGACGGCATTAGTAGCAGGAGTGCAAAAAGCCGCAGCGTTAAATTTGTGTCAGCAACCACCTCGTCCGGAGCAAAACATGAAGAGCTGAAGTAGGAATGGAAAGTCCTACTGCAATGAAATAAACGTTTTTCTGCCTGCTGACAGCAATAATGCTCTACAATGCTAAAGTAACTAAGGTCCGTCTTAAAGAAGACTCACAAATCACCTTCCATTTTGGATAAACACCTATCAGTTCTTCTGATTTGTCCTGTTCAATCCACTATATGGATCCCATCCTCCTTTTACTTATGCCAAATTTGCACTGGTTCAACTCCATTGATTTTGACGGAGATACTCCCGATTTACACCCGGGTACACAAGAAGAGAATCAGGATGAATATATTTCCCCGATCCCCAATATGAGCTAAATTCCACTCCATATGTAGCTAATGGAGGTTAAGGACCCAGTTCTCCACAGCTGTGCTTTGAGCAGGGGGTTGGACTAGATGACTTCCTGAGGTCCCTTCCAACCCTGATATTCTATGATTCTATGGGTCATTTACATTGAGGCCACTTTGTCCCACTCTGCATAAAGAAGCTTAAAGTGGGTGTCAATATAGTAAATCATTGACTCCCACTGTAAGGCCGCTCCCCCGTCGACTCTGCCTGCGCCTCTCGCCGAGCTGGAGTACAGGAGTCGACGGGAGAGCGCTCGGGGGTCAATTTATCGCGTCTAGACTAGACGCGATAAATCGACCCCCGCTGGATCAATCGTTGCCCGCCGATCAGGCGGGTAGTGAAGACATACCCTGATATGATTATGCCGGCAAATGCTTTTAAGTGTAAACCAGACCTTAGTGTCAATGAGAATCTAGTCCAAGATGCATGTGGAAAAATTAGGTGTAACCAGATGGGGTTAAAATTTCAGCAGCTGTTGCTGTTATAAGGTAGCCTCTGCATTGTCTTTCTTAATCTGACTATTTGGCAATTATTCCTCAACTTTCCTTTTTCTGTTGGGTTATTGTGGTCTGGGTAATCTGATGCCATAATGCCATTTTGGTTAAAGGGTGTGTTGGTTAGAATACTGTATTCAGCTGCATGATAGACTATATAGTTTTCTGTGGTTTAGAAAAGCCTGTTAACAGCATTTCTACATTCCTATACAAAGTAAAGAATTACAGCTATAATTAACACAGGCTGGTTGTTGCATTAATTTATAAAAATTCAGTGTAAAAATAAAGGCAGTAATGGACATCAGTTTTGTCTTTAAGAAGGTTAACACAGCTACATTCATACATCAAGGCAATGTATGAATTGTCCAGAGAGTTTGGAATGAAGCAAGTATTTTCTTGGTTTTATTGAGAAATTGAGAAGGCACCAATTTACTCAATTAGCAATTCAGGAATGACCTACACATTTAAGTTTTTTAAAAAAATCCAAATTGAACATGCAACACATGTCTGTCAGCAAGTGTTCTTGGATCACTTCCTTTGGCTCGGCAATATAAATATTTACATTGTAAACACTCTCTCCCTCCCCTATACCTTCACTATGAGCAGAAAAAGTTATCAATTTGAAACAGGCTACCAAAAAAAACANCAATTTATCGCGTCTAGACTAGACGCGATAAATCGACCCCCGCTGGATCAATCGTTGCCCGCCGCTCAGGCGGGTAGTGAAGACATACCCTGATATGATTATGCCGGCAAATGCTTTTAAGTGTAAACCAGACCTTAGTGTCAATGAGAATCTAGTCCAAGATGCATGTGGAAAAATTAGGTGTAACCAGATGGGGTTAAAATTTCAGCAGCTGTTGCTGTTATAAGGTAGCCTCTGCATTGTCTTTCTTAATCTGACTATTTGGCAATTATTCCTCAACTTTCCTTTTTCTGTTGGGTTATTGTGGTCTGGGTAATCTGATGCCATAATGCCATTTTGGTTAAAGGGTGTGTTGGTTAGAATACTGTATTCAGCTGCATGATAGACTATATAGTTTTCTGTGGTTTAGAAAAGCCTGTTAACAGCATTTCTACATTCCTATACAAAGTAAAGAATTACAGCTATAATTAACACAGGCTGGTTGTTGCATTAATTTATAAAAATTCAGTGTAAAAATAAAGGCAGTAATGGACATCAGTTTTGTCTTTAAGAAGGTTAACACAGCTACATTCATACATCAAGGCAATGTATGAATTGTCCAGAGAGTTTGGAATGAAGCAAGTATTTTCTTGGTTTTATTGAGAAATTGAGAAGGCACCAATTTACTCAATTAGCAATTCAGGAATGACCTACACATTTAAGTTTTTTTANTGATCACGTCCCTCGATCTGCTGGCAATGCCCCTACTTATACAGCCCAAAATGCCGTTAGCCTTCTTGGCAACAAGGGCACACTGTTGACTCATATCCAGCTTCTCGTCCACTGTAACCCCTGGGTCCTTTTCTGCAGAACTGCTGCCTAGCCACTCGGTCCCTAGTCTGTAACAGTGCATGGGATTCTTCTGTCCTAAGTGCAGGACTCTGCTCTTGTCCTTGTTGAACCTCATCAGATTTCTTTTGGCTCAATCCTCTAATTTGTCTAGTTCCCTCTGTATCCTATCCCTACCCTCCAGCGTATCTACCACTCCTCCCAGTTTAGTGTCATCTGCAAACTTGCTGAGGGTGCAGTCCACGCCATCCTCCAGATCATTAATGAAGATATTGAACAAAACCGGCCCCAGGACTGACCCTTGGGGCACTCCGCTTGATACCAGCTGCCAACTAGACGTGGAGCCATTGATCACTAACTAGACATGGAGCCATTGATGACTAGAATTGTAGGGCTATAAGGAACCTCAAGAAGTCATCAAGTCCAGCCACCTGCACTGAGGCAGGCCCAAATAAACCTAAACTATCCCTGACAGGTGTTTGTCCAACCTCTTCTTAAAAACCTCCAATGATGGGGTTTCCACAATCTCCCTCGGAAGCCTATTCCAGTGCTTAATTACCCATACAGTTAGAAAAATTTTCCTAATATCTAACCTAGATCTCCCTTACGGCAGATTAAGCCCATTACTTCCTGTACTACTTCCAGGTGACATAGAGAACAATTGATCAGAGTCCTCTTTGCAACAGCCTTTAACGTATTTGAAGGCTGTTATCAGGTCCCCTCTCAGTCTTCTCTTCTCAAGACTAAATATGCCCAGGCTTTTTAACCGCTCTTCATAAGTCATATTTACTAGACCTTTGATCATGTTTGTGCTCTTCTTGGACTCTCTCCAATGTGTGGGTCTGTTCGGTAGCCAAATCGAACCATGTCAGAAACCAAAGAGTCTAGTTAAGATTTCGTTTTTCATCGTGTATATCAGGAGTAGCTCCATTCATGGCAATAGAGTTACACTAGTGTAAGACAAGCGTGAGATCAGAATCAGGCCCACAGTCCAAGTGCACTGGCAGAAACATACGTGATCAAGGGCTAGAGCTCATTAACTATAGGCTGTGACTATGTCTAGGGCTCCGTGTCTGTCACACAGGTTGCGGAAGTCACGGATTCCCTGACTTTCCACGACTTCTGCAGGGGCCAGTTTGGCTGACTCCAGGGCCACCCAAGTACCTGGTTCTGGGGAAAGCTGCTCAGGTGGCCCCCGAGACAGCCACACCAGCCTCTGCTGGAGCGGCCCCGGGGACAGCCACAGCAGCCACTGCTCTGGCAGCCCCAGCAGTGGTCCCCGGGCAGCCGACCGGCACAGCCACAGCCCCAGGCAGCGATCCCCAGATGGCCAGCCAGAGTAGCCATGGTCCACAGCCCCGGGCAGTTCCCATGGTCCGTGACCCCGAGCAGCAGTCCCCAGACAACTGGAGCAGCCACAGTCCACTGCCCCAGCAGCTGGTGCCACTGGCCCCAGACACGCCCCCCAACAGCGCCCCCATCCCGTGCCTCCCAGCGCTCCCCCTCCCCCCCAGAGTAACAGGTATTTTTAGTATAAGTCATGGACAGGTCAGGGGCCGTGAATTTATTGTTTATTGCCCGTGACTTTTACTAAAAATACTCATGACTAAATCGTAGCCTTATGCTGACCCACCATTAATGACATGTTGGACTCTGATAACATTGAACTATTTTAATTTGTTCTCCCAATAGGTTGAGTGCAGGAGTCTGTCCCGTCAACATCTGTAAGTACTTGGAGTATTCACCTTCTTACCAGACAGGATTGTTCTACCTTTTCCAGGGTAGCCCATAAGCTGCGATCCCATTTTGCTCCTTCTTTTTGCAGCTGTGTGCAGAGCCCAGGATGGAACCATGTGCAAGGCTGACCCCTGCATGGGAGGTGGATACACTCAGCAGATGTTCCGTCAGAACTGGAGGCGGAGTCAGCAGCGGAGGGCTGTGCGGCCCTGGGATGGGAAGAAACCTTGCAGCGAGCTGTGAAGATGCATGCGCCCCTTGTGTCCCCTCTGACGGCATTAGTAGCAGGAGTGCAAAAAGCCGCAGCGTTAAATTTGTGTCAGCAACCACCTCGTCCGGAGCAAAACATGAAGAGCTGAAGTAGGAATGGAAAGTCCTACTGCAATGAAATAAACGTTTTTCTGCCTGCTGACAGCAATAATGCTCTACAATGCTAAAGTAACTAAGGTCCGTCTTAAAGAAGACTCACAAATCACCTTCCATTTTGGATAAACACCTATCAGTTCTTCTGATTTGTCCTGTTCAATCCACTATATGGATCCCATCCTCCTTTTACTTATGCCAAATTTGCACTGGTTCAACTCCATTGATTTTGACGGAGATACTCCCGATTTACACCCGGGTACACAAGAAGAGAATCAGGATGAATATATTTCCCCGATCCCCAATATGAGCTAAATTCCACTCCATATGTAGCTAATGGAGGTTAAGGACCCAGTTCTCCACAGCTGTGCTTTGAGCAGGGGGTTGGACTAGATGACTTCCTGAGGTCCCTTCCAACCCTGATATTCTATGATTCTATGGGTCATTTACATTGAGGCCACTTTGTCCCACTCTGCATAAAGAAGCTTAAAGTGGGTGTCAATATAGTAAATCATTGACTCCCACTGTAAGGCCGCTCCCCCGTCGACTCTGCCTGCGCCTCTCGCCGAGCTGGAGTACAGGAGTCGACGGGAGAGCGCTCGGGGGTCAATTTATCGCGTCTAGACTAGACGCGATAAATCGACCCCCGCTGGATCAATCGTTGCCCGCCGATCAGGCGGGTAGTGAAGACATACCCTGATATGATTATGCCGGCAAATGCTTTTAAGTGTAAACCAGACCTTAGTGTCAATGAGAATCTAGTCCAAGATGCATGTGGAAAAATTAGGTGTAACCAGATGGGGTTAAAATTTCAGCAGCTGTTGCTGTTATAAGGTAGCCTCTGCATTGTCTTTCTTAATCTGACTATTTGGCAATTATTCCTCAACTTTCCTTTTTCTGTTGGGTTATTGTGGTCTGGGTAATCTGATGCCATAATGCCATTTTGGTTAAAGGGTGTGTTGGTTAGAATACTGTATTCAGCTGCATGATAGACTATATAGTTTTCTGTGGTTTAGAAAAGCCTGTTAACAGCATTTCTACATTCCTATACAAAGTAAAGAATTACAGCTATAATTAACACAGGCTGGTTGTTGCATTAATTTATAAAAATTCAGTGTAAAAATAAAGGCAGTAATGGACATCAGTTTTGTCTTTAAGAAGGTTAACACAGCTACATTCATACATCAAGGCAATGTATGAATTGTCCAGAGAGTTTGGAATGAAGCAAGTATTTTCTTGGTTTTATTGAGAAATTGAGAAGGCACCAATTTACTCAATTAGCAATTCAGGAATGACCTACACATTTAAGTTTTTTAAAAAAATCCAAATTGAACATGCAACACATGTCTGTCAGCAAGTGTTCTTGGATCACTTCCTTTGGCTCGGCAATATAAATATTTACATTGTAAACACTCTCTCCCTCCCCTATACCTTCACTATGAGCAGAAAAAGTTATCAATTTGAAACAGGCTACCAAAAAAAACAACCAATCTAGTTGGCAAAGCAGAGGCAAGGCCCGTGTTGAAATTAAGATTTCCTTCAAACAAAGTTCTTAAAAATTTGTGGTGTAAGATAGACACTGAAGTGAATGATCCTGTACAAGCTACAACTGAATGCATTACTCTTAGTATATTACATTAAGGACTATTGTATTTGAAAAACCCATTCACACAACTGTACTTTCATCCAAACAAGAGACTTTTGGGAAGTGTTCCTGTTCTTAGGCCTATTCTAATCAGTAAGTAACCTAATGACTTGGCTCCGTAGGCTAGCCGGTGATGTTGTGTTTATCAAGATCGATGGGCCAGATAGCATAGAACTCCTTAGTGATATTGGTAAAGAAATTCAGGCAGTCTTGATATACATTATCCTAATAGATCTGAATATATGTGCCAGCACTGAATAGGAAGATCTGTTGCTTTTCAATGCCTATAGAATACTACGAGCTATAATGTAAGTTTAGTAACATTCAACTTCTCTCATGCAAGACTGTTAACAAAGGAGGGGAAATGATTTATTTCTCATCACTTGATCAATTTTTGGTCATCATTGCTAGCTGATTGCTTTTATCTTTGTTTTATTCTATATTTCCAATAAACTGACCGAGCAGAGCAACGATTCATGGTGGCTAAGTCCATAAATGGCTATTAGCCAGGATGGGTAAAAATGGTGTCCCTAGCCTCTGTTTGTCAGAGGATGGAGATGGATGGCAAGAGAGAGATCACTTGATCATTGCCTGTTAGGTTCACTCCCTCTGGGGCACCTGGCATTGGCCACTGTCGGTAGACAGATAGTGGGCTAGATGGACCTTTGGTCTGACCCGGTACGGCTTTTCTTATGTTATGTTCTTATGATTATTGCATTGATTATTATTTGTTGGTTCCAAGCTTTTTTATTCCTGATTCTCTTGAAGACAGGGATCCATCTAGCCAGGTTAATCCTGGGCAACATTTTCAAAAGCACCTAAATGACTTGAAAATATCCCCCCCCCCCCCCACTCCCCTTGTGACTCAGAAGACCTGGGTTCTGCCACATATTTCCTCGGTGAGCTTGGATAAACTAAGGACTTACTCACATTGAATAGTGCCTTTCACTAGAGCCCTGCAAATCCGCGGGTATCTGCTTTACACCCATGGACCATGTCTGCAGATGGCAGCGTGGATTTTGTATCCGCACAGTGCTCTGACGGTAAGAGCTGGGCGGGCAACTCTGAGGAACCGTGGTATGGATCCTCCACCTGCCCTGGGTGGGGGACCTGCAAGGGCAGGGACACTAGGCGGGGGGCTGCTTCGGCCCCACGCCCAGGGCAGGTGGAGGGTCTGCCATGGCTCCCCGCAGCCCAGCCACGGTAAGAGACAGGCAGGCAGCTGTGGGGAGCTGCGGCAGCCCCTCCACCTGCCCTGGGCGGGGGGCCCGACCAGCCCCCGGGCAGCTCCACAGGTCTTCCTCCCTCCCCCAGCCCAGGCCAGCATGGCGCCCAGACGGGGAGCTGTGGCGGACCCTCCACCTGCTGGGGGTGCGGGGGGGGGGGTGCTGCTCTCAGCCTCCGGCCGTGTCCGGCCTAGGGCAGGTGGAGGGTCTGCGACTCCGTGTGGGCTCCCCACAGCTGCCCACACGGCTCTCCCCAACCGGGCTCCGGCGGAGGGGACGCCTCGGAGTCTCAGCCCAGTGTAGAGCCATGCATATGCGCAGATATCCTCCAATCAGGGCCGGCGCTCCCATTAGGCCCGTAGAAATTTGGGGGCGGGACCTTCCGCCGCCGCTGTTGGGAGCGGGATTTCGGGGGCGGGACCTTCCGCCGCCTAGGGCGCCGGCAAAGCTGGCGCCGCTACTGCCTCCGATAACATTTGTGTATCCGCGCAGGCCTCTACCTTTCACCACAAATAGTCTCTTGGATCAACTGGGGGAGATTTCCGATGCCCAGCATTACCTCCCTTGTAACTGGGGCTTTCTCCCGTTTTCAGGGGCAGAACAGAAGAGGGGCCATTTGTGGTGGGGAAGAATTATAGCTTCCATCTCCATGGTTAGAGTCCTCCAGGAGCCTAGAGCAGAGGTTCTCAAACTGTGGTCCGCGGACCACCAGTGGTCCGCGAGCTCCATTCCGGTGGTCCGCGGAGAGTTCCCTCTAAGGTGTGCGCCTGGGCAGCTGCCCACGAGAGAATGAAGGGCCACCCACCTAATTAGTGGAGCCGCGCAGGTGTGACTCCACTAATTAGGTGCCTGAACCCTGGAGAAGATGCACATGTAAGGTGAGGTGGTGGCCTTGAGGGGAATAGGGGGTAGGTGGGAGGGGGCAGTACTGGGGTGAAAAGAGGGGGTGGGGAAATTTGGGATGTTCAGGGCTTCAGCTGCCTCAATATGCTAATTCCCCACAGCTTGCGAGTTAACAAGGTAGTCAAGATCCTTTCTAAGCCATCCTTCCTGAGCATGATAACACTCTTACTTTTTTGCCATCCCTTCGTTTTATTCTGTATTTACAATAAATTGGCCTCGTTGAGCAAAGATGACTGTTTAACAGTTTCAGTATTTTCTGTATATGGTTTTATTGCCAGGTATGTCTGCTTTCCTAGGGACAATGAACCCTCTCTCGAAGGGCATATTACCCTTCTTAAGATATAAAGGGGATGGTGAGAAAAGGCACATAAAAAATTATGCTCTGGATAAAAGGTAATTTAGTGGCCTAGAAGTGTTGGATAGGTCTAGGGATTTTATTGCAAGCATTGATTGTTATTGTTATTTATTGTTGGTTTTGTGGCAGTGTCTAGGAGCCCCAGTCATGGATTTGGTTGTGCTAGGACCTGTACAAACACAGAACAAAGTGAGGGGCCCTGCTGCTAAGTGTTTATAATCCAAGTATAAGACTTGGTCTTTTATTGGATCAACTTCCGTTGGTGAAAGAGACAAGTTTTTGAGCTGACACAGAGCTCTTCTTCAGGTCTGGCAAAGGTACTCAGAGTGTCACAGCTAAATACAAGGTGGAACTGATTATTCAGCATAAATAATTAACATATTCTAAGGGACTAGTCAGGGTGAAGTGGCCTGTTAACACCTCCACAATCATAGGACCAAAAAAAGAGGGGGTGGTTAGTGGATTACAGATTGTTGTAATAAGCCATAAATCCAATGTTTGTATTAAAACAGACATTGCCAGACTTGCCTGCATATTTATGCCTGCCTCTGGAAATGTCCATTACATGGTCTGACGAAGTGGGTATTCACCCACGAAAGCTTATGCTCCAATACATCTGTTAGTCTTAAAGGTGCCACAGGACTCTCCGTTGCTTTTTACAGATCCAGACTAACACGGCTACCCCTCTGATACCTGTATTAAGACCATGATTTTTCGTGTCTAGCAAAATTATGAATTTAAGCTCCCAAGTTCGTCTTTTGAGGATGTCGTGCAGGTTTCCTTTGAGGACAAGGACTGAAAGGTTAGCTATGGAGTGATCTGTTTGCCCACAACATTTTCCTGTGTGAGTTCATTCAAGAGCATGGTGATGGTCTGTTTCATGCTGGAAAGGTCTGACCCCTAGTGGTTATAATGAATGGCTACAGTGCATGCTGAAATAAAAATGGAGAATGTAGGATAGCAGGACTGAAGGCAGGTTTGGCAGCTTCCTTAGTAAAAGCTAATCAAATTAAATAGTTTTACATTATTTCCAGCTGATACGTATATTATCTGAGGTGTCTGGAGCCTACACGTGGCTACCAAGCTTTGAGATGCTCCTTCAGGGGCATTTGTTGCCCTGGGCGGTGTTGGGCATGACTGAAAAGGTGTGTGTGTGGGGGCGGGGGGGAAAGGGTTGAGGAGGGTTGGGTGTGCCTATAATAATAAATGGAGATATACCTATCTCCTAGAACTGGAAGGGACCTGGAAAGGTCATTGAGTCCAGCCCCCTGCCTTCACTAGCAGGACCAAGTACTGATTTTCGCCCCAGATCCCTAAGTGGCCCCCTCAAGGATTGAACTCAGAGTTTAGCAGGCCAATGCTCAAACCACTGAGCTATCCCTCCCCCTTGAGGAATATTAGGTGTCCTGGGACAGGGTAGGCTGTGGGCTGTGCCTGAGGGGAGTCATGAGTCCCCCAGGGAGTGTGAGGTACACCGGAGGGGGTATTGATTCCTTTAGGGAGTAGTGGCTGGCTGTGTTCAAGGGGGTGTTGAGTCTCCTGGGTGTTGGTTGGGGGACTTCTGGGGGAGGGTTGAGGGGGTGGAGTCCTCTGGGGGGTGTTGGCTGTGTCTGATAGGGTATTATGTCCCTGGGGCGGGTCTAGGGTGTGCCAGGGATGTCTAAGGGGGTGTTGTGACCCCTAAGGAGAGCAGGTTGCGTCCCCTGGGAAGGGAGGGTACCTGAGAGGGTGTTGTGTCCCCGGGGGAGGGAGGGTACCTGAGGGGGTGTTTTGTGCCCTGGGGAGGGAAGGTATCTGAGGGGGTGTTGTGTCCACTGGGAAGGGAGGGTATCTGAGGGCGTGCTGATTTCCCTGGGTAGGGCAGTTGGCTGTGTCCCCTCGGGTATGTTCAAGGCCCCTTCACGAGGTTGTATGAGCAGGAGTCTGGGCAGCCCTTTTGGCCATCTCCTGGCAACACGTTCCACAGGTTAATTGTGCGTTGGGTGAAAAAGTATTTGCTCTTGTTTGCGTTAAACCTTCTGCCCATTAATTTCCCTGGGTGACTGAGTTTTTGTATTGTGGGAAAGGGCACACCCCTCTAGTCACTTTTCTCACACCATTCATGATTTTATAGTCTATCATATCCCCCCCCCCTTAAACAGGGACAGAGCATGATCTTCCTTAGCTCTGGCAGAGACCTCAGAATCAAGGAAACAATTCTCGCTCCTCGGGCCAGTTTTTTAATACTTTCTAACGCTTTGGTGGAGGTGTTGGGGTATTGCACTGGTGTCAATGAGATCAATACCAGCCCTATTACTATCTTAAGCATCTGAACCCAAAGGCAGAATAAGTATAGCACTCACAGTAACCTAAAGATATCTGAGCAATTTCTAGCCGCACTCCGGCTTCTTTTATGGCAATCAGCTACCAGCAGTAGCGGCGCCAGCTCTTCCGGCGCCCTAGGCGGCGGAAGGTCCCGCCCCCGAAATGCCGACCCCAACAGCGGCGGCGGAAGGTCCCACCCCCAAATTTCAATGGGCAGCCGGGGCACAGGCGCCCCCAAAATAGCAACGCCCTAGGCAAGTTCTTTGGGCTTGGTTCTCCTCTCACTTGCCTCACGTTTATGTCTATACAATTCCAGTGGCTTTAATGGAGTTACTCCTGATTTGCACCGGTGTAAGTGAGAAGAGAATGTAGTAACCGTATTGCTTATATGTTGTGGTGAAACTAATTAATTCCCACCCTCTGCGTGCTTTTAAACCAAGATTGTCAATGCAGTTTGTACTTATGAGCCATGGCACCATGTATTCTCTTGGAATGGTGGAAAGAAATGGAAGCTATTTATTTTTGATCCAGCATACCAAAGAGTGGCCTGAAGAGAGGCCCAAGGCTGGGGAATGTATTGCAAAGTTTAAAGTAATTTTTTGGACATTAAATTTTGGGCAATTTTATGCTCTTCAAACTTCACTGTGTGTGTGTGAATTTCTGTATTCTAAAGAGCCAAATTTAAATGTCTGCATTTTTTTCTGTAAAAAGAAAGAAAGAAAGAAAGAAAGAATCAATCCTTGGAATTTTAGCCAATTTCTTTTTTTTTAACAAAACTAGGACCATTTATGGATTCTGAACTAAGCGCTGGGGTTTTCANAGGGGGTGTTTTGTGCCCTGGGGAGGGAAGGTATCTGAGGGGGTGTTGTGTCCACTGGGGAAGGGAGGGTATATGAGGGAGTGTAGTGTACCCTGGGGAGGGAGGGTACCTGAGAGGGTGTTTTGTGCCCTGGGGAGGGAAGGTATCTGAGGGGTATCTGAAGGTATCCGGACAGGGGCCTTTAAATCAGCGTGGCTAGTTCTAATGATTTGATTGTGAATCTTGGGATAGTCAATGTTTTTTCTTAAAGCCCCCAGCCCCTAGAATCAAATGATTACATGAGAATCTCAGCTTTTCTTAAACAAAAACAAAACAAAAATCAAGTTTCTAGCCCACATGGTTGCTTGGAAAGCTTGACAATGTGACCTGAGTGCACCCTACAGTTGCAAACAACCTGGCAGGCAAGCAAAAAAAGCCCCACGTTTATTATTATTTTTAAACTCATGATTTTTAAGCCATTCAAATGGTTTCGGGGGAGCCAGACACCTTGATCATTTTGGTTGGCAACACTGCATAATACAAATAATAAACTTGCACCTGGCGATAAGTAACAAAAGGAAGTATTCACACAATGAACAGTCAACCTGTGGAACTCTTTGCCAGAGGATGTTGTAAATGCCAAGACTATAACAGGGTTCAAAAAAAGAACTAGATAAATTCATGGAGGATAGGTCCATCAATAGCTATTAGCCAGGATGGGCAGGGATGGCGTCCCTAGCCTCTGTTTGCCAGAAGCTGGGAATGAGAGACTGGGGATGGATCACTTGATGATTACCTGTTCTGTTCATTCCCTCTGGGACACCTGGCATTGGCCACTGTCAGAAGACAGGATACTGGACTGGATGGACCTTTGGTCTGACCCAGTATGGCCATTCTTATGTTCTTAATTAGAGCTCAGGGAAATTTTTCAACCAAAACTTTTTTTCCAGTGAAAAATGCAGACTCAGCCACACCAGAAACGTTTTGCAAAATGGCCGTTGTTTTGCCTGTGATACACGTTTTTTCCCAACCAGGAACGGAACGGACGTTTTCTGCAATAACGGCACTTCATAAATTCAAATAGCAGCCACACCTAGGCAATGGTTCATCGATTCTTAACTCTTCTATTGTTAAATGATACCTGCCATTTGGCCAGCGTGCTGTGGTCGACCCCAACCAGGAGACTGATTTCGCACAATGAAGCCTTATTGTAAAGACCGTCTGGGAGGAATCTTTCCTATGAATTCTCAGCCTCATTTAACTGTGCATTTTTCATGCTTTGTTGGTAGGGGTGCCACAGCGCTATGATAACATCGCCATGCCAAGCAGATTAAATACACCCCACCGTATCCAGCAATTATGAGACTACAGAACAGTAAGGCCACACACAAGCTTGGGGCCATGCCAACTGGTAGAAGAGTCCCTGGATTATTCCCATGTGGCAGCTGCAGAAACAGGACTCTGGGAAGGGTCATGTCTAAACTAGGCCTTTGTACACAGGGTGACGTTCACCCTACATCTCTCTGAACCATAATCAGCCACCTGAGAACAGGCCCTGGCCAGTGTCAGGTAATGTATCAGCCTTGCCCTGCTCCCACTGACTGCAAAGGGAGCAGGTTCTCATTTTCTGGGCTAGATTGGGTGTCTTATGCCATACCCCTGCCTAGGGTCACACTGCCCCAGAAGAAGCATTGGGTGGCGGAGTGTATTTCAGGCAGGCAATGTCTCTCCTGGAGCTGCCTCCCCTCATGGGGAGTGAACAATCTTTAAGGATAAGTAGATTGCTCTCCATGGTTGTCCACCCGTGTGGGATGGGCCTGGTCCCACCTCCTTTTTGGCCCCTTTCCAGCATCTGGAGGAAGCAAGAACACACAGTCCACCCAGACACAGGAAGTTCAGTGACTGCTCTTGTGAACAACGAACTCTTTTTTCCAATCTCTTGCAAAAAGTTTTGACAAAAACAATTTTTTCTCCATTTTGCCAAACATTTTCTACAGAACTTTTCAGGATTTTGTCAAAAAAACAAAAAACACCCAATACGCAATTTTTTGTTTTGGTTTCTGGTTGGTTGATTGGTGTGTTTTCAACAACTGAACGCCTACAACTTTCAGCCAGGCATGCAAAAACGAAAACTCATCATCTCTTCGGATCAGGCCCATACTGAGTAGTTAACTTGCACATGGGAAGGCTGCTCTCTACTAGAGCTGGGGGGATAACAGATTTTTTCAATTCAGTGGCAATTCTGAAAAAATTGGGGTGGGGGAGAAGTGTATTGGGTTGACCGAATAACAAATTTTTTCAAAACTTTTGGTGAATCAAAAAGTCGTGAAAAAACCTGTGTGGGGTCTGTTTCAGTCGGCTGGAATCAAAATGTTTCATTTAGATTTCAAGCTTTTTAAAAAAATATCATGACCATCCTTTATATCACTCTCAGAGCTATAGTTTAGTTTGAGAATAACAGTACCTAGTTCTTATATAGCCGCTTTTATCCCTAGATCTCAGAGTGCTTTACAAATGAGTTGCATATTGAGATCCCTATTTTGCAGATGAAGAAACTGAGATGCACGGAGGTGACGTGACTTGCCAGCGTTAGAGCCAACAATCGCACGTATCTCCTGAGTCCCAGTCTAGTGCTCTATCCACTACACCACACTGCCTCCCCTAGTCAGTGACTATGAATCCAGGGACAAGGACACTATAAAGGGAGCACAAATAGATAATAAGACATGACATTTTTAGAAGCTCCCAGGCTTTCCTGCCCCCATGTTCAGTGAGCAGAATTCCACGGGCAAGAAATGCCCTCAACTGTGATTGCAAATGAATACAATGGGTTAACTTTATTAAATATATATGGAGATATACCTATCTCCTAGAGCTGGAAGGGACCCCGAAGGGTCATCAAGTCCAGCCCCCTGCCTTCACTAGCAGGACCAATTTTTTGCCCCAGATCCCTAAGTGGCCCCCTCAAGGATTGAACTCACAACCCTGGGTTTAGCAGGCCAATGCTCAAACCACTGAGCTATCCCTCCCCCCCACATTAAAGGCATGATGCACGCTCCCATACCACAAACTCAGGAAACTTTAACCGCAGCTACATTGCAGAGAAGGTACAGTTGATAATGCAACACAAAATTCTTGTGTTCAGGGATGTTTGTTTGTTTTTGTCTCTAATACAGTCACAACAAAAAAATGTGAATGGGGGTAATTAGCTATTTCCATGAGACATTTAAACCTAAAGACCTGTCTTGACTGGCATAACTAGTTATTGTAATGAAATAAGAACACAGCTAGCCCAGTATCCTGTCTGCAACAGTGACCAGTACCAGCGCTTCGGGGGAGTGTACAGAACAGACGTGGACAGATCCACCTCTTTCTTTTCCCCCTCCCAGCTTCTGGCAGTCAGAGGTTTAGGATTGCCCCGAGCATGGAATTACATCCCTGACCATCTTGGCTAAAAGCCATTGATGGACCTATCCTCCATTAACTTCTTTAGCTCTTTGTTGAACCCAGTTACACTTTTGGCCATCTCCTGGCAACACGTTCCACAGGTTAATTGTGCGTTGGGTGAAAAAGTATTTGCTCTTGTTTGCGTTAAACCTTCTGCCTATTAATTTCCCTGGGTGACTGAGTTTTTGTATTGTGGGAAAGGGCAAATAACACCCCTCTAGTCACTTTTCTCACACCATTCATGATTTTATAGTCTATCATATCCCCCCCTTAAACAGGGACAGAGCATGAAACCCAGGGTTGTGAGCTCAATCCTTGAGGGGGCCACTTAGGGATCTGGGGCAAAATTGGTCCTGCTAGTGAAGGCAGGGGGCTGGACTCAATGACCCTTGGGGGTCCCTTCCAGCTCTATGAGATAGGTATATCTCCATATATGATCTTCCTTAGCTCTGGCAGAGACCTCAGAATGAAGGAAACAATTCTCGCTCCTCGGGGCCAGTTTTTTAATACTTTCTAATGCTTTGGTGGAGGTGTTGTGGTATTGCACTGGTGTCAATGAGATCAATACCAGCCCTATTACTATCTTAAGCATCTGAACCCAAAGGCAGAATAAGTATAGCACTCACAGTATCCTAAAGATATCGGAGCAATTTCTAGCCGCACTCCGGCTTCTTTTATGGCAATCAGCTACCAGGGACAGTCAAGCACAGGTCTCTGTTCTTCATTACAATTCCCAGCCAATATTTTATTCATTCTTTCTTACACTACAGCCACAAAGCCCTCTGGGCCAAATGACATCACCCATGTTGTAGCAAAACCACAAAAGAACTGGGAAGACAAGGCATTTGCTGTACAAACTACAGAGCCGCGTCAGGAACAAAAGAGGAAGAGCGTGGGGAAAAACTGCATCAGAGAGCGACAGAAGCTAGACTTTTAGTGGCAACTCCTCAGCTGGAGTAAGTAGCACAGCGCCTCTGAAGTTAATAAAGCGACATCCATTTACACCAGCTGATGAGGTGGGTGCTTGGATGAGAATGAATTCAGTTAGACTTAGGAAAATCAAGCGTCCCTCTGCTGAAGTCAACAGACCAGTACTTTGCGTGTGAGAGGAATTTGAAGCCCTCCTTGAGCCAGAATTTCAGCTGGTATAAATGTGTATAACTCCATTGAAGCCAATGCTGTGCTGATTTACACCAGAAGTGTATCTGGTCCATTGTCTGCTGCATGTGATATTAAAAGTGTACAGAGTAAGATCCCATTAAGTGTCATCATTCACACTTAAGCAAAGGAATTGCAGAATGTCAAACGCCACCGGTCTGATTTGACAGCACTTTGCACACATATAAATGACAATACAAGATTCAAGAGTCCCTAACTATTTCTACCATAGACAAGCTCTTTGGGCTTGGTTCTCCTCTCACTTGCCTCACGTTTATGTCTATACAATTCCAGTGGCTTTAATGGAGTTACTCCTGATTTGCACCGGTGTAAGTGAGAAGAGAATGTAGTAACCGTATTGCTTATATGTTGTGGTGAAACTAATTAATTCCCACCCTCTGCATGCTTTTAAACCAAGATTGTCAATGCAGTTTGTACTTATGGGCCATGGCACCATGTATTCTCTTGGAATGGTGGAAAGATATGGAAGCTATTTATTTTTGATCCAGCATACCAAAGAGTGGCCTGAAGAGAGGCCCAAGGCTGGGGAATGTATTGCAAAGTTTAAAGTAATTTTTTGGACATTAAATTTTGGGCAATTTTATGCTCTTCAAACTTCACTGTGTGTGTGTGAATTTCTGTATTCTAAAGAGCCAAATTTAAATGTCTGCATTTTTTTCTGTAAAAAGAAAGAAAGAAAGAAAGAAAGAATCAATCCTTGGAATTTTAGCCAATTTCTTTTTTTTTAACAAAACTAGGACCATTTATGGATTCTGAACTAAGCGCTGGGGTTTTCAAAACAGCCTAGGAGGTTTAGGTGCCCAAATCCTATTCAGTGGGAGTTCAGCACCTTATTCGCTTGGGCTCATTTGAAAAATCCCAGCAGAAGTTTAGAAAAACGATGTTCAAATGGTTTTGGTGAAATTCACCTTCATGCAGAGAGCCAGCCCAAGGGCTATAGCGGGACTTAAGTCACATGTAGGCATTATCCTGTCCTCTGCACAGGGGTGAATTTCACCCTAGATCCTGCTCTTGGTGGCAAAGCTCAATGAGGCAGAGTCAAGCCCTGGGCTATCTGCGGTGGGGTCATGCACTGTGATGTATCTTACTGGCATTTCATTCATCACTGCAGCATTTTGCAACCAGTTTGGCTGTCAGGAGACAATAAAACCTTTTTCTTTCTATGCCATTTATTTATTTTTTACTCATATTCTGGCAGTGATGGGCTTGGTTTTTGGAGCTTAGTTCCTGTCGCTTCTTCTGCTGGAAGAGGTTGTTCTCAGAGAGTACGCTTTCATACCACCAGGGCTCCCTCTGGAGGAGAAGGGGAGTCCCCCGCTGCCCATTCCGCTTCCCAGGCCGATTCCTCCTCCAAAGCCATACCCACCCTCGCTGCTGTATCTGCCTCCAGCACTCGAATTGAGCACAGCTATGGAGCAAAAACAAAACCATCGTAAATGCCCGGGTTTGCAGATCCACTCCAGTCAGGAAATCACAATGCAATTGCAGTTGTGCCCAGTTGGTGCAGAGAGGGTCTGATTCTCCATCGCCCTGCACTCTGTGTCGTGATTCACACCAGCTCAAAGAGACTGCCAAGTGTACAAAGGAGCCATTTTGTGTGTATTTTGCACTGGTGTAAATCACAACACAGGGTGCAGAACAATGGAGAATCAGGCCCAGAGGGTGCCATGGGAACAGGAGCACGACCTGGCAACAAGGCCCCAGAGCTGCATTAAGAGGCACTTCTGCCCACCCCTGTACTCATGCAAATTCCCATTCACAATGGGACTCCCACAAGGAAGCAGGAGTCTGCACTAGTGTATCTCATTGCAGGATCAGGGCCTAAGGGTGGCCAGTGCATGGCAAATGGTGCATTTGGGGGGCTAACTAGAGCTGTGTGGCAACTGGATTTTTCCTTTTCACAGGAAATTCCATGCGTCCAAAAAAGTTTTTGTTCCAGAATAGAAAGAAAACAAACAAATTTAAAATTTTTGTTGAAATAATTTTTTAAAACAACTGTTTCGGATTGATCAAAACGTTTCTTTTCCATGTTGGCTTTTGAAAAATAATTAAATTGCATATTATCAAATAAAAGAAATTAAACCTAAAGCCCTTTTGAAATGCACAATTGGAACGCTCCATTCAGAATTTTTAAATGACATGTCATTGAAATCGACGCGTTTCTGCGAAACCCTTTGATTTCAACAAAATGGCATTTTCCGATGGAGATATGTTCGGTCAGAAAATTTCTGACCAGGTATAGTGCTAACATCGCACTGACAGAACATCTGAGGGAGGAGTATTTTGGATGGCTTCAGCAGAGTCTCCCCCATCAAAGTCAGCTGAGCTCCGCTTCACGATACAACAGCCTTATTGACGTCAATGGAATTATTGATGTCCTTAAATTTAAGCATGAGCTAAAGTGATTTCCTGGGGCTAGGATATTCAATATAAATAAATACATCAATAACCCATTATGGGAAAATCCTGTCAAATTTGATAGAAAATTATCAATTTTCATACACACTTTTTAAGCTGCCATTTATAAAGAGTTTATAAAGGGTTAAATAAATGATTAATAGGTACTATACGCATGTCACAGTCAAGAGGGGTATGTGTCATAAACAATTATAAATGCACGGGCGATACAGATGATTAGGAGCATCCTATTGATCTGATGGAATCTATTAGAATTTGAAACGATTGATTAACCACTTATTAAATCATCTATCAACCCTTTGTTAATGCTTTATAAACCATTTATAAATGGAACCTCAGGACTAAAGGCTGACCCTGGGTTCCACAGAATTTTCAAACCGTCCTTTAGAACTTTGCAACCTTCCCAAAGAATTTAATAGACTGCCCCACCCCCGCTATGGAATCCTACAGGGTCATTCTAAAAGCAAGCTAGAGAAAGACTCTCATTCACTATTAATCTCCATGAGCCTGATTCTGACTTACACTAAGCCCTTGCCTAGACACAAAAGTTATACCATCTATGCCACACTAGTGAAAGCAGGACTGTCTGCCCAGTGTGGCTGCAGTGATACGGGTATAACAGTGCTTATACCAGTCTAGCTTATTCCCATAAGAGAAGGGGAATAAACTCTGCTGGAATAAGGCACCTTTATATTGATATAACTGCATATACACCAGTGGCTCTACCGGTCTAACCTTATCTGTATAATAATCATCCCCCTAATCCAAATAGATTGATACAAACAATAGTTTAGCCCTACACCAGCCTAGCACAATAAAGGTGTCTTACGGTGAGTGGAACTAATTTTTGCCCCTTTACACTGCCAATGTGGTGTAAATAGGCTACGTCTACACTACATGTTAGGGCTGTGCATAGGCGCCAACTTCTACTGGCGCCGATGGGTGCTCGACCCCCCTCCGCCCCCGGCCTGGCCCTGACTCCACCCAGGGCTGGCGCAACCCATTAGGCGACCTAAGCGGTCGCCTAGGGCGCTGCTATTTTGGGGGTGCCGGCGCTGTGGCCGCCCGTAGAAATTTGGGGGCGGGACCTTCCGCCGCTGCTGTTGGGGGCGGGATTTCGGGGGCAGGACCTTCCGCCGCCTAGGGCGCCGGCAAAGCTGGCGCCGCTACTGACTCCACCCCTGCCCCGCCCCCTCCCGCCCCCATTCCAACCCCTTCCCCAAAGTCTCCGCCCGAACGCCGCCCCCATTCCGACTCCTTCCCCAAATCCCTGCCCCGGCCCCACCTCTTCCCCGCTGCCTCCCCTGAGCGCGCTGTGTTCCCGCTCCTCCCCCCTCCCTCCCGGAGCTTGTTACAGCTGTTTGGCGGCGGCAAGTGGTGGGAGGTAGGCGGACGAGCGGGGACGCGGCGCACTCAGGGGAGGAGGCGGAGGAGGACGTGAGGTGGGGCAGGGAGTTTGGCTGCTGGTGGGTGCAGAGCACCCACGGAATCGGCGCCTATGGGGCTGTGATTCCCAGCTGCCGTTGCCCGTGCTCCCATGGCTGCGTTACTAATTCTGGAGCACTAGCTCGGATGAGAGCTGGCGTGAGTATGGCTACTGAAGCTGGGGAATCACACCCCTAGCTCATAGCGGTGTCAGTGAGAATCAGGCGCTGTAGGTTTGGAGGGTGTGTGAAAGGTCCATAGCAGGGGTGGGGATCCTACGGCTCGCGGGCCGCATCTGGCCCGCTGCTTCATTTCATACCACCCGCGGCAAGTCTCTGCGCCCTGGGCCGGAAGCCCCAGCCTCAGCACTCCCCCGGCCCGCGGGGCTGGAGCTGTGAGTGCCGGCTCGTCAGAAGTCCAGTCGGCGCCGTGCAGCAACCGGCGTGTCCCTGCAGCCCCTAGGAGCAAGGGCGATCAGGGAAGCTCCACACGCTGGCCCCGCCCACTGCACCGGCTTCGCAGCTCCCAGTGGCCGGGAACCACAGCCAATGTGAACTGCAGGAGCAGCGCCTGTGAGCACGGGCAGCACGCACAGGGCAGAGCATCCTGGCCCCTCCGCCTAGGGGCCAGACATGGCGGCTGCTTCTGGGAGCAGTGCAGAGCCAGGGCAGGCAGGGAGCCTGCCTTAGCTCCGCTGCGCTGCTTACTGGGAGCCACCTGAGGTAAGCGCCACCTGGCCAGAGCCCACACCCCAAACCCGCTGCCCCAGGTCGGAACCCCATCCCGTACCCTAACTCCCTCCCAGACCCCAGACCCCAACCCCCACCTCAACCCCCTGCCTCAGGTTGGAAACCCCTCCCACACCCGAACTCCCTCCCAGACCCCACACGCCCACCCGCACCCCAACCCCCTGCCCCAGCCCTGAGCCACCTCCCACACCCAAACTCCCTCCCAGAGCCCACACCCCAACCCTCCGCCCGCACCCCAACCCCCTGCCCCAGCCCTGAGCCCGCTCTCGCTCTCCAAACCACTTGGCCCCAGCCTGGAGCCCCCTCCTGCACCCCAAACCCCTCATCCCCAGTCCCACACCAGAGCCTGCACCCCCAGCCGGAGCCCTCACCACCTCCTGCACCCCAACTCCCTGCCCCAGCCTGGAGCCCCCTCCCGCATCCTGAACCCCTCATTTCTGGCACCACCCTGGACCTAGGGGAAGCCCCAAGCCTTTCCCACCCCCCCTCCCCCCCAGGCAGGGCTGTGTGTGGCCTGCGACTGATTTTTTCTGTGGGTCAGTGGCCCCTGATAGAAAAAAGGTTCCTCACCCCTGGTCTATAGGATACTATTGGGGTCATCCTCATTCATTTTCTCTAGGGATACAATACAATAAAGTAAATGGCCTGTGAACTTTGAATTGCATTTTCTCAAACCTCTCTAGGGAAGGAATTAATTGTAAAGCCAACTCACAGATGCTGACATTCCCAGCGTGGTCCCCAGCCAACCTGTTGATGGAGGAAAACAAAGGCAAGAAAGAAGAATATTGGTTAGACTTCTCATCAGATATGGTACCCAGAGGCTTTTGGCTTTGAAGATCAGCACAATGGGAATGTATTATGATTGCTATTATAAATAATGAATATGAGACAGCTGTATCATCAGCTACTTTGTCCATTGCTAACAACAAACATGCTCTAGCCCTGCAGGACATGTGTTGTTAATGGCACATTAGTGGCACATCCTACTCCGACAGGAGCTGATGGGAGTAGATCTGGTTGAAAATTTTCCATCAATGTATTATTTTTAATAGAAAACCGTTTTGTTGGGGTTGGTTGGGTTTTTTTTTACAAAATGGATGTTTCCATGGAAAATGTCACTTTGGTCAAAACAATTTTTGAATTTTGGTTAAAAAAATGAAAAATTTTCCCACGACCAATAATTTGTTTACACTGAATTTTGTTTGCCAGCAAGAGAAAACAGAACATGCTTTGAGCAGGGGGTTGGACTAGATGACCTCCTGAGGTCCCTTCCAATCCTGGTATTCTATTATTCTATGATTCTATGTTTCATTTTTAAAAATGAAATGTTTTGAAGAAAAATGCTGTCAAAACTAAAAAAAAAATTCATTTTCATTGAAATTTTTCACAGGGAAAAAAATCAGCTCTAAATGGGATTTTTGCTATGGACGTCAATGGAAACGCAGCAGGGCATTGAAATCTGTTCTGGGCTCACATGGGACGGATGTGGTGCATTCGCTTTTCCCTGCCTCTGGGGTTAACTTTTCTCCCACCTTCATGAATATTTCCATTCGACTAGGGTGACCAGATGTCCCGATTTTATAGGGACAGTCCAGATTTTTGGGTCTTTTTCTTTTCACGCCCCCCACCCCAGTCCCGATTTTTCACACTTGCTCTCTGGTCACCCTACATTCGACAGATGTACCTTTGCAGTAATGCCCCAATCCAGAGAGGAGCTGAGAACTTGCCTCTCCCATTGATGACGACGGTCATTGAACCCCCATCTCTCAGGATCAGGCCCTGTAAGTCTTTTACCTTTATGGAGTAGTTTTAAAGCCCTGAATCCTGCTCCAGTTAAGACAGGAGTAAATCTCTCGTTGACTTCAAAGGAAGTAGGATTGAGCCCTAGATACAGCAAATGATGTCTCATGGGAAACTCTGAACAACATTGGACCTCATTCCTCACTGCCTGGCTCTTGTCACCATTCACCCCCATGTGCAAAGCAGGTGTGAAATGCCACCATTCTGATGTGGGAGCATCACACATCTTCTTTGCACAGGTGTAAATAACAGTTCAAAGTGTAGGACAATGGAGAAATGGGTCCTTCTTTCTAGAAACGATTTTGCATGCTGTACACACCATGGGTCAGACCCTCTGGGGTAAATTGGCCTAGTTCTGATGAACTATTCCAATGATTTTAGGCCAGTATATTGCACCCACCTGCTCTCTTCTCCCTCCAGCAGCTTCCTGTAGGTGGCGATCTCGATATCCAGAGCCAGCTTGACGTTCATCAGCTCTTGGTACTCCCGCAGCTGACGCGCCATATCCTGCTTGGCTTTATTCAGGGCAGCCTCCAGCTCCTCCTGTTTTGCCATGGCGTCTTTGATGGCCCTCTCGCCACGTTCCTCGGCCTCAGCAATGGCTGCCTCCAGCTTGGCACGCTACAAGTGCACAACAAGGGACTTCGGTGTGTGTTTGGTGTGGTATTTCTGTTCTACTATCTATCTATGCCATCTACAGTATCCATCCATCCCTCTTTGCCATCTATGGTATCCATCCATCCATCCATCCATCCATCCATCCATGACATCTATGGTATTCATCCATGCATGACATATATGGTATCCATCCATCCATCCATCCATCCATCCATGACATCTATGGTATCCATCCATCCCTCTATGCCATCTATGGTATTCATCCATCCATGACATCTATGGTATCCATCCATCCATCTATGCCATCTATGGTATTCATCCATCCATCTTTGTACTGGATGGACAGACACACAAATAGATAGACCTATCCATCTATCTATCCATCCATCTATCTGTCGATGACATCTTTGTATCAGAGACAGATATACACAGAAAGAGATGGACTATCTATCTATTTATCTATGTATCTAATCTAGGCATTCCCAATGCACAATGAGTTAGTTGACTTCTTCTTAGAAGTCACTCCAGCTGGAGCTGCCATTCTAGATCGGACCTTGGGTCCATTTATGGTAGTTGGGCAATGAGCAATACCTGACCTTCCAGAGGACAACAAAAAACTCCCAGTGCAGCCTGCCTATCTACGGATGGATTATATTTCTAGTGCACCCTTTACTGTAGTATCAACATTACATACATCTGTAGAATAGTACAAATGTTAGGTTGGAAAGGCTTGCTTCTAAACTCCCATTCATTATTCAAAAGCAGCTTTATTGGCTCACACTATTTGCTTGTGAATGTGTGTTCCAGCCACCCTGCCCTGAAACCAAATAAACACCCGCTGAGTGATTCAGAATAGCTTATCTCCCCGCTTTGTGTGCACTCTGGTAATTCATTGCAAATATCCACGCCTTGCAGGCAATGAACAATCAACTTTGCAGGAGTTTTAAACATCCCTTTGATGAACTGATTAAAGCCGCAGGATGAAGTGAAGAAAAACCCCAGCCTGGCTGAATGAGCGGATCCCGTGCACACCTGGCTCTTCCCTGATACAGAAAGGGAGTGGAGAAGTTAGGTGGATGGATCATAGAAGTCAGAGATGGCAAAGAATCGGAGTGTCATGTCCCTCTCTGTAACCCATGCAGGGGGGAGGGATAGCTCAGTGGTTTGAGCATTGGCCTGCTAAACCCAGGGTTGTGAGTTCAATCCTTGAGGGGGCCACTTAGGGATCTGGGGCAAAATTGGTCCTGCTAGTGAAGGCAGGGGGCTGGACTCGATGACCCTTCGGGGTCCCTTCCAGCTCTATGAGATAGGTATATCTCCATATATTATTATTATATTATTGCTCCCTATTGCACTGAAATTAAACACCCTGGCTGGCCCGTGGTAGCTGACTTGGGCTTGTGGGTCTCAGGCTGTGGGGCTGTAAAATGGCATTGTAGGCCTTGGGGTAGAGTGACCATACGTCCCGTTTTGGCTGGCAAAGGTGAGTATTTATAAAAAAAGTGGGGTGTGGAGGAACATGCGGGGGGCGAGTGGGGATGCCAGCCCCGTGCAGAGGGGGAGGCAGGGCTCGGGCCGGGGGCAGACAGGGCTTAAGCAAACAGCTATGCCAGCCCCAGCCTCGCGTGGGGGGCAAACAGACCTCGGGAGAACAGCAATGCCAGCCCTGCGTGGAGGGGCTCGGGCAAGCGGCTCAGGACAGCCCTGTGCAAGGGGAGGGGTGGCTTGGGCCAGCCCCATGCATTGGGAGAGGGGGAAAGGTCTCAGGCTAGCCCCACACGGTGTCCCGTTTTCCCTCGGATTGGAGCCTGGGCTCTGGGATCCTCTCCCGTCGCGGGATCCACCTTGAATGGTCCCTTAGAGGATATACTAACTACCGATGCTAAACAATGTGTTCCACCTTGAATTTAGCTGTGACGCTCGAAGTCCTGTCCCCAGACCTGAAGAAGAGCTCTGGGTTGTTTCTCTCACCAACAGAAGTTGGTCCAGTGTCTCTCTATTAAGTGTCTCCCAGTGTCCCCCGTTGTCTCTCTATTAACCTGGGTGTCAACTGCAGCTGCTGTAGTGCTTCATGGGAGTTGTAGTCCCAGGTTCTTCGTGGCCCCATTCTTTTTTATGGGCCCGGCTCTCCAGTCAGACTCCATCCTCCATGATGCACTGCAGTGCCTCGCTGTGGCTGAGCCATCATGACATAGAGCCAGGAATAGAAATTACATCTCTGGACTCCTACAATAGTGCCCTATCCACTCGACTATGACTGCAGTGGAAGTACTCCCAGAGTGAAGCACTGGCCGGCGGAAGTCATGGTGGCAGCACTGGGACCAATTTCTGGAGATTGCTGTTGCCTTTCCTAGCAAGATCTTCATCTTCTGACATTATAACTGCAGCTTTCCCCAAGTGCTTTTAATGGGCACTGACCTTAAGGCCTCGTACTGTATTTATGAACCTTATTTCTATTAAACTCATGACTCAACACTCTCTTGAAGCAGCAGCAGGAAAACCAGGCCCAACTCCTCACCTGGCTTTTCACGTTGTCAATTTCAGCCTGCAGTCTATGGATCATGCGGTTAATCTCCGTGATCTCGGTCTTGGTGTTGCGCAGTTCATCCCCGTGTTTCCCCGCAGTGGCCTGCAGCGTCTCGAACTGCGACACACAACAATAGCTCCATAAAGGACAGTCATCACGATAGCTCTCCAGGGCCCCTCACAGACTAGCCTCCCCCGACACATATTAAATAGCAGAAACTCCTAGTTCCCCGATTTCCATCATCGCTCACCTTGGTTTGGTACAAGGACTCAGCTTCCATTCGGCTCTTCTTGGCCATTTCCTCGTACTGCGCTTTGACGTCAGCGATGATGCTGTCCATGTCCAGGTTTCGGTTGTTGTCCATGGTGAGGACCACAGAGGTGTCAGAGACCTGGGCCTGCAGCTCCCGAAGTTCCTGCAAATTACATTAAAAAAATTATAATCTCAATTGGCTAATTTTCTATCTCAGCTGAACTTAGGGGTTGCCAACTTTCTATTTGTAGAAAACCGAACACCCTTGCCCCGCCCCCTACCCTGCCCCTTTCCCCAGGCCACACCCCCTGCTCACGCCATCGCCCTCCCTCCGTCGCTCGCCCTCCCCCACCCTCGCTCACTCGTTCATTTTCATCGGGCTGGGATAGGGTTTTGGGGTGCAGGGAGGAGTGGCGGTGAGGGCTACGGGTACAGGCTCTGGGGTAGGGCTGGAGATGAGGGATTTGGGGTGCAGGAGTGGGCTCTGGGCTGAGGCAGGGGGTTGGGGTATGGGACGGGGTATGGCCTCTGGGCTGGGGGGTGCAGGCTCTGGGGTGGGGCCATAAATGAGGGGTTCAGGGTACAGGAGAGAGATCTGGGCTGGGACAGGGGGTTGGGGTGTGTGGGGGGGGTGAGGGTTCCGGCTGGGGGTGCAGGCTCTGGGGTGGGGCCGGGGTTTGAGGTACAAGAGGGGGCTCTGGGCTGGGGTAGGGGGCTGGGGTGCAGGAGGGGGTGCAGGCTCTGAGTGGAGCTTACCTCAGGCAGCTCCCGGGAAGCTGCCAGCATCTCCCTCCGGCTCCTAAGCGGAGGCACAACCACATGGCTCTCCGCACTGCCCCTGCAGGCACCGCCCCCTCAGCTCCCATTGTCCATGATTCCTGTCCAATGGAAGCAGCGGAGCTGATGCTGGGGGCGGGGGCAGCGCACAGAGCCTCCGTGGCCATCCCTCCGCCTAGGAGCCAGAGGGAGATACCGGCAGCTTCCCGGGAGTTGCATGGAGCCGGGTAGGGAGCCTGCCTGCGGCACCGACCGGACTTTTAATGGCGTGGTCAGCAGTGCTGACCGGAGCCCCCAGGGTCCCTGGGTTCCAAAACCAGACACCTGACAACCCTAGCTGAGCTGCCTGATCTCTCCCTCCTGTTCTAAGGTATTACTTTTAGAAACCAATTAAGATCAGACAAGAGAAGGAAAGGAAGGGAGATAAGAGGAAACTTGTCAAATAAATCATTAACCAGGAAGAAATCCAACTAAATGTCACAACACAGTAGCTGCCAAAACAGATCCTTCTGATGCTGCAAAGTGGGGGGGGAAAAAAAAGCAGAGATGGAGCTGACACCTGTATCCAAACTCACCCAAAGTTTAAGGGGGTCTCTGTAGAGAAAAGATCCCAGCTGTGATGTGAAGGGCCAGATCCAAATGTCTTCAAAGTTTGGATCCAGAGTTTTGGATCCGGCCCAACTTTACTACAAAGTTAGGGCCAGATTCTACCACTCTTAGCCAAGGATGTAAAGGGACTATCTCTACTGACTGCCAACTGAGCAAGCCAAGTTTAAAGTAAGAGGGCAGGGAGGGATAAATTAGAGAGGGCTCCCCCTACTCTCCCTAGCAAAGGCAGGCACAGCTCCTGCGATGGGGTGATCACCTCACACGGGATTGAAAGGGTTAAGGTGGCCAGGCAGGCCAATTAACTCCAGAGGCTGCACCTGGAGGAAGACACCAGAAAAGGGAGTGTCCCTACTAGGATGGGGGAGAGAAGAGAGCCCTAAAGAATGTGTCCTGTGGGGAGAAGAGGAAAAGGAGGGGCATGTTTTGCCTGTGGTCAGCAGGGGAACCTCTGGAGGAGATGCCCATATATGAGCTGTGAGGTGAAGGCTAGCTCAGGGGAAGGGGCTGGGCAATAGAAGGCCAAAAGGAAGCCTTGCTGACAAGGCAAAGAAAAGGGTTTGCTTCGGGTGCCATGAGGCTGGCCATATAAAAAGGCATTGCCCACTTAAGAGAGGGCGTGGTAGCAAAGGGGAAGGTATGCCCAGTGAGGCAGGAAAAAAGGGGTTACAAGATAGAACAATTGGGACAGAGAGGGCCCAGGTGAACATAGGAACGACCACAGAAGGGCAGCAGGCTACGGTGGGGCCTCAGACCCTGACGGAAAGGGTATTGGAGGCTTTCCAATGGGAATTGGAGGGAGGCCCAAGGTGGAGTCTTTGGGCATCACGGCCAGTACTCAGTTAACTCTTTTGCCACAAGAAAATCAATATTAATTTTTTTTAGCTTGCGCCACTTGCATCTTCTGCAGTAAACTGCCCATATGCATAGGACCTGATTCTCCTCCTTACAACAGTATAATTCTATTATCTTCCAGGAAGCTATTCTTGATTCTCACTTAGAATCATAGAACTGGAAGGGACCTCGAGAGGTTATCTAGTCCAGTCCCCCGCACTCAAGGCAGGACTAAGTATTATCTAGACCATCCCTGGTAGGTGTTTGTCCAACCTGCTCTTAAAAATCCCCAATGATGGAGATTCCACAACCTCCCTCAGCAATTTATTCCAGTGCTTAGCCACTCTGACAGTTAGGAAGTTTTTCCTAACGTCCAACCTAAGCTGCCCTTGCTGCAATTTAAGCCCATTGCTTCTTGTCCTAGCCTCAGATATTAAGAAGAACAATTTTTCTCACTCCTCCTTGTAACAACCTTTTATGTACTTGTTTAAGTGAGAGAAAAAATCAGGATCCATCCATCCATAATATTTACGTACCATAGCACTAATCACCAAGCAGCTCCTTGGAAAAAGCAATCACTGGTGGAGTTACACACCATCAGTCTGTCTATTTACGATTAGGGTGACTAGATGTCCCGATTTTATAGGGACAGTCCCGATATTTGGGGTCTTTTTCTTATATAGGCTCCTATTACCCCCCACCCCCTGTCCCGATTTTTCACACTTGCTGTCTGGTCACCCTAATTTATGATAGAGGGAAAGGTCGCTTACTGCTTCGTAGAGAGACCTCAGGAAGTTGATCTCATCGGTCAAGGCATCCACCTTGGCCTCCAGTTCCACCTTGTTCATGTAGGAAGCATCGACATCCTGAAGAATAATCAGTGATACAGTGAGACCAAGTTTGGCTTCAGTGGGAGTCAGGAGTGCTCATTGTCTCTGAAAATGAGGCTGTTTATTCAGGTTTCCAGATAAGAATTCAGGTGTTGCCTACATCCAGGGCTAGTCCACACTAGAAACTGCCCTGTGAAAATCAGCTTCTACAATTTCATTCAAGGATCGTGCCACTCACCTTTTTCAAAATGACAAACTCATTCTCTGCTGCCGTGCGCTTGTTGATTTCATCTTCGTACCTGTTGGGAGGAAAGGAAGTGACGTTGGTTAGAGCTAAAGCTGGTCAGGAATTTTTAGACCAAACGTCTTGTCGTCGTAAAATGCCCATTTGTGGCAACTGAAACTGTTGGTTTGGATAAATCTCCCAATTTGAGAAATGGTTTTTCTTTTTTAATTTTGAAATTGTAGAAACAGGCCTGTTTAATGTTTTAGAAACAAAGCCTCAGTGTTCGGTTCCAAATGACTTTTTTGTTTTGAAATTTTACTTCATTTTATGTACCTTAAAAATACCCTTAAAAATGTTAAAACATTGAAATTGAAACACATTTCAGTTGGGCCCAATCTGATTTTTTTCCAGATGATCATTTTACATACATGTCGGGGATTTTGACTTTTTGTTCTGATGTGGGATGGGGAAAAAAGTCAAATCTCAAAGACTCTCATGGAATGGGAAAACAGTTCGCCACACACCGTTAGACAGCGCCCGGCCAAAAATTCACAGTGAATAACTCAGCTGATCAGTTTAGCCTCTTGCTCCATTTGAGAATCATCTCCAATCAGTGTCTGATTTCCCACCATGTGTTTGTCATTTGAAATCGTTTGCTGCAGGTTCTGCGGAGCGCCATTTAAAGTGTGTGTGCGGGGGGCGCATAGATTTGTCCCCTCCCTCATCTGACCCTCCTCTTCCCTTCTTAGGGCTCCCCCCTAGCAGCCTGACCCCCCAGCCCATGAGTAGCCCCTACACCAGAGGTGGGCAAACTACAGAGGTGGGTCCTGCCCGGCCCCCAAGCTCCCAGCCCCTCCCCTCCTGTTCCCCCTCCCCCGCAGCCCGCAGCGGGCCGCGCCGCCGGCGCAATGCTCTGGGTGGCCGGGCTGCGAGCTCCTGGGGCAGCGCAGGTGCAGAGCCGGGGCCTGACCCGGTGCTCTGTGCTGCGCGGTGGCGGCGCAGTTGTAGCAGCGGCAGTCACCGGTGCTCCAGGCAGCGCGGTAAAGGGGCACGGAGCAGGGGGGGTTGGATAGAGGGCAGGGGAGTTCGGGGTGGTGGTCAGGGGGCGGGGGTGTGGATAGGGATCAAGGTGGTCGGGGGGGGGGAACAGGGGGTTGAATGGGGGCAGGGGTCCTGGGGGGGCAGTCAGGAAGGAGGGGGGTTGGATGGAGTGGCGGGGGGCAGTCAGGGGCAGGGGTTAAGGGCGCAGTCAGGGGACAGGGAGAAGGGGTGGTTGGATGGGGCAAGGGTCCCAGGGGGCCATCAGGAATGAGAGGAGGGGTTGGATGGGGTGGCAGGAGTCCAGGGGCCGTCAGGGAACAGGGGGCAGGGGTGTGTGGATGGGGCAGGGGTCCGTCAGAGAGGCCGTCAGGGAACAGGGGGGGTTGGATGGGGCTGGAGTCCCGGGGGGGCAGATAGGAGGTGGGGACCAGGCCACGACCCCCTCCCCTAACTGGCCCTCCATACAATTTACAAAACCTGATGCAGCCCTCAGGCCAAAAAGTTTGTCCGCCCCTGCCCTAAACTCACACCCTCCAAAGTTAAGCAAATAATCCTTAGCCCTAGATCCTCAGCTGGTGTAAATCAGTGATGGTACTAATCCTATTTACACCAGCTGAGGGTCTGACCCTTGGTCTGCCCAAACAGCTCATTGCAAGTGTCTAATATTTGAAATCCATGCTGTGTTATTTGTCTTTGATTGGACACACAAGTCACATGCTGTTGTTTCGGTTGCCTGTTTGGATGAGCGGTACCCCTTGAAATCAGGTTTCTGGTGCAAATAGTCAGAAGTTCCTCCCCAGGATATCCGCCAAAAGCAAATACTGGTGCAAAAGGGGTGTGAACAGTTACAGCAAATTCATCCAAACTTGGCTGGCAGTATTTCCTCCTCCTCGTTATCATTGCTATTATTATGCACATCTTTATACCAGGATTTCAAAGCATTTTGCCGGCATTGATTAAGCCTCAATACCCCAGTAGAAGGTCAGCAAGTGTAATTAGTCCCCTTTCACAAATGGGGAAACTGAGTCACAGAGAGGCTACGGCTCAAATTTTCCAGTGTGCTCTAATCTGGGCTACATCCGTTTCTGGTTATCCATTTTTATGACTAGCTGATTGTACTACAGTAGGATCTAGGAGCCCCGGTGACGGCCAAGGACCCCATTATGCGAGGCACTGTACAGTCACAGAGCAAAAAGACCCATCTTTAGACGCAACTGGGCTGGATCCTCTGCATAGCGCCACAGTCTTAACTGGAGCCAGGCTAATTTACACCCCCTGACGATCTGGCTCATCAAGCCTGATTTTTAAGAATGCCGAACATTCATAATTCCAGCTGAAATTAACAGGCGCTACCGGAGCCCAGCTGCATCTCCGAGATGCAGGTCTGCATGTGAGTCACTTGCCCAAGTGAATCCACAGCAGAGTGGAAAATGCAACCTGGAATACCTGAAACCCAGCACAACAGCCCCTGAAATCCCCAGCAGAGCAACTCCGTGGTTTTTATTCTAGCTGAGCAGAGCCAAGGAGCTAACTGTGAGATACTATTGTTGGGATCATAATAGCTGCTCTGTTCCCTGACACTGCTGCTGCACAGCTGCTACGTAACCTGTTGCTTTCCAAAGTGCTTTGAGGAACCTGGAGTTTAACACGCACCCTGGAAGCTGCAGTTCTGGTTTCTATCGCCTGCAGCAGAACGCTGCATTGCATATACAGAGCCAGGTCTTCAGCTCGTAAAACTCAATGTGACTCCATTGAAATCAATGGAGCTGCACCAATTTATATGAGCTGAGAATCCGGCATTCTTGAGTGTATTGCATAACCTGACTTTTACACTGGCATGCTGTGCACACAGAACCTGTAGTATGGTGAGAAGGGGGATGAAATAAGTGAACAGATGTCAAAGGAGTTACCTGCCTCATCCCAAACAGCGCCGGCTCCAGGGTTTTTGCTGCCCCAGGCAGAAAAAAAAAAAAAAAAAAAANTGTATTGCATAACCTGACTTTTACACTGGCATGCTGTGCACACAGAACCTGTAGTATGGGAAGAAGGGAGTTGGGGAGGGATAGCTCAGTGGTTTGAGCATTGGAATGCTAAACCCAGGATTGTGAGTTCTAATCCTTGAGGGGGCCACTTAGGAATCTGGGGCAAAACTGGTCCTGCTAGTGAAGGCAGGGGGCTGGACTTGATGACCCTTCAGGGTCCCTTCCAGCTCTATGAGATAGGTATATCTCCATATATTATATTATGAAATAAGTAGATGTCAAAGGAGTTACCTGCCTCACCCCAAATAAGGGGTTCACATAGGTTTGAGCCCAAGCCCCTTCTGTCCACATACAAATCATTCTGACTTGGGTCAGCAAGCATCAAGGTCCCAGAACCCTGCTTGGCCAGTGGGTCAGAGGCCGAGTCCCGCTCAGCAGATGGGTCTAAGCCCTGTCATTTTGCAGTGTGGACGCAGCTCAAGCCACAGACCCGAGTCAGAAGGACTGTGTCGTACGCTATGAATGCCTTAGCACAGCTGGGAGACCTGGGTCCAGCAATTGTAAGCCCAGGTTTACAATGTAGTGTGGATGGTCAAGCGCAGGCATGGAAACACCAAGTCCACAAGCCTGGGTCCCACTGTTCTCAGTGGTACCAGATGACAGAACAAGGAACAATGGTCTCAAGTTGCAGTGGGGGAGGTCTAGGTTGGATATTAGGAAACACTATTCCACTAAGAGGGTGGTGAAGCACTGGAATGGGTTACCTAGGGAGGTGGTGGAATCTCCATCCTTCGAGGTTTTTAAGGTCAGGCTTGACAAAGCCCTGGCTGGGATGATTTAGTTGGGCACTGGTCCTGCTCTGAGCAGGGGGTTGGACTAGATACCTCCTGAGGTCCCTTCCAACCCCGATATTCTAGGATTCTATTCTATGACCTGGGTTTACAATGCAGTGTAGTCCTGCCCATTATCGGTATCAATCCAGGTGCCGAATCCAGTATGACTGGAGCCTGATCGGACGTATAGTGGTGTAAATCAGGAGCAACTCCACTGATGTTACTGGTGTAAACCTGGTATGAGTGAGAGAAGAATCACAACCATCTTGATTAGTTTCATGCTTCAAAATTCTTAGAGCCTGATTCTTATTTACACTTTGATGCTTTTTTACACTGCTCTGCCTTTGTAAAGGGGCCTTGCAGTGCGTGTTAATTACAGACACACTCAATTTAAGGCCCCTTCACGCTGCCAGTGCACTGAAGCCCCTGGGCTTGATTCTCCACTGCCTTTGCACCTGGGCAGGGGTTTACACCCACTTTGCACGGCTCCAGTGAAGCTACATTTATGCCAACTGAGGATCTGGGCTGAGGAAAGGAAGCTTTTTAAACCCTCTTTGCACCGGTGTAAAGCACTGCTCCATAGGTTGAGACATTAATAAATCAAGCCATGGGGGACATCCCATAGCCAGGAGATAATGCAACCCCCTACAGGCTTTGTTTTGTTTCATCTACATGCCTCTCAGCTGCACCTGTGCAGGGATTACCTGTTATTGACTTTTCTCCTGACACTCCCTGGGGTTTATCTGCACTATTTACAGTTCCTGTTGGCTCTAGTTTGCCAACTTTTTTTTAACATCCCCTCCTCAGATGGGCGCGGCCTGTGGTGAAAGGAGCGAGGAGTGGTTTGAGTTGGACTTTCCCAAGGGATTTGGTTAAGATCGAGAAGCCCCTTGTTAGATCGCAAGTCATTTTTTCCCCATTGTTTCCCTGGGACTATGTCAACGACAGGTATGTAACGTTATGAATCAGAGGGACCTACACTATAGGCGGTGTTGCCTCCTGGATAGTGCTCTGGACTGGGACTTGGGGTATGTCTACACTACCCACATTACAGCGTGGCCGCAGCAGCGCTGTGACGTGGGCAGTGTAGACACGTTTTATCGGGTGAGCTCTCCCGGCAATAAAAAAAAACCTCCCCAAACGAGGGGTGCTCCCAGCGATAAAGCGCTGTCTATACTGGCGCTTTTCAGCGCTAAAACTTTTGTTGCTGGGGGGAGGAGGGGGTTCACACACCCCTGAACAACAAAAGTTTTAGTGCTGAAAGTGGCAGTGGAGACACAGCCTTGGGAGACTGTCTCTGTCACTGGCCTGCTGGGTGACCTTAAGCAAGTCATTTCACTGCCCTGTGCCTCAGTTTCCCCATCTGTAAAAGGGGAGCAATGATACTGACCTCCTTTGTAAAGTGCATTGAGATCTACTGATGAAAAGTGCTTTATAAGAGCTAGGTATTATTATCTTTAATAGCTGTGATATATGTAATTTAGCCTTTTATATGATGATGTTGTGACATTACCAAAACAGAACATTGTGATGTTTCCAGGAAGAACTATTTTGAAAGTGCCACTCCACACGGAAAAATTGAAAAATTCCGCTTGTTTGTTACAATTCGCAACAAAAACACATTCTGAAATGTCAGCATTTCCCCCCCACACACCCCGGAGTGGAAATTCTGTTTCCTGACCGGCTTTAGTACAAAGTCTCTGTTTGCAAACAAAGCTTTCTCCCTGGCTACAATCGATCTGTCTTTCCTTCTGGAGAGAGTTTCCAGTCCCTCTTCCAATACTGTAACTGTAACTCAGCCAAAGGTCAGCCACTGACTACAGGGCTGGAAATCCCTTCTGAATGAGCCATCTAAATTGTCTTGGCACATGCAAATCATGTCCCTTAGAAGATTAGACAGATTCTACAAAACTGTGTTGTTGGAAGCACGTGTGTACAAATGTGACACTGACAGACCCTGGTTGTTGGTGGGTGGGATCGAACCTGGGACCTCAGTGCATGAGCCAAAAGCCATTAGCTAAGGCTGTAGCATGTGTGTGCACAGACACCTCTCATAGAGCTGGAAGGGACCCTGAAAGGTTGAGTCCAGCCCCCTGCCTTCACTAGCAGGACCAAGTACTGATTTTGCCCCAGATTCCCTAAGTGGCCCCTTCAAGGATTAAACTCAGAACCCTGGGTTTAGGAGGCCAATGCTCAAACCACTGAGCTATCCCTCCCCTTACAATTCCTGGGCCTCCCGTGTGACAGGCAAGAACACACACACACACACACACACACACACACACAC